>OY856409.1:974223355-974823355 GCA_963693085.1 Alisma plantago-aquatica
TTCCTCCTTACATGTTACAAGTGCATGCATTATAGTTTCTTGTCCCTCTGCACATAGTGGTTACACATTATCATGGATTATGTTTCTTTCCATTAGTCTACTTTTGGTACCCAATCATCGCATGGTATCTCTCCATAAAAAATGTTTGGGTCTTAATCTCAAATGCATGTCCCAAATTTTCCTCCATCTCCTACTCACATCATCCTTCATATTTTGGTTCCACATAGGTGTATATTGTAGCAGAAAAACTGATTGTTAACTTTAAACAGAAGATGCCATTATTCGTTAGTCCCAAAGCCAGGTAGTCTTGTTTCACTATGCATGATAGAGGAACTACCAAGATGAGTTTGACTAGACTTGGACACGTAGTCTGTCTAAGTAGATCTTCTTTGCACTGGCAAGTTGAAGCTTCAATAAAATCAATAACCTTCATTAGATCTTCATTGCCCACCCTATTTTCCCACCTTATACCTCCTTTTGAGATTTGATAAACACTTATCCTCCCAAAAAATCATGTCATTAACAATACCTCTTCTCCACTCTAGACCTTCCAGTAGCACTTTTACCTCCCATATACTTCTTCATGTGTAGCTTTACCATGTCCTCTTCTCACTTTAGAAAATGATGTTCATCTAGAATTTTTTTCCTTTAGGACGATACAAACCCAATAGTCTAGATTGGTGATTAACCTCCATCATTGTTTTTCCAAGAGGGTATCATTGAAGATCCTAATATTTCCAAAACTTAGTCCACTTGAATGTTTTGGTAAACAATTTTCCTAAACTTTCCAATATTCTTTGTTTTAGTACATTTTGAACCCCATGAGAATCTTACGACACATCTATGGATTTAGTCTATAAGCCTATTTGGTATTTTGAAAATACTAATACTAGATGTAGGTATTACCTAAGCCACTACCTTCATTAGAACCTCCTTTCCTAGTCTCCACAATAGTTTCTATTTCCACTCTTGAAGTTTCTTCTAAATCCTTTCTTTCACATGTGAGAACACTTCTTTCTTTGACATTCTCATGCTTGTAGGTAGTGCCAAATATTTCTCATGTCTGTCCACCACCCTCTTTTGTAGAAAGCTACATATGTCCCTCTTTCTTTTCTCTTAAATGGTCTTGCTGATAGACACAACCAACTTGCATGTGTCTATTTTCTATCATGATGTTCTCTTGTACTTGCTAATAATTTCAGCTATACATGAGCATTCTTCCAGAGTTATTCTAACAAATAGGATGTTTTTGTCTACAAAGAAAATGCAAGAAACATGTGGCCTATGCTGACTTGCCTTGGTGCGGTGAATCTGACCTTGAGAAGCCGCTTTATTAAGATACATTAAAAAAGATTTAGCACAAAAGAGAAAATGATTGAGGGTATAGGGTCACCTTGGTGTAGAACTTCAATTGGATTTTGGTATCCTTTCCTCCTTCTATTTGGACTGACTACTTTAGATATGCTATATACGCTATCTAACTCCCCAAACATCATCATCCTTGTGATACTATCAAAGAAATTGCATTTGATTTTTTCATATTCCTTGCTTATATCCAATATCATAGTCATAGTCCATGTATTACCTTTCTTATTAATCATCATAGCAAGGAACATTTCTTATTCTACCAAAGTGTTATCAGTGACCAATCTCCCAAGTAAAAAGTCAATTGACTTAGATATAATTTTTTCTAGTCTTGTCTTTTTTCTATTCATCAACATCTTGGTAAGTATTTTGTGAAGTGTCTCATGAGCTATTGGGTATGAATTATGTCATTGTATTGGGTTGTTAGCAATTTATAATAAGAATAAGTGTAGTCTTTTTTTCCTTCATAAGATTTTTCTTTCCATTACACTAGTTTTGGATGAAAGACACTACATCCTTTTTAACTCCAATCTATCTACCTTTGTGGGGTGTATCTAGATTAGTGCTGCCCATATCTCTACTTATGAAGGCTCAATATCCATCCCTATTTCCTTCATCTTCATCAACACCCTTTTTTCCCCAATCCTCACCTACCTCCATCTCCACCCTATTTGTCTTGAAGAGAATTTTAGAATATTCGACAATCACCGATGATTTCTTGTTCATCAGTCATGCAAGTTGCTTCCCTCATCCTCTAGCCACTTGAAGTTATTTGTTCTCCTTCTTTTCTCAGCCTTGTAATGGAGATATTTTGTATTATTATCCTCATCCCTCATCTCCTTTTCTCCAGACTAGATATACCTCCAGCTTTCCTCCTTTTTTTTAGATCAAGCAACTTTTCTAGGATTTCCTCACATTCCCTCAACATGTCGTCTAACAATGATTTTTCATGTACATCTACCTAAGTCTTCTCTGTAACTGTTACCAATTTCTTAATGCTGCCAAATTTGTTCTTCAGCCACTCAGACAATTTATCTTTACTACATCTGACTTTCGATGTAGTCACCTCCTTTTCTAGCTAGCTCCAAGCCTCATATATAACTGTTTGACATTCCAAATCGGCCATCTGCCATGTTTCAAATTGTGTGTTCTTATCCACTGGACCATCATAATTTCCTCCTCTGGTAGACAGCCAAATCACCTCATGACTGAAACTAGTAGTTCTATAGTGAGAGACATCAAATTTAGCATGGATCTGGAGTAATGCTTTGTCTGGAAGAAATCTATCTGATACTCATGCTCATTGTTCTCCCTCGATAACATGTCATTTTCCTTCCTATGACTCCTAGGTTCCTCAATAGATCGTCGTCCACTGCTTCTCTAAACCCAACCATGGTATGTTCTGATCTGGGGCACCCCTCCTTCTTTCTAAGTATTTGACATGATTTCAATAAACTAATTGGACCATACCACAAGTCGATTTTGTCTCTGGTACAAGTCTCTCATCAACTTCCATGTCCTTACTTTCTCAGGTTGGTACGGCCCTCCATCTATCTGGGACATTTTCATCCTAAACAATAAAATCCATGTGGTCTTGGCGATAGGAATTAATTTACAAATACACATTTCCACCACAAGGCAATACCCTCTACATGTCCTATGACTCCCATCAATGAAGTCACATGCCATCAATGAAGTCACACCTCCTTTTTATGTCTTTGACCGCCCTCACAGCCACTACTGTCTCCATAAAAAGGCTACTATTAGAACCTTTCTCCAACCCCACTTCCTTCTAGAGGGCTCTTATCATGTTAGAGCGTCCTAGATCCTGACAGTTCCAAGACATGATTTTCATTGATGTTCAAGGAGAGTGTTTACCTTCATATCTACTACTTGATTAACTACCTCGATCCATTCATTAGAGTGTACTTTATTCTTGTTGTTGTTCTCAATCTCAGTAGTTTCTCCACCATCAATGCCTCATCTGCCCACTACCTCCACTTCGTCCCACATATAGCATCATGCCCTCGACCAACCCATCTTTCTTTATCATCAGACCACTTCTAAGAGTTCTACATGTATCTTTTGTTGCAATGAATTTGAAAGTTCTCTCCTTATTTCCCCATACAGAAATGACATATAATGTCACTTTTCATGGTGTCGGTTACCCAAAAAACACTGAACCTCAAAGGGAAATGACGTCGGTTAACTAAACCAACTGTCACCATATGTGGTCCTACTGATTTAGAAAGACACGGGTACCCTTTTACTTTAACATTGATTTCTTTTCATAGAAACTGACCTCTAAAATTACCCACAAAATACAAATTTTTAGGGAAAAAAAATTCTGCCAAAATTTTCACTCCGGTATCGGTTTTTGTAACAACCGACAATACATGTTTCACGGTAAGTCCCCATGGAAAAATTTATCCCCTCATTATTTGTCGTCTCTAACAAATAACTGATGACTAATCCCCCTTGGAAAGACAATTTTTTTAGAGGATTGGTTTATGGTGTTAGTTTAGTAGAAGAAACTAACAAGTATGCTTTTACATGCCTTGTCCACGTGAAAATATTTCCCCCCCAATTTTCTTCATTGTCATCAGTTTTATTGGATAACCAACGACTATGGTCCTAACACTAGATGAAAATTTTTCATTTAGATATGTATATAGGCATTCATTTTCCTGATGGTAACTGACGACTATCTCACAAGTGTATCATCGCTATTGTCTTAAACCGATTATTATGGCCCTAATCCGAGGTCTATTCTTTTGTTTGGTTTAGGAGTTAGTCATCAATTCCCACAAATAACCAAAGAATATAACCCTAACCGGAGAGCACAAATTTTTTTAGATTTGTATCTAGTCATTGGTTTTTGCATAAGTAACTGACATCTGTTTCACTTTGCCAATATCTATATTTTTTGTTTAGGAGTTAGTCGCCGATTTTGTCTCTAGTAACCAAAGACTAAATCCTTAACACGAGAGAAATTTTTTTCATTTAGATTTATACCTAGTCATCGATTTTTGCAGAAGTAACCGACGACTATTTCTCTTCGCCGGTGTATATTTTTTGTTTAGCAGTTAGATGTCGATGTTGTCTCTGGAAACTGAAGAATAAATCCTTCTTTGTCATATTTTTTATAACCAATGACTATGTCCAACTTAAGACCTGTGAAATTTCTTCCCCTTCCCACATTCTCTGATTCCTTTTTCGCCCGACCTATCTCTCTGGAGATTCCAATTCTACCACTATTCGCCACCACTAGATCTTGCCACCACCGCTGTTGCTGGATCTGCCACTGCACCACCATCCTTGTTGGAGCTAGTCCCCACCGCCATTGTTGGAGCTGCCACGGTCAATTTTAGAGCTCTCTGTCACTGGCTCGTGAGGAGTTGTTATGCTCACTGCCATTGTCGACATTGTTGTTGCTGCTCGTCATCACTGGAGGCGCCACCATCACTGGAGCTAGTCACAACCACTGAATCTTGGGTCGTTGCTAGAACTTCTCTACATCTTCTTCCCTTACTAATAGGTAAGAGAGATGACTAGGTGTTAACTTCTTGATATAATTGTAACCTACTAATGACTATTGTACCCAATTAATGACTATCCTATATGAAAAATGACTGAAAATGACTTAGTAAGACAATGTTGATGCCTAACTCATTAATATTGCTCAAATCTTATAATTTCTCCCTTTATATCACTATTTAAAATCCTTGATCTTAAGAGAATGTTTCACCCTAGGTCATGAATAGTTAATATGTAATGATTATCTTGATGATGAACATTCATGTAAATTGGATATGTAGAAATAAATGTCATAGAATTAGGTACCTAGACTAGGGTATGATTAATATTATAAGATGTTTCTATTTTAAATTACCTCATACATTTTTGTAATATTACGATATCTTTGAGGGACACTTTTTAAAGATCTAGTCTAGAATAAAAAATCAAGGTGCCTAATCTAGTTCTTTTAATTAATATTAGTGTTTAGAACCATTCTTGAATACTTCATCTCACTTTGGATGTATGTGTATAATGTAAATTCAATTTTTAAGATGTTTCGCCAGCTCTTCCCGATTTGTTTTGTAAGTACATATGTTTATACTTGGAGAACTCGGGGGAAATGCATCTGAAATTTTCTTGAAATCCTAATACATACATTATATTCTAACTAGTGATATTAGGTGTTCACGAATGTGATAGGTGGTACACACATTTATTATTGAACCCTAAACCCTAATCATTTAACCCTAAACCCTAAAAATAAACCATTATCCCTAAATCTAAAACAATAAACCCTAATCTATCTATAAATCCTTAACTTAATCTGTAAACCCTAAACCCTAATACTTGTTTTCTTTTTTATCATAGAATGGATAGATCATGGATGTCCATTCCAAATCGCTGCACCTCAGAGTTTATTGCTGGTCTTGATCAGTTTATTGGATTTGCAAAGGAACATAGGAAACAACCTGGAGATAGGTTCTATTGTACATGTAGGCATTGGGGTAACAACTTGAAAGTCAGCACTGGTGACGAAATCAAAAGTCATTTCATGTGCAATGGGATTGCACAAGGCTATATAGAATGGTACTGCATGGAGAGATATCAATCCTGAGATTAGTAGATGTCGATAGTAGTGATGTGTTAAAGAAGAAATTATCTTCGATGACGTAGATGTGAACGAATCAATTTTGATAGACATCATTGATGTGATGCTGGATAGTTGTGGGGTAGAGCACACCGATCCACCTTCCTTTTTTAGGAACATTGTGAATGATACTGAGAGACTATTATACACAAGTTGTACTAAGTTTACAAAGTTGAGCGCTTTGTTGAGATTTAATAATATGAAGGATGGCAATAGATGGGGTGACAAAAACTTCACGTCATTATTGTCTTTGTTGAAAGAAATTCTTCCTGAAGGAAACAAGCTTCCAATCTCAATATATGAGTTAAAGAAAATATTTATACATAGTGTGGGGAACCATGTCACAATGTAAGTTTTACAATATATCTAGCTATATGTCTATTTATAAGTTGTATCCTATTTGTGTATTTTTGTCAATTTTTAGGTTATGGATGTACCCCCTGAAAACTTTGTGCCACTTGATGAGTGGCACAAAAAAACTAAAAAAATCAGAGGCATCATTATGATGAACAAGTTACTACAACAAAGGGGCAATGGACCAAATTGGTTGTGGATTTTGATCATGCAGAAAATCCTTTTGGAAAGAACCGCAACTCGTTTGTTTCATATCTTGGGGTTCTTACTCATCACCATTGTAGTGTAAATGCAAAATCTTGGCATATAGTTCCTAAAAGAAAGAAAGACTTTGTATGGAAAGAACTATGTTTGAGATATTATTATTTGCAATTATATTTTTAAAATTAATTATAATTCTATTTTTTAGAATCTCTATTAAATATATGAAATTTTGTAGAGTATATTTGAACTGGATGAAATCCTACATCATAAAAAGGTGATGCAATGCCTTGGAAGGGCCCTAAGGAACTATAGGACAACTGTCAACTGATAATAAATACGAGAGGCTAATAAGAGGAAGAAGTCAACCCTTGAGCAATTGAATTACCTAGACCCAACTGAGTGGGAGGTGTTTGTTTCCAAGAGAAATACCAATGAATTCAAGGTATTACGCATCACTCCCAATTTAATTAGTATACATTCTTATGAATTCATTGTTTTATGGTTGACCTTGACCGTTACTAACCAATTCAATGTTCTTAGTAATAAGGCTATTAGTGATTCTCAAAGAGAAAGGCGTGCATTGAATATGCATGACCACATGATGGGTCTAGGTGGCTATGTAGCCCTTCACCAAAAACTACAAGCGGCTTCCATTCAACATTCTACTGCTCCTACTACTGAGATTGTTGAATACTCTTCTACTCCCTCACCTCTGCATCACCACGATGTATGGATAGATGGGAGGCAAAACAAAAAAAGGAGATATAACCAACCCCAAAACTGCTGAGGTAGCTGCAAAAATGGAAAAATTCAACTCTCAAAGAAATTGGTATTGATGATTGTTATGTTTACTTGCCAATTTCTATTGATAATGATTAAAGGGATCTTCATGAGATGAGGAAGGAAGGCTCATTCATCCCTCAGGGCATAAGGGATGAATTGACAATTTTTGACACCCCAAGCCACAAACCACAAGATAACTCAAAACTAACCATAGAAACAAACTTAAACAAATAGATTTATTGGAAAACACTGAAAATTAAAACCATTTTGATGAAGCTCCCAAACAGCAAAAACTTTTACATATGAGTCCTTACATGTCGCTAAGTACTTACCATGTATGCCATCAGCATGTTATAGGAAAACCTATCCCAAACATATATATTCATATCCACCATATGCATACATATAAAGGACATACAAGCCAAACCATGTATCAAAATATGTCTACAAAACACACTAAAAAACCATACCAAAGACCTGAGTGTATAAGGATGACTCTAGGACTCTAACAAAAAAAGACCACCAGCAACACTTCCAACCTTGTCAGCTACTGTCCTTCTTGCTGTTGCTCAACCTCTGATGCACGATCTCTACCTCCTCTTACATGTCCACTTAAAAAGATGTGGTAAGCCCACAGGGTGAGATTCCAAATCTCAGCGGGAGATATAACTTCCCACCAACACTATTATTAGCACAAAAAAGATGATTAAAGAACAACTGTAAGGCTACAACTATGATAAGTAATCATTACTAAGAGAATAAACAAAGGGAATTAAAATATGAAACATCTTTTGAACATAAAAGTGAATATGAAGAACATGTATATTCGCTACCAAGTATATTGTACAAAATCAAGCAAGGCCTCATCCAACATTTTTGTATTTGAACCTAAGCAAGATACTATACTACTGATTACATATTTTATTATGCCTCGAGGATTGCAGTCATACCACCCAAATCCAACTAACCACTACTAAGTTGAAATTGGTGCCATACGAGGTCTATGGAAGAGCCGAAATCCAGCATCTCACCAAACACCATGGTCAGTACATCAGTACACAAAATATACATACCAGTCAACTACATCCTGTGACATATAGTCAATAGTGAATGTCCTAGCCAACCTTGGTATAGGTCACAACTCTAGTGAAACTAAGCTATGGCCCACAACCGCACTCCTGCCAGGGTATGACTCACATATAATCTTGTGAAACCTCATAAGCAACTTATTAATGAGATATGAGCCACAACCGCACTCCTGCTAGGATATGGCCACAACAAATTTTATGATTGCATATACTCAACAATATATGACTCCAGGCTTCTTAAAAGGCAAAACCCATTTCACCATCCAACAAGTGCTGACATCAAGATGGATCTATTGTATAGGGAAAAACTACATGATTAAGTTCCACTTGATTAGTTAAGTCAGTTAAGTGTCTTTTAGCATCCATCAAGTTACAACATATAATATCATAACAAATTCTACAAGGATAAGGGCATAATACTCTTATAGTAGATATAAACATATTGGGTGTGAACTTATCACACTATCACCACATGATGCAAGTATTATTGCCATTTATCACATCATGAATACCATAGTCACATGCTATGTGATATCAATCCCTCAACTCATCATTTTTGTATTATATCATATTCACTATAGCATACACTAGCTATGATCATCAATCTTATTTTACCTACATGGTTAGAAGTTGATAACCAAGTGAGAGTTAACCACACAACATCATGATCCTTTCATAATAAAGAGACAAGCGAGCTCATTGTTCATTATTATTAGAGTTAGGGCTTCCTTTTTACCGATTAGGGTTTACAAGACTAGGTTCAACCATCAACCCTAGAACCATCACCCTCCATCATCTTAGAGTGTATAAGGATTAGGAAACTTCATTAGAGTACATTAGATAACAGTCAAACAACATTGTATATGGCTTATGTTTCATACATATATGGTTATTATTAAGTGTCTACTTGTGTTTCTTATCACCTACCATCACCCTATGTTGACCACATAACCCCATAGGTTGCAACCACATACTATGGTCCATGTCACAACTATGGTTCTCATGTGACTCCACCATTGATCACATGTCACGACCTACAACCTCTAGATCATGTCATTCCCGCGACACTTAGGGTTAGGGTTCCACAAAGAATCTCGACTGGATAGTGTCTCGACCTCAAGGATGTCTCGACTTCAACCTATGTCGTGACTCAAGATGATCAACCTTCACCCATGTCATGACCCAAGACCATCATGGTCGTGACCCTACTTTCTAGGGTGAGTCTCAATTCAAGCAAGACAGGCACAACACCAAGGGTGACTCGTCCACCACTAACCAAGGATCTCAACCTAACATCACTAGGTCAAAGACAACCTCAAAGGAGCATCCTGAACCAAAAGCAATCAAGGTCACGACCATCATGAGGGGAGTTCCACGACCTCCCAAGATGCACCACCTAAGTCACCAAAATACAACTGTAACTGAAGGAGAAATCATAGTTACCATGAAGAAAAGGTCGCATACAATCGGTGACCAAAACCCTATGTCATGGTTAAAGAAACTATTAAGGAGGAACCTTATCCATGGAAAAGAAAACCATGCTCAAGATAACTAAAACCGAACATAGCATACCTCCAACCTCTAGATGTAAAAACACCATGCATGAGGGAAAGGTAAAGAGAAAGACATAAAGAAAACTTTCATAACATATAATCTACCAAATCGGGTTCAAAAGAATTGGGTTTCATATTTCTTTTAAACCAAACAAGGAATATCCACCAAACAAGCTCTAGAGATTACCATCAAGTACAAGCATGGAGAGGAATCAATTTAAAGGAAGAAGACAGTAATAAAAATCATAAAGAAGTGCAATAATAGGGTAGGTTTAGTCTTATATAACCTGCCTTAATATGATCACCACCAAGAGCTCCAAACTCTAAGATTAAGAGCTCCAAGCACACGATCCAAGGGTTGAAGAAGCTTCACCAAAAGATCCACACTCAGCCACAAGAGCACCTCAAGAACAAGAAGACAATAAGGTCAAAGCTATCCCAAGGAAAGAAGCACAGAAGCTCCTCACATTGGGTCTAACTTGTTATGACATTGTCTATGACCCTTGTGATGAGGAGTCTCTCTCCCAAATGACCACTATGGAAGAACCATGGTTTAAGGCTAAGAAAAGAGAAGGAGATGAAGGTAGGAGATCAAAGGAACATCAACTTAGAAGGTAAACACTTACAAAAAATGGGAGATGAACTCAGATCATCACCACCTCCACATGCAAGAGGAGATGGGTTCCTCAAGCTCCGAGGACGAACCTCCTTGCTCCACCAAGATCCAAGAACAAGAAAAGAAGGAAGAAGAACATAGATGGCATAAAGGGTTGCAAGAAAGAAGGGATAAGGGGTTATATAGATGAAGGATGAGAGAGAGAACAAAGGGTGAGGTGTCAACACACTAAGGAACCCAAGGGATACTTGTCCTCACAAAAGACCGACATGCATCCACATTCAACCACTTAAACATTACATGTAAGACATGGTGATACAATCTAGATAGTGTCTCGACCACCTAAGCAACTCCACCCTCTATGTCATGACCGTGACACACCAAGGGGCTCTATGGTCGTGACATACCCTAACAACACCACTAGGTCATGACACCAAGACCACCACAAGAAACCTAAGTTGAAACACACATCTCCAAACCTTTGTCTCGAGCTAAGACAACCTTAGTCATGACCACCACACCAAGGGGGAGTGTCTTGACCATGACACCCCCTCAACAAACACTATGTTGCGACCTAGGTCGAGACAAACCAACAAAGGACACAAATTCAAAGCACACCAACTCTAGAAAACCCAAATCACCACGAAGGGTGACACCACTCAACCAAGGGTCAAACAAAGCATCCCAAAGCACCACACTCTATCCCATGCAATCAAGAGAGAGAATGAATGCTCTAGAGGTGGCAAATTGCACATCAACCCCTACCCTAGATAAATTGCGATTTGCACCAAAACTAGCATAGAAAACACAAACATCGGCCAAACAAGCTCAAACTTAAAACTTAAACTCTCTACAAGTTATAATAACATTTCAAAAAATTAGGGCAAAGTTCTAAGCACATGATTAAGCTAAAGAAAATAGTGTTATGCCAAAACTCAAGTCAGGGTCCATACAAGCCATAAACCCTTAACAAGGATTTCGACCCCAAAATCCTAAGAGAAAATAGGGGGTACTTTCTCCTCATTTCTTCCATGAGCTCCCACGTAGATTCCTCAACACCATGGTGATGCCACAAAACCTTCACAATTATTGTTTCCTTCTTCTTCAACTTCTTCACTCTTTTGTCAAAGAGCAACACTGGACCTTCCACATAGGACATGTCCTCATCAAGATCGACCTTTGTTGGATGCAATACTAATTGTGTATCTGGATGGCACTTCCTCAACATACTTACATGAAACACTGGATGCAACATGTGCAACTCAGGTGGAAACACCAACTTGTAGGCCACCTTCCCAACATGTGGAATCACAAGGTAAGGTCCCATAAATCTGGGATCCAACCTACGCTTCTTCCCAAACCTCAGAACACCTTTCCAAGGAGAGACCTTGAGGTTCACTCAGTCTCCCACTTAGAACTCCGAGGGTCTACGTCAGTTATCTACATACGACCTATTCATGTCATGTGTTGCCTTCAACTACTATTGAATCACTTTGATCTTTTCCAGTCATTTGTTGCACAAGCTCAGGACCAAGAAGCTGGTATTCTCCTGTCTCATACCAACATAATGGAGATTTGCTATGTCTCCCATAGAACACCTTATAAGGTGCCATGTCGATGATTCGTTGATAACTATTATTGTAGGTGAACTCTATCAAACTGAGTTGTATGTCTCAACTGCCCAAAAACTGAAGAACACATGCTCTCAACAGATCCTCTAAAGTCTGAATGGTCCTCTCAAGCTGACCATCTGTCTATGGGTGAAAGGCAGTGTTGAACCTCAACTACATACCCAAAGTTGTATGCAGTTGCTTCCAAAAGTGACTTGTGAACTAAGGACCTCTATCAGATATAATAATTGGCAGAACACCATTCAAACACACTATCTCATCAACATAGATCTGGGCAAGCTTCTCAGATGTATACATCATCTTTGTAGGAAGAAAATGCACTGACTTGGTCAACATGTCAACAATCCCCCAGATGGAATCATGACCTTTAGCTGTCCTAGGCATACCAACCAAAAATTCCATAATTAGATGATCCCATTTCCACTATGTTATAGGCAATAGTTGCAACGTACCTACATGCTTTTGGTGCTCAACTTTAATCTACTGATATATAATGCATCTCATAATGAACTCATCCACATCCTTCTTCAAACTAGGCCGCCAATGCATGTCCTTCAGATTATGATATATCTTGGTGCTACCTGGGTGCATAGCATACATGTATGAGTGAGCCTCTCCCGATACCATCTTTATTAGGTTATCATCATCAAGAACCACAACTCTTCCATGGTAACAAACTATCCCATCATCTGACTCATGGAATCCATCATGCTTCTCACTATTAAACTCTAATCTATTCTATTGTATCATGATATCAACCTATCATGCCTATGTGATCTATTATCTCAGTGTGGGATTCACCTTCAACTGTGCTAACAATCTTGCTAGCTAGGAAACTTCCAGCTTAACAATCATTTAACGTAAAGAGAATAACATATCCTGCTTGTGGCACACCAAGGAACTCAATTGGGCTCTATGCATAGGCAAAGAAGAATACTTCCCGCTCAACACATCTACCAAAACATTCGCCTTCTATGGATGATAATCAATCATGAAATCACAATCCTTGATTAATTCCATACAACTTCGCTGCATCATATTTAGATCATGTTGTGAGAAGATGTACTTCAGGTTCTTGTGATATGTGAAGATCTAACACTTTTCATCATAAAGTTAGTGCATTGAGATCTTCAAAGCATGGACTACAACAACTAACTCTAGGTCATGGGTTGGGTAATTCTCCTTGTGTTTCTCAAGCTGTCGGGAAGCAAAAGAAATCACTTTCTCTTCATGCATCAGTGCACAACCCAAACCATTCCTGGACGCATCTCAGAAGACTATATATCCTTTTCCTAGCTAAGGTAAGACCATAATCGGTGCACTTGTAAATTTCTCCTTCAATGTCTAAAAAGAATGCTGACATCTGTCATCTTAGAAGAACGACACATCCTTCCTTGTCAACTTTGTTAAGGGAAAAGTGATACCACTAAAGTCCTTGATGAACCTCCTGTAATAGCATTCCAAACCTAGAAAATTGTGCACTTCTTCAGTGTCTTTGGCTTCTCCCACTTTGTCACTGACTCAACCTTCTTGGGATCCACACGAACTCCCTGAGTAGATATAACATGCCCCTTAAAAGCTGCCTCCTTTAACTAGAACTTGCACTTCTGAACTTGGCATAAAGTTGATGTTGCCTCAGCACGACCAAAGCTTGACCAAGATGTTGTTCATGTTGTTGATTGTTACGACTGTATATAAAGATGTCATCTATGAAGACCACCACAAACTGATTAAGAAACGGTCAGAACACTCTCTTCATCAAGTCCACAAATGTTGGCGGTGCATTGGTTAGCCCAAACGGCATAACTACAATCTCATAGTAACCATACCTCATCTTGAATGCCAACTTAAGTATGTCATTCTCCTTGATCCTTAACTAGTGATATCATGACCTCAAGACTATCTTTGAAAACACTATCACACCATGTAACTAGTCAAACATGTAATCTATCCTTGGCAAGGGATACTTGTTCTTTATCGTCACCTTTTTTAACTATCTGTAGTCTATACACAACCTCATGGACCCATCCTTCTTCTTCACGAATAGCATGTGATAACCCCCAAGGTGACACACTCACCCTTATGAAACCTATGTCAAGCATCTCTTGCAACAATCTCTTCAAATCTTCCATCTCTACTAGAGACATCCTATACGGAGTCTGGGCTATTGATTGCATGTTGGGAACCAGATTGATCTCAAAATTAACCTCTACCGCCATCTACAAACGTCTCCTTCTTAGAAAAACAATCCAAGACCACTCTATACTTCTTCAGGGTGTCCATTCTAAGGATTACATCAAATCCATGCATGTCAAGTGGTATGAGATCCACTTGGATGTTGTTCCCTAAAAAATAAAGGACACAGGAAGGACACACCTCCTGCAACACAGCAAAACAAACTAATGGGGTTTCTAACAACAAACTATCTCTCTTACGACTAACATGCAAATGACAACTATTAAGCACTTCGCAGGTGATAAAAGGTGTGTTCCACCTGGATCATCCAAAATAGATACAAAGCAAGAAGAAGACAAATCAAAATTAAATAACTCCATATGACCTATCACTACTCGCGGATAGACTACCACCTCTCCCTAACTCATTGCATAGAATCTAGTTGTTGTCTATTGTCACCCTCATCCTCTGCTTCCCTGATCAAACGATCTGGCCTATGACTCTTGGCCACATCCTCATCCTCCTGCACTACTGTTCTGTTGTCTATATCAGCCATATGTTCGCTCTTCCTCAGTTGCTAGGTCACCTCATCATCTCTCACTGGGCACTCCCACCTCAAGTGTCCTACCTTCTCATACTTGTGATAAGCTCTAGTCTCAAATTGTGGCCTAGATGGCTCCATCACTGACATTAACATTGTGCTATGAGCTCTGATAGGTGGAAGGCTATGACCTCTCCCTTTACTAGGTGACAACTGCATTTGCAAACTAAACGTCTACAATGCTGGCAGTGCAGAAAACTTCAGCTTCTTAAAGCCTCCTGATAACTATCCTTAGGACTGTGTAGGCCTCTTCCTGGCACTTGCCTCCTGCTTCTCCATCATAGATCCTTATATCCTCTGAATAGACTCCAAAAACATGGAAAACCTTTCTTGATTCTCTAAGTTAGACACCAGGCTAGATAGCTCAATGTTCAACCCCTTCTCAAAACAATGAATCCTCTCATTATCGTTGGAAGCCATGTGAGGATAGAACCAAAGAAGCTCCATTAACTTAGCCTCACACTCATTGATGGACATGGATCCCTACCGGATTTGCTCAATCTGACTGATCTTCTCATCCAAAAAGGTCTATGAAAAGTACCAATTGACAAACTCACGTCAAAACTCGTCCCAAACTATAGCCACTCTAGGTCTCTTCTCCTCTTCTATGGCCCAACAATGGCCAACACTCCCTTTTAAAAGGTACACCGCATGCTTAACCATATCCACCTCTGGGATGTTGAGGATCTTGAAGGCTTTCTCGAGATCAGTAAGCCACATATTAGCATCTGATGGATCATCTATCACAACATACTCCACCACCCCAACACAACAAAGTTGCTCAACAGTCTTCCTAGTGCTGAAGATTCCGCATTGGAAACTAGTGCCCTAGGCTGAGATGTGGAAATCCTGTCTGCCATATGCATCATAGTAGCCATGAACTACCCAAAAAGAGATTGAAAGATAGGGTTTTCAATCATGTTTGGGTCAAACTAGGGACCGTCATGCACCCAATCTTCTTGTTCCTAGTTCCTTGCACCTCCTCTTGGTACACTGACACTGCTCTCAATAGCATGTTCTTCATGTTCTGCGGACATCTTTAAGATTTTTTGCCTCTTCTGCATAAGAAAAAATCACTATAAGATAGACTAGAGGATACACAAACAAACACAAACCCTAGTCCTAGTCCCGATAGACTCAACGAACCTAAAGCTCTAATACCAACCGAAATGTGATGCCCCACGCCATAGACCACAAGATAACTCAAAACTAAAAATAGAAACAAACTTAAAAAAACAAATTACCAAAAAAACATTAGAAATTAAAACCATTTTCATTAAGCTCCCAAACAGCAAAAACATTAACATATGAGTCCTTACATGTCGCTAAGTACTTACCATGTATGCCACCAGTCTATTACAAGAAAACCTCTCCCAAACATATGTATGTGTATCCACCATATCTATACTTATAAAGAACATACAAGACAAACCATGAATCAAAACATGTCTAAAAACACACCAAAAAACCATTCCAAAGACCTCAGTGTATAGGGACGACTCTAGGACTCTAACAAAAAAAAGGCCACCAACATCACTTCCAACCTTATAAGCTACTGTCCTTCTCGATGTTGTTCAACCTCTGATGAAAAATCTCTACCTCCTCATTCATGTCCACCTAAAAAGATGTGGGAAGCCCATGGGGTGAGATTCCAAATCTCAATAGGAGATATAACTCTCCACCAACACTATTATTAGCACAAATAAGATGATTAAATAATAATAGTAAGGATACAACTATGATAAGCAAGTAATCATTACTAATTGAATAAGCAATGGTAATTAAATTATGAAACATCTTTTCAACATAAAAGCAATATGAATAACATGTATATTCAGTACCACCTATACTATACAAAAGCAAGCAAGGGCTCATCCAATATTTTCATATTTGAATCTAAGCAAGATACTACACGACTGACTACATATTTTATTATGCCCTAAGGATTTGATTCATACCACCCAAATCCAACTGACCACTACTAAGTCAAAATTGGTTCCATACAAGGTCTATGGAAGATCCAGAATCCACGATCCCACCAAAACTCATGGTCAGTACACGAGTACACAACAAAGACATACCAGTCAACTCATCATGTGACATATTGTCAATAGTGAAAGTCCAAGCCCACCTTGGTACATGTCACGTTGCTAATGAAACCGAGCTACAGATTGCATCCACACTCCTGCTAGGGTATGCCCGTATCCAATTCAATTAAACCTCATAAGCAACATATCACTGAGCTATGGCCTGTAGCCACACTCCTGCTTGGGTATGGCCCACAACTAATCCTGTGATTGCATGTACTCAACAATATATGACTCCAGGATTCCTTTAAGGGAAAACATATTTCATTATCTACCAAGTGCAGACACTGAGATGGATCTATGGCACATGGCTAAAGTACATGATTAAGTTCCCCTTGATTATTTAAGTCAATTAAGTGTCGTTTAGCATCAATCAAGTTACAACATATAAAATCATCACAAATTCTACAAAGATAATGGCATAATACTATTCCGACAGATATAAACATATAGGGTGTGAACTTGTCACACTATCACCACATGATGCCTATATTATTTCCATTTATCAAATCATTAATACCATAGTCACATTCTATGGATTATCAATCCCTTAGCTCATCATTTATGTATTATATCATAGTCACTATATCATACACTATCTATGATCATCAATCTCATTTTACCTACATGGTTATAAGTTGATAAGCAAGAGAAATTTAACCACACAACATCATGATCCTTTCATAATAAATAGACAAGCAAGCTCATCGTTCATTATTATTAGGGTTAGGGTTTCCTTTTTACCGATTAGGGTTTACAAGACTAGGTTCAACCATCAACCCTAGAACCATCACCCTCCATCATCTTAGAGTGTATAATGATTAGGAAACTTCATTAGAGTTGATTAGATAACATTCTAAACATCTTTCTATATGGCTTATGTATCATACATATATGGTTATCATTTGGTGTCTACATGTGTTTCTCATCCACCTACCATCACCCTATGTTGACCACATAACCACATAGGTCGTGACCACCTACTATGGTCCATGTTGCGACCGCGGACCTCATGTGTCTCAACCATCTAACACATGTTATGACCATCAACCTCTACATCATGTTGCACACACGACACTTAGGGTAGGGTTCCACAAAGCATCTCGACCACATAGTGTCTCCACCTCAAGGATGTCTCGACCTCAACCTATGTTGCAAACCAAGACGATCAACCTTGACTGATGTCACATCCTAAGACCATCATGGTCGCGACACTACTCACTAGGGTAAGTTTCAATTCACGTAAGGCAGGTTCTACACCAAGGGTGACTGGCCAACACCCACCAAGGGTCTCAACCTAACATTACTAGGTCGAACACAACCTCAAAGGAGCATCTCGGCCTAAAATCTATTAAGGTGGTGACCATCATAAAAGGAGTTTCATGACCACCCAAGATTCACCACCTAGTTCACCAAGATAGAACTAAAACTGAAGGTGAAATCATAGTCACCATTATGAAAATGTCACATACAACCAGTCACTGAAACCCTAAGTTATGGTTCAAGAACCTATCAAGGAGGAACCTTATCCAAGGAAGAGAAACCATGCTCAAGATAACTAAAACTGAACCTAACATCCCTCCAATCTCTAAGTGTACAAACACCATGCTTGACGGCAAGGTAAAGAGCAAGACATAAAGAAAAATTTCATAACATATTATCTACCAAATTAGGTTCAAAAGATTAGGGTTTCAGATTGCTTTCAAACCAAGCAAGGAGTTTCCACCACAAAATCTCAAGAGATTACCACTAAGTACAAGTATGGTGAGGAATAAATTTAGAGGAAGAAATCAATAACAAAAATCATAAAAAATTGCATTAATAGAGTATGTTTAGTGTTACATAACCCGCCTTAAGTTGATCACCACCAAGAGATCCAAACTTCAAGATCAAGAGTTCCAAGCACACGATACAAGGGTTGACGAAGATTCACCAAAAGCTCCACACTAGGCCACAAGAGCACCTCAAGAATAAGAAGACACTAAGGTCAAAGCTAGCCCAAGGAAAGAAGCAAATAATCTCCCAGCCAAACCAAAGAAGAATGAGCAAAGAGAGGAGAAATTATCTTCACACATGGGTCTACCTTGTCAAGACATTGTCTATGACGCTTGTGATGAGGAGTTTTGATCCCAAAAGACCACCATGGATGAACCATGGTTTAAGGCCAAGAAAAGAGGAGATGAAAGTAGGAGATCAAAGGAACATCAACTTAGAAGGTAAAATCTTACCAAGGATGGGAGATGAACTCAGATTACCACCACCTCCACATGCAAAGGCGAGATGGATTCATCAAGCTCCAAGGACCTATAGGGAAATACAACATTAGGTAGGTAGAGGAATCAAAAAATTTACTGACATATTTCCTATAATCCAGCAGATATCGTCAATTATTATGTAATGGAAAGGATGGTTTCACGAAGACATACTGGGTCCTAGAGCAAGTCCAACAACAATCCTTGTTGATGTAGATGCACACTCTATTTTGGACTGTGTCTATCCAACTCCTAGTTGCATTGGGACTCATCTGACTGCTCCTCCAAGTACACTAGACTTGGACAACTGCTACAATAACTTCTCTGATCTCGCCACAAACTACGAGTTGATGTTGCTCTCCGAGCTATAGACAAAGGACACCTACCTCTACAATAGTCTACATGGACCAACTAGAACTCTTGCCGTTCTACTGGACCGGAGAGGAAGGAGTTGTCCCTCCTGTTGTCTTACTAGTCACCAACCTTCTCTCCCACAACAATGATCCTCAATTGTTTCTCTCCCTTGGCTATCCCTCCCTAGTCAGATAGGACTTTCCTGGGTTCTCGTGGTTACCACAACTAGATAGGACAACATTTTTCAGAGAAAATGATTCTTAATTGTCTTTGTTGTAGTTGTGTTGTAGGAAGCCGCCAGTACCCTTCTATATATAGGAGGGGTTAGGGTCAAGGTTCCCAGTCCCCATCAAATGCGTGACCAACGAGGGAGTGGAAAGGACCGGAAGATATTGCATTTTCACAACAATTGTGGAAGTTTCAAAACTTGTGTGTTCTGAAATGGTCATCTCACCCAACGAGACAGTGATCTCGAATGAGAGATGCTCATTTAGCTAAGTGAAATAGTAATTTCACACCTTCCAGTTCTGCACATATGTTGGCAATTCAATTCCAATTAGTACCCAACTTGACGTCAGCACCAATCCTTTATGGAAATGAATTGCGCCCAAAAAATGGGCTTTTGGTGTAATCGAGACTGGTGTCTCATGCCATTCCAGTTAGCCATTAGGTGCAACTAGTATGGGCGTCTCACACTAGGCCATACGACCATTATGCACAAGCGAGATGGGCGTCTCACAGCCCAGATGAGGTAGAATTCCTACCAATGTACAATACAATCAACCTGACATTACAAACGACAGTGTCAATACTTGAACTGATTGTTTGGTTGTCTAGGCAGTTGATCCATTACATGAATTGATATACCTAAACACTTTAGAAATCAATTCAATTATCATTAAAGCTCAAACTTCTCTTCTAGATGAGTTCTTGTATGTGTGACCCTATAGGTCCCATATCAAGTGGACAGTTAATGTCCATAACTAGCTTATGACATCACAAACAAAGAGCGGTGCCTAGTCATACATCATTGCTACCCATGTGAGTGGAAAGTTGGTCAGAAACTTCCACCTACAATCTTTGTATGGTGTTACAATGTTTGTATAGTTACTTTGTCACTGATATCCAGAAGGAACTAGAGTCATGGAGCAATCACCCTCATTATTATTCATCTTGTTCCTTGAACCAGAGAAGACTATCTCAGATATATGTAAGCTCAACATATTTACTTAAATATGCATGCATGCTTTTCTCAGTCTTTCTAATCAAGATTCCTAGGATATCATACTCCCTTATGAGGGACAAATCCCATATCTATCACTCATAGTCAATTCCCATGTGTCACAATCACCCAATCATGACCTTTATAACAATCCATGTTTCAAGACTTCTTTTGATGATGTCAAAGCATACTGGATGACATGTGATGCATGCAATGATTTTAGGTCTAAGAACTACAACCACCACTTTCACTGTGACAGTTGACTATGACTTCCATTATGATGGATTCCATGTGTCAGTCTCATAGTGGGTCTGTTTGATACACTTTTCCCTAACATGTATCTATGTGCTTGGTTTGATATTTCCATATCATGACTAATGAGACTCTATCATCAACCAACTCACACTATGATCATATGTGTTATTGTTTTCTATCAACCGTCCACAATAATAGCCAATCAGGGACATAATAAGAATGTATATACTCTTAACATGAGTATGATGTCATTGTTCCGTGTCATGTAATTGAAGACATAAAACATTGAGTAATATCATTCTCGAGACATTTATTATGTTATTTCATAATCTCATAACTAAAAAAATAGAATAAATTGGAAGCTTGCCTTCTATTAATAATAAAATCCAATACATTTATGTCATTACAATCATCACATGATGTTCTCTCTAGGCATATACACCAATAAAATCCCACTTGCACTTAGAGCCAATCACCTACATATCATATACTGAGTGACCTAACACGATCATCATACTTCTTCTATGAAAGTTCTTTAGTCAAGGGATCATCAATGTTGCTTTTAGTTGGTACTTTGCAAAGCTTTGCATCTCCTTGCTGCATGATCTTTTATATGAGATGGAACCACCTTTGTATATGCTTGGAACCTTGATGCAATCCCGGTTCCTTAGCCTGTGCAATAGCTCCATTGTTGTCACAATATAGCTTGTTTGCGTCGCTGATGCTCGGAACAAGCCCAAGTTTAAAGATGAACTTCTTAATCAATATAGATTCCTTTGCTACATTGGATGCAGAAATATACTCGACCTCTGTTGTAGAATCTGTAACTGTCTCTTGCTTGGAACTCTTCCAACTTACAACTCCTTTGTTAAGACATAACACAAATCCTGATTGTGATTTATAATCATTTTTGTCAGTATGGAAGCTTGCATCAGTGTAACCTTTTACAAACAACTCTTCCTCTCCACCTTAGACCAAGAACTAATCCTTAGTCCTTCTCAAGTACTTTAGGATGTTCTTCACAACTGTCCAATGAACATCACCTAGATCTGAATTGTATCTGCTTGTCATCCTCAAAGCATACCAGATGTTTGGATGGGTGAACAACATCACATACATGATTGACCCAATTGTTGATTCATATGAGATCTCACTCATGTGCTCAATTTATTCATAAGAACATGGACATCGACTCTTAGAGATGGTTACTCCATGCAACACAGGCAGGTTTCCTCTCTTTGAGTTCTCCATGTTGAACCGCTTCAGCACCTTGTCAATGTATGTGATGTGACTGAGTCCAAGAAGCCTTCTTGATGTATTTCTATAGACTTAATCCCAACGATGTAGGATGCTTCTCCAAGTCTTTCATAGAGAATGTATTTCCAAGCCATGTCTTTGCCTTTTATAAAGTAGAGATGTCATTCCCCATCAATAGCATTATGTCCACATACAATATGAGGAATACAATTATGCTCCCACTAACCTTCTTGTACACACAAGGTTCATCTTCATTTTGAATATAGACAAACTTTTTCACTATTTCATCAAAAGAAAGATTCCAGCTTTGAGATGCTTGATTCAATCCATAGGTTGACCTTTGTAGTTTACAAAATTTATTTATAGATTTTGGATTTATAAAACCCTCAGGTTGTGTCATATACACATCCTTATAAGATTCCCATCAAGGAATGTGGTTTTAACACCCACCTGCCAAATCTCATAGTCATGATAAGCTGCAATAGCAAGCATGATCCTGATGGACTTAACCATGGCTGCTGGAGAAATGATTTTGTCATAGTCAACACCTTAAACTTGTCTGAAACCCATTGCAACCAATATTCCCTTATAAGTTTGAACTTTTCCATCCATGTTGGTCTTCTTCTTGAAGACCCACTTGCACCCTGTGGGTTTTACCCCTTTAGGTGGATCCACTAAAGTCCATACTTGGTTGGTATACATGGATTCCATTTGGATCTCATGGCCTCAAGCCATTTCACAGACGTTGGTCCCTCAATAACATCTTGATAGGTAATTGTCTCATCGTCTATGACCAATTCACTGTGTTCCTGAGTCTCAAGATATCCATATCTTTCAGGTTCAAGGTGCGTCCTACTAGACCTACGAGGTTCCTGTGTCTCATGAGGAATTTGAGATTCCACAACATTTGTGAGTCTCTTTGTCCCTCTTGTACATCTATTAGTTCATCATTCTCTTGTTGGTCTCAAACCACTTTGAGTTCTACTTTCCTCCCACTAATTCATTTGTCCATGAAATGCTTTTCAAGGAACATAGTCTCTCTAGAAGCAAACAATTTGTTATCAATTGGGTTGTATAACTAGTATCCCTTGATTTCCTTGCGATATCCAACAAAATGAAATTTTTTAGATCTAGTGCCAAGCTTTTCATGAAACATTTTCTTACATAAACTTCATACCTCCAAATCCTCATAAAATACAATTTGGGACGCTTCATAGTCCATTTTTCATATGATGTCTTTTGAACCAATTTTGACAGTTCATGGTTAAGTGTAAATGTGGTAGTTTTAAGAGGATAACCCCAAAAGGTAGTAGGAAGACCAACAAAACTCATCATAGATCCCACCATATCCAACAATGTGTGATTCCTTCTTTCTGATACACCATTATGTTGTGGTCTTCCAGGTGGAGTTCATTGTGATGCAATACCACAGGCTCACAGAATGTCCTCAAACTCTTGGTTCAAGTATCCCACACCTCGATTAGAACTAAGTGCCTAAATACTTTTGCGAAGTGGGTTATGTACTTCATTCATAAACTCTCTGAACTTTTCAAGAGTTTCTGATATGTTTCATCAGGTAAACATAGCCATACCTACTGAAATCATCAGTAAATGTAATGAATTATTGATACCCACCTCTAGTAGTTGTTTTAAAAGGGCCACACACATCAATAGGTATGATTCCTTATAGATCACTAGCCCTCTCAGTGTTTCAAAAAAAGGGAGTCTTAGTCATCTTGCCCAACAAACAACATTCACATGTCTCTATTGGTTTAAAATCAAAAGAGTCAAGATAACCATATTTATGGAGTCTAGATATGTGATTCTCATTTATGTGTCCTAGACGACAATGCCAACCGTATGTTTGGTTTGAGTCATTGAATTTTTGTTTCTTGGTATTTAAATTATATATGATTGTCTCTAGATCTATCAAGTATAGACCATAAGTCATTGGGGCACTTCCATAAAAGATCCCATCTTTACTAATAGAACATCTTCCATTCTTTATAAGAAATTCAAATCCTTTCTTGTCTAAACAAGATACATATATGATGTTCCTATTAATTGAAGGTACGTAATACCAGTTCTCTAACTCTATTACAAGCCCACTTGGTAGTGTTAACTCATAGGTTCCAACTTTGCTGGCCACAACTCTTGCGCCATTTGCAACATGCAGTTCAACCTCACCTTTCTCTAAAGGTCTACTTCCTTTTAGATCCTTCACATTTGAACAAATGTGTGATCCACATCTGATATCAATTACCTAGGATGAATAAGTAGTGAATTTAATCACAATAATGTATACACCAGAAGTAGAGATATCAATCCCTTTCTTTATATTCCTAGGTTCCCTTATCCTTCTCCATATTCTGGGTGCGGAAGACCTAGTCTTTGGCTTAGCCACAAAATGCTTCGTGGCCTTGATTCTATCCTTGGACTCTACTCTACAGATCATCATCTCATATTTTTCCATGTTCATTCATGCTTTGACACTTATAAAGATGTCAAGCAAATTTGACATCAGTTTAGCCATGCTAGATAAACTGGCTATTTGATTTAGGCAATGATTGCAAAATCATATTTGTTGCCATTTTTTGACTAAAATAAATCATAGTCTTTCAAGATGCTTCATATGCCCAATCATATTGATCACATGAGGCCCTACTAGATATCCCTCTATCAGTTTGCACTCAAATAATGCCTTAGAGACATTATACCTTTCGTGCTTATCATGTTGTTTATGCAACTCATAGTCCATACAAGACAACATAAGGTTCTTGATGTTCACAACATCATTGGCATTCTTCAAAGAAGCATCCATGTTAGTCTTAGGAGAATTTGGATTGGATACTGGCTCTGATGTTTTAGGAACATGCATAACACTTCTCAATGTCCTAAACAATTTGTGGAAATAAATATCATTTAATTTGTCCAATTGTGATGATTGAGTTTTTTCCATTTGATTCTATATGAGAAATTTGCATTTGTCAAAACCATTTTGACTTGATTTGATTTGGAAAATTGATATTAATTTGGTATTTATTTAATTAACACTCCCACTATTATATTCAAATTTATAGCCCTTATTATAAATTTAGAAGATTGCAACACACAATCTTCTAGTGGGAGAAGTTCCAGATTTCATCAAGTCATGACTCAGCTTTGGCTGATCACCCACAACTTGATTATTTAGGTTGGACAACTTACCAATTGCATCTGAATGTAACTCTTGGATAGATGATATGAAAAATTCTTTTCCATGATCATCTGTAGGCCTCTAGCGCATGGTCTCACCAAGTTGTCACCAGTTAAGTCCGACCTAAAAGCCTACATGATAGGCTATATACCCTGCTTTGGAAGATCTACATACCTACCATCACACTTCCACGCGATAGACGGCGCACCACACTTTGGTGTAAACTATGCTTGGTCGATCAAGCTTTTCATGTGTGCTACTTATGGAAGGCATCTCAAACTTAATATTATATTAAAGGATTTTCTATAATACATATACATTAACCAATCACCACATATATGTAGTACATACCATATACATGCTATAACCCACAACAAAAACTTGTAATAAATGAAAGTGATGGTTATGGCCTGCCTAATGTAATTCCTTGGATCCACAAGGAATTACCACATCTAGGTCCACATTACATGTAGAAACCTATTGTTTATTAAGATTTGTGGTTGACAATCTGGGTTGACATGTTCAACCCTTGAACCAATCGTCTCTCCTCTTGGATGGTTGTTTGGTCATCTCTTCATTCGTCTGGTTCTATGTTCAACCATTTGTTGGCTCCTCCAACAGATTGGTCGAGTCCACCAGTCGATCACATCGACTTGTCCACCTGGTCATCCATGGTCCTTCAACTGGTCGGCTCGTCGTCAGTATAGTTGTTTGGCGTCATCGGGACATCCTTCATCTTCATCAAAATAGGAAACTAAACTATCCTACATTTACATCATTATAGGGAAACCTCGAGTTACATTTGAGGGGAGCAAATGTATCAGAGAATAATATTTTTACATTGGAAAGATAAGGTAGTGGCTTGACTCATAAACTGAGATAAAGGGATAAACCAACCACACAACCATGAATAGATATAGTGGTTATTTGCCATAACCATGATACACATCCACCATCAAAACTTGCTTTTAGGGAAACGCCTGTAAATTGCATATATATATATATATATATACACATATATATACATATATATATATATACATATATATATATATATATATAGTGAGAGAGAGAGAGAGTTAGGCTAGTGTACGCTAGAGTGTACCGGAGACACGGTACACCTCAGTCATTTTTAAATATGCAATAAATTTTTGAAAAATATAAACCGTTGATCTTCTTAAATACCTTAAGAACATACAATATACTAAATTTCTACACATTTGGACACTTTTAGGTCATGCATCTAAAAGAGGCAAAAATCATGCATTTCAAATTAGTTTTGTGTGTCGATTTTGTTGTCCTTGTATGAGTGACTTACACTCATCCATATGAGCTCAAATTTTGTATGTAACCTATTAATATTGTAACCTTGAAGTTCAATGGATTAGATTTTGTAAAAACATGGTCTATATAGGCAAACACCATTGGGATGTACAACATGATCTTTACACTCGAGTGTATTCTATCCTGACTATATATATATGGGTTATTATGTGGTAATTAGTCGGACTTGCACATCAGCCAGTTTAAATATTCACATCGCATGCAATAAATAAACTCGGTAAAACCAACAATCTCATCATATCGATTATCCCAAAACATAATGGATTAACTTGGATCTGATACCACTATAGGAAAGTAAAACACCAGGTAGGTAGTGGAAACAAAAAGTTTACTGGCATACTTCCCATAATATAGCGGATCATGTCAAAAACTATGTAATCAAAAGGATAGTTTCATGAAGATATACCTGGTCCTCGAGAAAGTCAAGAAATAATCCTCATCGATGTAGATGCACACTCTGTCTTGGATGGTGTTTGTGCAGCTCCTAGCTGCACTGGGACTCATCCGACTGCTCTTCCAAGGACACCAGACTTGGAAAACTACTGCAACAACTTCTATGATCTCACAAAGGATTTTGAGTTGATGTTGCTCTCCTAGTAGCAGCCAAAGGACTCCTGCTTCTAGAGTAGTCCACACAGACCAAACTAGAACTCTTGTGATTCTATTGGACCGGGCATGAATGAGTTGTCCCTCCCATTGGCATATTAGTCACCAACCTACTCTCCCATAACAATGATCCTCAATTGTTTCTCTCCCTTGGTTGTCCCTCCCTTGTCAGTTAGGACTTTCCTGGGCTCTCATGGTTACTCCAACCATAGAGGACAATGTTTGTCAGAGAAACTGATTCTCAATTGTCTTGGTTGTATAGTTGTGCTATGGGTGGCCCCCAATACCCCTCTACATATAGGATCAGTTAGGGTCAGGGTTCCCAATCCCCAGCCAATGCAAGACTAAAGTGGGAGTGGAAAGGACAAGAAGATCTTGAATTTTTGCAACAATTTTGGAAGTTTCACAACCTTCATGTGACAAAACCATCATTTCACACCTTCCAATTCTGTACATATGTTGACAATTCAATTCAAATTAGTACTCAACTTGACGTCAACACCAATCGTTATG
Source organism: Alisma plantago-aquatica (assembly GCA_963693085.1). Classification (NCBI taxonomy): domain Eukaryota; kingdom Viridiplantae; phylum Streptophyta; class Magnoliopsida; order Alismatales; family Alismataceae; genus Alisma; species Alisma plantago-aquatica. Next base: position 974,251,478 of record OY856409.1, read on the forward strand.
CAATCAAATTACATCCCTGAAATGGGTGTCTAGTGTAAATGAGACGAGCATCTCACATCATCGCAGATGACCTTTAGGTGCAACTAAGATGAGCATTTCACTCCAGGCCAGATGACTATTTCTTACAAGTGAGATGGGTGTCTCGCAACCAGGGTTAGGCTGAAGTCCAACCAATGTACAATACAATCAACCTGGCACTGCAAAGGACAATTTCAATACTTGAACCGATTCTTTGGCAGTCTAGTCAGCTGATCCATTGTGTGAATTGAAATACCTAAATACTTTAGTAATCAAATCAATTATCATTCAAGATCAAACTCCTCTTTTAGATGAGTTTCTATGTGTGCAAACCTATAGGTCTCGTATCACCTTGGCAGTGAATGTCTATAACTATCTTGTGACATTACAAGCAATGAGCATTGCCTAGTCAAACATGATTGCTACCCAAGTGAATCAAAAGTTGGGGAGAAACCTCAACCTACAATCTGTGTATGGTGTTACAATTTTTGTATAGTTCCTTTGACACATATATCCAGATTAAACTAGATGCATGGAGAAGTCACCCTCATTATTCAATCTTAATACTTGTACCAGAGTAGACTACTTGAGATATATGTAAGCTCAACATATTGACTTACATGTACATGCATGCTTTTCTTTGTCTCACTAATAATGAGGTCTAGGATATCATACTCCTTTAGGATGGACAAATCCCATATCTATCACTCACAGTCAATCCTCATGTGTCACTCGTCACCCAATCATCACCTTTATAACAGCCCATGTTTTAGGACTGTGTTTGATGATGTCAAAGCATACTAGATGACATGCGATGAGTGTAGTGATTTCATGTCTAAGAACCACAACCACCACCATCACTGTGAGAGCTGACTATGACATCCATTATGATGGCTTCCATGTATCAGAATCATGGTGGATCTGTCTGATACATTGTTCCCTAACATGTATTTGTGTGCTTGGTTTGATATTGCCATATCATGACTAATGAGACTCTATCATCAACCAACTCACACATTGATCATATGTGTTATTGTTGTCTATCTACCTTCCAAAATAACAGTCGATCAGGGACATAATGAGAATGTATATACACTTAATGTGTGAATGATCTCATTCTTTCAAGTGACATACTTGAAGACATACGTCATTGAGAATATCATTCTATAGACATTTATTATGTTATTTCATTATCTTAAATCTGAACAAATAAAATAAATTGGAAGCTTTCCTTTTACTAATAATCAAATCTTTTACATTTATGCCATTACAATCATCACATGATTTGCTCTGTAGGCATATACACCAACAAAACCTCGTTGCTCCACCAAGCTCCAAGAACAAGAAAAGAAGGAGGAATAAGATAGATGGTTGAAAGGGTTGCAAGGAAGAAGGGATTAGGGGTTATATAGATGAAGGATGAGAGAGAGAACAAAGGGTGATGTGTCAAAACACTAAGGAACCCAAGGGACACTTTTCCTCACAAAATACCAACATGCATCCACATGCAACCACTTAAACATGACATGCAAGACATTGTGATACACTCTAGGTAGTGTCTCGACCACCTAACCAACTCCACCCTCTATGTCGTGACCACGACACACCAAGGGTCTCCATGATCACAACATACCCTTACAAAACAACTAGGTTTCAACACCAAGACCACCACAAGCAACCTAGGTCGAAACACACCTCTCCAAGCCTTTGTCTTGACCCAAGACAACCTTGGTCACAACCACCACACCAAGGTATAGTGTCTCGACTATTACACCCCCTCAACAAACCCTAAGTCTTGACGTAAGTCGAGACATACCAATAAAGGTCACAAGGTCAAAGCACACCAACCCTAGAAAACCTTAATAAAAAAACAAAGGGCCCCAAAGCATCACACTCTCTCATTCATGAAGCCATGAGAGGGAAGAAATGATCTAGAGGTGGAAAATTGTACATCAACCTCCACCCTTAGTAAATTGCAATTTGCACCAAGACTAGCATAGAAAGCGCAAACATCATTCAAACAAGCTTAAACTTGAAACTAAAACTCTCCACAAGCTCTAATAACATCTTAAAAGATTAGAGAAATGTTCTAAGTACATTATTAAGCCAAAGCAAATAGGGGTACCCTAAAATTTAGGTCAGGGTCCATACATAGTTTCTCTCTGTAACCCAGAGCATCCTAGACGTGTTAGGGATGCAGGCACTAGTGTGGGCCTAAGAGCATTCTTTGGGCCATTACAACGTAAACATGTCCAAAAAGAGGGATTTTCAAAAGTTGAGGTAACCTATTCTTTTTTTAGAATGTTATTGCAAAGTGAATTCAGGAATCAAAAAGCGTTTCATATAGCCATGTATAGGTAGATGAGTTAATTGATAAGAGAGTCCAGGAAGCAATGAGAAAGTGGCAAGCATCTCAAGTTGCCACTCAGACAATACCTATTTTGTATCGCACTTTCCCTATGATAGAGGTGGTTGGGAGTAATCATAGAGGTGGTTGGGAGTAATCCTTTAGACCTACCACCAAGCACGTCTGTTATAAGTATTTTTATGACTTAGTAGTTAGTCTTTTCAAGATGATATGTTTAGGTATATATATAACATACTCTATGTAAATTTGTAGTAGTTGAGACCATACCATCAAAAATTGAAAGAATACATCATTATAGAGGGTGAGGCTTACCCATGCCTTCCATGGCACATGATTCATGGCACTCCAGTAACTGATGATGTGGTTTGTGTGAGCCTGAGGCTTGTCTTCCCCACTTGAGGACAACATACATTACCATATGCCCACCCATATGTTGATATGCTTGATGAAGCAGAAGGTGGCGTGGTCTTGTGTCCCAAAGCGGGAGTCATGTATACTGATCATGTATGGTAAATTTACATTATGTTAATTTGTATATGTATATACATGACAATTGATATGAAATTATATATGCTAGAGAAAGGGAAGAAACCCACTACAACTCATCCTCCTCCACCTCCACCTCTTCCTCAAGTATCTAGTTGATTTGAAAAGGACCTATTTGACTCGATAGGTCCCCAATGCAGGGGTATGGAAATATGGATAGGCAAACATTCCAAAACTTCACTTATTATTATTTCTATGGTGGAGGATGATATAGGCCAATCATACAATACTAATATATTTCTACAAGATATTTTGGAATTATTTCATTATGCTTGGCTGAATTCAGCTATGATAGAACTATGGATATGATGATATATTATTTATATATCTATATATCTCATTTTATATATGGTGATCTATTTTCTTATATATTAAAGCATACGTAATATATGCTTTGTAGCCACTTACATAGGGTCTGTAAAACTTTATCAATGACCCATATGGGATTTCTAGTTCCATCCTTGATCAGTCTTGTAAATGAAGACCCTGCATCAGTTACCTTATACTGCTCTATCACTTTTAATTATTTTTGTAAAGAGAAAAAGAGTGTGATAATAGCTCCATATAATGTTGGGTAAGTTTACTTTGCTTATAATTTTGACTTAAGAAAATTAGATTTTGTTGTGGATTTTGAGTTATATATTTTTTACTTTCTTATCACTATAGGTAAGCATTGGGAGTTATTGGTTGTTGTCCATGAGACGTTGACTATATATTATCTAGATCCTAAGGAGAACAAATTAGACTGTTCATGTTGCGATTTGAAAAGACCATTAGACACGTAAGAAATTTTTTATATTTATATATGTTAATATCTATTATTAGATGACTATTTACTATGCAATTCAATGTGTTACATTAACATATAGGGCTTTAAAATATTTTAGAAATGTTGGAGGAAAAGTGGACAAGAAAAAGAAAGTGATACTTTGGAATAATGTGGATGTAGTTTTTTGACTGCAATGTATATTTTATTTATGTGAAATGTGCTTATTTTTGTTTATTAACATTTTGTATGTTGAAATTTATAGTGTGTTGTACAAAACAATTGTTGGGCATGTGGATACTACGTCATAAGGGTGTAAGGACATAATTGTAAGATATGTTGCACAAGACATTAGAAATATACAATAGGTAATATATAGTCTTAATCATCATAAGTATAGTGTCATTAGATGATATGAAAATATCAAACTTGTTAATTATATATATGTAATTTTATTTATAGTTGTTTAAAACTAATGACTTCAATACAGGGGAAAAGCTATTTGATATATGTATACCCTATACGGTAGAACAATTAGATGACATAAGAGAACAATGGGCAAAATCCTTTAAAAGAGAAGCAACTTTTTATTATGATTGGGGTACTGATGATAAAGAATGACATTTCTAAACTTTGATGTCATTGTATTTGTATATATGTGGTGCTTTATATACATGTGTGAATGACTTTTTTGAATTGTTTTATTCAAATTTGATCTATATACATGTGTGTAAATGTGAATATGAATGAATGAATTGTGCTTCTACATGTGTGTGAATGTTAAAATGGATAAATTAATGGAACTGCTGGTTTCTACATGTTTGTGAATGTGAAAATGGATGAATGAATGGAACTACATGTTTCTACATGTGTGTAATGTGAAAAAGGATAACTAAATGGAACTATGGGTTTCTACATGCATGTGAATCATGTGAATGAATTAATTATGTTTCTACATGTGTGTAAATCACATGATGTATATATAGTCTTGATATATAGATATTATTGATCATCTTGTTCTTGTATGTTTGAGGCATGTTGGTAGGAAGAAATCATTGGATGTTGTAAACCTACAATTTAGAATTGAACTGAAGATTCTACATCCTGCAGACTAGCCGAAAAGCAGGCCTACAAGCTAATATAAAAAAAAAACACTTAGTCATCAATTACTTTAAAGAACTGTCAATGTGGGTCTACGCCGTCGGTTATTTATAACAAACCGACGACTATGTCCTAACCCATGCCAATTTTTTTTGTTCAGGTATGGAGATAGGTGTCGATTTTTTAAATCATAATTGTTGACAATTTATAGTTGTATTGTCAGTTTTACTTAGAACCAAAGACTATGAACCAAACATGAAATCACTTTTTTGTTTAGAAAGGGAGTTAGTCATCCATTTTTACTGAAATAACCGATGACTACGGCCGTAACTCGGGCCAATTTTTTGTTCAATTATGAAGATAGTCGTTGGTTTTCTGTAGATAACCGACGACTATGGATCCTACTGGTGTTAGTTATTTCTTGTTGCAATCGGGGCCACCTCTGTGTCGTCAGATTTGGAAGTGTCATTGTAGGCCTCAACCTTCAGTGTCACCCACTTGGGTTTCACTTAGAAATCGACGTAAAAAGTACATTTTAACCAACGTTAAAGGCAGTATATGTGCTAATATCCCCTTTCTTTATATTCCTCCTTCATCCCATGTCAAGCTCAAGAACTTGGCTTTACACCTTACTCTCTTTATATGCAACCTTGCTCACTTCCTTAGTCAGGAACTCTAACTTTCTTTGTATGTTGTGCCTCCATTCCACTTGTCATGCTATGAATAGCTGCATTTGACTGCTTTCCTCCATACTAGTGGATCTTTGTTCCTCGCCATTGTGCTTGTATTTCTGCCCACCTCTCCCACCCTAGCTGAGGAGACTCCCACCCCTAGACCTACTTTCTCCACCACAATCCCTTCTCTACCTCCTTTCACATCACTACCCCATCTTTCAGTTTTCTCTATGGGTTGTTGTGTATGTGGTTTTGTCATCCATTATGGCCTTGATTGTCCTTTGTCTTCATCCTCTACCCTCCTCCATCTCTTATTATCACTGCCTTCCCCCTTCCAGAAGATTGAGGGTATGTGTCCATAGAACTCACTGTGGATGCACCCTGAGCATGTACCTTATGTCTTAGTTTATAAAAGTATCCTCTTTTTAGATGAACCCCACTTTTGCTCATTTGTTTCTTATTCCACCTCCCCTCTGGGATAGTCACAATCAATATAGACTATGAATCCAAAAATGTAGCAAATATTTGGTAGTCTCCTAAACTTTTACTTACCTCAATGATCTTTCGTATCCTATCTTGGATTCTGAGTCACATCTTACATGTTTAGTGATGTTTTGCATGATCTTGGATTAACAATACATATCCCATCCATACTCTCATTCCTCGACTTCAACCACATACCCACACATTTTGAAACAATTATACTTTCTTCTATGCTCCTATTACCCTGTGGTAGACCGTAGATCAGATCCTCATTGAGCTTGTGTTAATTACAATGTTAGACAGTTGTTCTCTCAGTGATATCTCACAAAATAATAAGCGGTTCCCCTTGTACAACCATGACATCCCCTAAATTCCAGTATGTGAATTTTATTAGGAACATGTTATTTTCAATCTGTGACAAACAACCTTTCTTTGCAAAGTCCAAATCAATGTCATCGTTCTAGTAGACATGTTGAAACTATAGTTCCTCTTTGTAGCTATCAACTCACCAACGCCACCTCTCTAGGTGATCCTATGTTGGTTTAACCCCTTCCATATAAAAGATGATGATTTCGTCACGTTCCTCTCTAATCTTCAATCGAGCACATCCCTATGTAATCTTATCATTCATGGGAAGAACCCTTAAGGGAATCCCTACACCAACCGATGGCTAGTACACATTGGATGCCTAGGACTAAGATCAGATTGACCACTTTAGAGGAGCATAGAAGAGACACCCTCAAATTATACACTCTCCCTAGAAGCCCAAAAAATACTAGAAATGACTTGGGTTTGCACTAGAGATGACTCGTGAATCCTATTGTACAAAATAACATTGCTTTATTTAGCATAATTTTAAGATATTAGAAATACTTTTCTTACTTTACATATTGCGATTTATTTGGATTTGGATGAGTTGTTTTCCTCAATAAGTTACAGATGTATCTCCTCTAAGGTCCCACTCATTAGATATCAAACAATAAGTTTTTGCAAAATGGATTAGATAAGATCATATCCTCAATAAATATTCTCAATAATATTGAAATAATTCAAGCACAATAAAACAATCACAGTGTTACAATTTAATAAGTGTCAATGTCAACATCAGTACAAACATAAAGGAGAACAATCTAAACACTATCCATGATTAGGTTCATAGGGAAAACTGACCATCTCAAGTCAATCTACTAAATAATAAATACACTAGTGTAGAACAAAGGCGTAAATGGCCAATTCTTCCTTTGTCTTAACCTAAGTGGTTTGTAAGACAACTCAAAAGAAGAAAAAATAGAACACATTAGCAAACTTTTGTATGTGCAAATTAGTATTACTTCTACCACATTAAGTAAAAGGTACAAAAAATAAGATAATATCAAAGAGAAGAAAGTAAGTATCCTTATGAATAAAAAAATTAGTTGTTCATCAAGATGATATTCAATATATGAAGAAACAAAGTCATATATTAACTTTAATTAAAGTTTCAAAAGCAACAATTAGAAAGCATTTTGATTAATATGAAAACTAAAAAAAGATATATAATAGAGTTTATTGCATTATCACCACATCCATAATTGAAGATGCATGGCCACCTCAAACAAATGGACATCATCACTTAAATAAACGGGTGGAATCACTAGCTCAACACAATATGAGTTTATATGAGTAATGAGCATCATTACCCAATTACCATGAATATGCATGATCCTTGAATCACAAATAAAAGGCATCACCACTAAAATCCAACATGAAATACATATGAGCAATGAGCACGTAGATCCAACAATGAGTAAACGGAAACCCCACCCAATTACTTGAGAACATGTACCATCACCTAAATCAATTACAAATGAAGTACAAAGGAGATGCATCACCTCCTGAAGAGTTACAACTTTGTAAATTAAGTTTGCTATCAAAATAACATTCACAATAATAGAGTCCAGATTCAGTGTATTCAAATTTATTACCAAGGATATTTATTAAGGTACACTATTAAATCAAAATAATATTCTCATATCACAATGGATAAAATTACTTTAGTTTCACAATTAAGGAAAAATTTATATAGTATGCCCATCACATGTCAATTAGACTTTTCAAAATGCAAATTGACCAATATTACTAATTGGATGAGGACTGGACAAATATACCATCAACATGTTTCAATAAGAAATAACAATAGTACACCAATCATTAATTTCAACAGATTGAATCTAGTAACATTAGATAAATATAAACAAGTATCATTGAAAGATCCACTAGTTTAAGATATAGGGAATATAAGTTAATTTTCCATTAAGTATAATAAAATAATGTAGAAAAACATGAAAAATTCCCTAACACATCCATTTTCAAACATAGGTCCAAACAAAGATCTTAAGGAGCCTATTTAACACTCTGATAAGTTTACTTTAATTGTACAATAAATCAAAAACACTAAAAATTACATTTTAATAAGTATTTTATTAGGTTGACAAAAACATAATAAATAATTGAAGAATATTTTATGAGATTAAGGAGTATATTATTTTAATTTATACATATACAATTAATTATTATGAATATTACACATTAATATCACTTACTATATTTATAAAATAAAAATTAAAAATAAAGGACATTGATTCCCCCTATTGCACATATATCTTGATGTGTCATATAGAAATTTATTAGTTTCCCAACTCATACCTTACTTGACAAAATAGAGAAAGGGAGAACCAAAGAAAAGAGGAATGACTTTGAAACTTATGCTACATCAATATAGGCTTAGCGTCATGCCCATACGTACAATGTGTGTGATCATGATCCTAGTAACCCAAAACACAATGTATAATAGTGTCTAGATTGCTTGAATCCCATGATATAAAAACTCAAAATCAAGATGTATACTATAGAAAAATCATAAAAATAGTTTGGAAGACATCTAAGAATTTAATGAACAAAGAGAAACATGAAATTATAAATATATTGACCAGGAGGACATGTGATTTCAATAGAGAATATCGGTTCTAGAAAAAAAAATACCCTTCCTTTATTGCTTGCAGAAGAAAGAAAGCTTCATCATTGCCATATCATTGTGCAAGGACATTCTCTAGGTCAAAAAAGTGTTCAAACAACCTTGCAAAGGTGCCTCCAATGAATGGAGGCTCCTCGATGTGGGAAAACAACTCACCATAATCTAAGGTAAAAAACAATGAAGATCGATTTAGGATTGAGGAAATGAAGGTCATGGTGTTGGGAATTGCACCGTTACATTTTGTAGGTTAAAATACTCTAATTATCAAATTAAGAATGGGGGGTCAATTGAGAGGGTTGAAACATCATGAAGAATAATCTATAGGAGAAAATTATCTTTTAAGGGTGAAAGGTACTTTTGGAAGCATACGAATTATGTGGGATTTATGTGTCTGTCCTATGACTGTCGGTGTGAAAATTAGAAGATAGAGATTTTGGGGTCTACTTAACTAATGGATATAGGGAGTTGTATTTTGAAAAAAAAGAAGAAGAGTTACATAAGGAGTACATAGAAGGAAAAATTATAGGGAGATATTGAGAAATGTCATGGAGAAACATCCTTATTAATTTTTGGGCAGATACATGTACTGAAGAATGGAATAAGGAAGGTGTGTAAGATGTTATATCAGGGATCAGATAGTACCATAGATCCTAAACCACAATTTTTATTAGTGACCGAGAGAATCCACTCTAGGTGATCCCGACATGGTAAAGTGTTGAGGCCTGAGAAGGTGTGGTCCAGTCACCCCCTCCCATGCCAAATTAGTGTGGATTGTAGTTTGCATAGTGCCTTCGGTGTGGTTCGAACTTGGGTCCTCCATTGGGACTTTTCGAGACCCTGATGATAGATCAGGGATCAATTGGTACAATAAATACTAAACCACAATATAATCATGCAAATACATATTATCATGTGAGACTCATTACTTTTTAAATCAATGGTACAAATGTTCATCAAAGTATTCTCAGGGTAATATTAGAATTTCTTCTTAATAAAAGTATTTGATCTATGAAACATAGTCCAATTAAGACAAAACTTGACATATAGACTAATTTGGTCATGTAGAGGTCCTCAAGACTTATACATTTTATTTTTATCATCATTGTATATGTTAACCTAAATAATTCTTACCTCAAATATATTTGATATTAGATTTTTGTATGGGATTTCCTTGTGATAACTCAATACTCTTAACCTTTAATTTTATATATTCCTAGTGTAGTACTTTATTTTCCATATTGTCATGTAGATCCATGATGTAACCCTATTAAACATAAATTGACCATCCACTAATATTTCCTTTTATACCTATTAAGGAATTTGCCATCATTAACTACTAATTTATATTAATTTAGTGCCATTTATGTCATTATAGATTTGTAAGTTAAACATGGTATACTAATATTAGTAGTGACACATTAATGTCTTTATTGACATGTGTTGGCTACTATATGACACCCATTGTTATATAAACATAGTATATTAATACATGCATACAAAATTACATATTACACATTATTCTCTCATTTAAGAACTGAAATGTACCAAACATTTTAAGTCATGCAAGTCATGGTTAACCAAGAAAATACACACTTATCAGTGGTTATACTAGTTAAGACCAAGATCACTAATATTTATCATTGTCTTTTTTACTGTCATCTTATCAAGGTCAAAGGTGTGTGATAACTAAGCATGGAACCACTATAGGGACCCTACTATATCTATTGGCACAATTGGAGGTATCATGTTCATCAAGGAAGGTAAAAAGACATGAGACCTCATAACCTAAATACATTATTGTGTTATGGGTTGTACTATGTACGTTCATGTTAAGGTCATTGGTTATATATGTTCCGTCAAGATATACTGAGTTATAAATTACACATTGTTTAGAGTCTTCCTGTGGATTGAGCCTATTGACATCCACCTAATGGGACTAGGGTTTTAAGTGCTAGGAATTCTTGTTTTGGAATGTAACAAAAGTGGTGTGGTTTAAATTGGTCCTGAGGTGAAAATGGTAAAAGTGCATGTTTTGCAAGGAAAGTGGGAAACATATATTTGTAGAAGAATGTTGAAGTGTTCACTTTAGAGAAAAAGGAAATAATTGTGGAATGGGTAGTATGTTATATAATGAGGTGTAGGGTTTATGAAAAAAATTACAATTATTAAAGGGATGAAAATCTATACATTTCCACTTGTCATGTTGTATAGAGCCTCTAAGAGACTTTAAAAGAAAAAATATGGCCTTGCCATTTGGATAGCAGTGAATAAGGTAATTGTTGTTGGCAATGCAAAAAAAAATTCACATACGAATAATATTTTGAGTGCTCTCATCAAGCTCTTTATGTGTGTGTATATACATACAAACATACAGACATACATACATATATATGTATATTTACCAATTTTCGATACATATATATATATATATATATATATATATATATATATATATATATATATGCCGACATGAGTGGCTCTAGTGGTCAAGCACGGTGTCTCCTATTAAAGGGACTCGGGTTCGAATCCCTATAAATATATATATATATATATATATATATATATATATATATATATATATATATATATATATATATATATATATATGGCTGTTTATTTGTTACCCGGTGGGTAGTTTTGATTAAGTTACCCGACAGCATGTTCACAGTGGCAGGCGCATGTAATTAAGTCCAAGTTATTGTAGCACGCGTTCAGCAAAGAAAAAACCCAATCGTTTATGCCGCCGCCAGGCTGATTCTTCCGTTCTACCCCCAATCTGCCGATCATCTTTGTCATCCACGATCGTCTGTGCCGCCGCTAGGCTGATTCTTCCGGTCTACCCCACATCTGCCGATCATCTTCATCATCCGCGATCGTCTGTGCCACTGCCAGGCTGATACATCCGGTCTACCCCCCATCTGCCGATCATCTTCGTCATCCGCGATCGTCTGTGCCGCCTCCAGGCTGATACATCCGGTCTTCCCCCCATTTGTCGATCATCTTCGTCATCCGCGATCGTCTGTGCCGCCGCCAGGCTGATACATCCGGTCTACCCCCCATGTTCCGATCATCTTCGTCATCCGCGATCGTCTGTGCCGCCGCGAGGCTGATACATTCGGTCTACCCCCCATCTGCCGCTTAATGCCCTGCATATGGAATTCCGCCTCTGATTCCAACTTCCTTGGTGTATTTCAATCTCCATTTTACATTTCTTCCTCAGAAATACCTACATTCATTTTCATTCCCGAATAACAAGAACGGTTTCCCCTTTTATCAATCTTGCAGAGCAGGACGACTAAGGTGTCTCCCACTTTCATTTGCTGAGGAGGAGGGAGTGGGTGTGGTTGGAGAATTCCCTATTCTCTCTGCATAATCATGAGCAAATTGTTGTGGAGGGAGTGGAGGTGGTGGCAAAATTCACTGTTCTATCTGCATTTTTATGAGCAACAGTTTTTTCAAGCTACATTCAGGTAGATGTTGTATTTCTCTTTGTAAATTCATTCAGTTATACTCGTTTTTTTTGTTTTTTCTTATCATTTCAATGTTTATTCATCCCTTTATCTTGTGTGGGAAATAAAACCAATTTTTGTTTCTGCATTGTCATTTTTGAAGTAGTAACTGGCATACATGTTTTTATGTTTTGCGTTGTTACTCTCTTGTTATAATTTGTTACTCTTTTGCCTTACCGAGTTACTCTCTTGTTATAATTGGCTACTCTTTTGCCTTACCGAGTTACTCTTGTTGTGTTACAGAGTTACGCTTATGATCTTCCGAGTTACTCCAACACATTGTCATGGATCCCAGCCTTGATACGGATGCTGCTAATGCAAGTGTCGGCCGTGATGATGATAATCCTCAGTCTTCTCATTCTATTGGTGTTTCTTCTCCGTCCCCAGCTGCAGTCCCTAGAGTTGGCCTTCAGTTTGGAAGTCTAGATGAAGGTATATCCTTCTATTCCAGCTATGCTGGAATGAGTGGGTTTAACATCAGGAAAGACGACAATAGATATGAACGGGGAAGTAAGATTCTGGTTGCTAAAGATCTGGTTTGTGATAAGCAGGGTAAGATTGGTCGTTCTAAGAGGTTTAGAGGGCTTCTAAGCCCCGTTTGTGATGAAATGGGTAACTTGCAGGATAAGTTGTCCAAGAAGCACATGCGTTCTGTGAAGAGGTGTGGTTGTGAAGCCATGATACGTTTCACACTGGACAAGTCCTCATCCATGTGGGTTGTGACTGCATTTGTTGAGGAACACAACTATGAACTTGTTGACATTGCTCATCTCCGTTACCTCAAGTGTAACTCATCTCTTGACGAAACTCAAAAAGAGATCCTTTCTTCCATGAGCCAAGCTAACATACTTGTATCGAGACAAATTGCATTGATAGCATCTAAGTCTGGTGGCTATGAAAATATGACATTTACTAGTAGACAAGCTGATGGACATATCAGTAGCAAGAAGAAAGAGTTGGCCAAATACGACGTCGACATGGTTTTAGATCGCATTTCTAGTTTCAAAGCCATCTATCTGAAATTCTTCTATAGCTACCAAAAAGACCCCAATTGTTGCCTTACTCATCTATTTTGGGATGATCCCGTCTCTGTTGAAGACTGCGGGATGTTCGGGGATGCGATTGTGTTTGACACCACCTACCGCACCAACAAGAATTTGATGGTTTTTGGAATGTTTGATGGAGTTGATCACCATCGCAAGACAGTGTTGTTTGCATCTGCTCTGCTGGTCGATGAGAAGTATGACTCATTTGTTTGGGTTTTCAAGCAGTACTTACTTTGTTTTGGCAAAGAGCCAGTTTCCATCATAACCGATCAGGACCCTGCTATGAATGCTGCTATCATCTGTGTTTTTCCCAATTGCAAGCATCACTTCTGTAGCTGGAAGATCCTACAGAAGCTTCCCTCCAAGCTTGGTGGCATTCCTAACCAGGACCAGATCATAAGCTTGTGAATGATTGTGTTTGGAATGTGGATGATGTCGACATTTTTGAAGAGAGGTGGGATTCTGTAATTCAGGAGCATGATTTGTTGTCCATCACCTGGCTTTCTGATATGTATGTGATGCGTTGCAATTGGGTTCCGTGCTATATGCAGTCCTCCTTCTTTGCGGGCATGAGGACGACTCAAAGGAGCGAGAGCCTGAATGCGTTCATTAGGAGCCATGTGAATAGTAGGAAGACTCTATTTGAACTTGTATGTTCATTGGAGACTGCGTACTCTCATGTTCGGGAGATTGAAAATTTCAAAGATTTTGATGACGAGTACAGTAACCTCCCTTTGTCATCACCGTGGCCCCTAGAGGAGCAGATGAGAGGTATATACACCAAGTCCATATTTAAGATATTCCAGTCCGAGGTTCACCAAAGTATGGTCTACAATGTAAAGCAAGCTTTAGAAGGTGTCTTTGAGGTGTATCGCGTCGGTGGACTTGGAACTCCCCGTATATTGAAGAAAGAGTTATCTAGTGACATTGTTTCCTGTAGTTGCTTCATGTTGGAATTCAAAGGCATCCCTTGCAGGCACATCCTCTCTTATTTGAAGAGCCGTGACTATTGCACTCTTCCCGAGCCTTACATTCTGAAGAGGTGGACTAAAGGGTACAGAGAACACCCTTTGATTTTTGGCAAAGCGTCAGTTAAGCATCCATCCACTGGGAGGACACTTCATCTTGTTTCTGCCTGCAATTCTATTGTCAACATAGCGTTTAGGAACAATGTTGTAGATCTTTGCCATGAAAAACTGTTAGCTTTGCGAAAGGAGCTCTTAGATTTGGATCTTGCTGATCCTGGTGCATGCGCTGGTGCAACCGCTTCCAATACATCTTCCTCTTCTGCTGTCAAGGTCCATATACCTAGTAGTTGCAAAACTAAGGGAAGACCTAGATCGACCGATGTGAGGTTTAAATTTGGAGTTGAGATTGCACAGTCTAAAAGAGAGAGGTAGTGCAAGAATTGCTTAGAGTTTGGGGTCAACCATGATAGCAGGAACTGCCCTATGAAGAAGTAGTCCATTCCTATTATGGACTATGTGTTGTTGCTGTTTGCTATTCAATGATTATCCCTGTTGATGATCGTGTGGTCTGTTGATGTTGGACGTTTTTACTGGAGTTTGTAGTTGATTAGCGCGTGAGTGAGGGATATTCAAACCTGTAATGGGTTGTTCTTTTTGTCTGCAGTTTTTGTGAAAGTGATTTTGTAACCATCCATGTATTTTTACTTTTGTATTTTGTAATGTATTTTATGTGTTACGTTGAACTCCACCAGCTATATGTATACTTTGAATATGCTTCAAAGAATCTGTTTTGATCAGATCTTACTCTTTTGCAGAATATTTTTTGTTTTATCTTAGTGTGCATTGAATACTCTTTTCTTTTGGAATACATACATTTTTGGTTTAGTACAATTTTTTCATGGTTTGTTCAGTGTACTCACGAAATGTCAGTTTTTGCTACTATGCCATACACTGGTAGAGTTACTTTCTGGTTGCTGGAGTTACTTTTTATATTGTCACGATTACTCTCAGTGCTGTCACAGTTACTCTCAATGTTATCATAGTTACTCTCAGTGCGTATCAGAGTTACTCTTAGTGTTCTCTCAGTTACTCCTTAGTGCTTTCACAGTTACTCTCATTGTTCTCGCAGTTACTCCTTAGTGCTTTCACAGTTACTCTCAGTGCTATTTGAGTTACTCTCAGTGTTCTACCAGTTACTCTCGGTGCTATCAGAGTTACTCTCAGTGCTATCTGAGTTACTCTTAGTGTTTCCTCGGTAACTCTTAGTGCTAATTGAAAGTATATATAATCAGACAAAAACACTACAGTTAAACATTCAAGATTACAACATTCAAAGCATAAAACGTTATATATTATACAACCAGATCAAATATAAAGAAGGTCCATCAATTGAACATAAAAATACAGAAAAATACAGCCAGATCAGCTATAAAGTAGGTCCATCAACTGAACATAAAAATCAAATAGCTCAGGGGGGTGGATCCATCCCTGGCGATACCTATTTGCGAAAGGAACGCTGGACAGACGAAGAAGCAGTGTCTTCTGCAGATGTTGAGGTGTCGGTTGTTGTGGATGAGTCAACCTGAATGGGATTCACAGCTGATCTCGGTGTTGCTTGGTATATGTCCCTAACGAAGAGCTGATCTGCAGAGTCCTCCGATCCAGAGTATACTTCGTCGCCAGGCATTCTGAAGAGCAGAATAAGCTCAGTTGGTGTTTCTAAGAACTGATCTGTGATCCATGATGTGATGGTCTGGTGATCAGTTGGCTTGAGGTAGATGATCCAAGCTTTGCGAAGACTGAGCTCTGCGATCATCCTTTTCCTACCCTTAGCAATTGAAAGTGACCCATTTTTATTCTGCATAAGGGTTATCTGGAAAGACTGGTTTCCGATTAGGAAGGTGGTCTTGCCTAGTTTGATGTGAAAATGGAGATGGTTCCATTCTATAGGAAGTAGAATGGATTCCACTGTCTTGTCGTCAATGGTGTAGTTGATTGGCTGGATGAATGGCTCCATGGTAGGCTGTGAAGAAATGTTAAAGGGGATCTGAGGAGATGGTCAAAGGGGGTGCTACTGAAATGTTAAGGGGGTTGTCTGTATTTCTTCTGTAAAACTGTACCTTCTGTAAACCATAGCAGTCGCAGATGAAGAAGAGGTGGACGTCGAGGGTGCCGTGGAGGATGGAGATGTTGAAGATCTGAAAGCCCCTCGCTGTGTTGTAAACCGTAGCAGTCGCGGATGAAGAAGAGGTGGACGTCGAGGGTGCCGTTGAGGATGGAGAAGTTGAAGATCTGAAAGCCCCCTGCTATATTGTTGGTGCTGCAAATATGTGCAACAGTGAGAGTAATGCTATGTGCTCTTGGTGCTGCAATTATTGACAGCAGTGCTCTGTCCTGTTGGGTTGCAAAGATGCCAGCAGTACTGTGTTGTTCTGACGACACAATAGTGCACTATGCTATGTGTATGTGCATTTACATCGTACAACAGACTGTTGTACATATCTTTATAGCTCTTTTCTCTCTTTTCTTCACTTTGATGGTTCCTTCTTTAATAAAGAATCGTGTACAGTATACTCCTGAACGCTAGAGTTACTTTTTGTTTTATCACAGTTACTCCTTAGTGTTGTCGCAGTTACTCTCAGTGTCCTCACAGTTACTCTCAGTGTTATCATAGTTACTCTTAGTGTTCTCTTAGTTACTCCTTAGTGCTATCACAGTTACTCTCAGTGTTCTCGCAGTTACTCTCAGTGGTCTCACAGTTACTCTCAATGTTCTCACAGTTACTCTCAGTGTTCTCGCAGTTACTCTCAGTGGTCTCTCAGTTACTCCTTAGTGCTGTCATAGATACTCTCAGTGTCATCGCAGTTACTCTCAGTGTCCTCATAGTTACTCTCAGTGTTATCATAGTTACTCTTAGTGTTCTCTTAGTTACTCCTTAGTGCTATCACAGTTACTCTCAATGTTCTCACAGTTACTTTCAGTGGTCTCTCAGTTACTCCTTAGTGCTGTCACAGATACTCTCAGTGTCATCGCAGTTACTCTCAATGTTATCATAGTTACTCTCAGTGCGTATCAGAGTTACTCTTAGTGGTCTCTCAGTTACTCCCTAGTGTTGTCAAGATACTCTCAAAACCAGACATATCTCGATACAGGTATGTTAGCACTGAGAGTAACTCTGATATACAAAACCACAACAATCAAACTCAAAGTATATATCTCCATACAAAATCACAACAGTTTTACATTCAAGAACACAACATTCAAAGCACAAAACACTATATATTATACCCAGAAATACTCGTATTTGCAATATGATTTTCACAGCACACAAGTAATGTATCTCATAGTGGTTACACATCAAAATTCCAGAAGCAAACTGTTCAAGTTTTACATTTCAATTAATAAATCACTCTTTCAGCTAAAATCCAGCCATTTATCTAGGCTTGAAACATCTTCTTCCTCCATTTTCTTCTCTTCATCTGGTGCTTCTGCCTTCTCTTCTTCTTGTTGCTTTTGACATTCATCTATTCCTCCCTTGTTCTGCTCAGATGGACCTTCTTTGATGACTTCATTGTTATCTTTTTGATGTGCTTGTACAGGTTGCAACTCCCCCCTTGCCATCATTCTCTGAAAAATATCAGCCCTTATGGCCGGCATGTCCTTGCAGGTGAAGTTCATGGGTTTTCCATTTACCAGGCATTCTAGGTACTTCATGCAGAAGATCCCACAGTCAAGTGAGTCTTCTGCCTGTTGTGGACATAGCGGGTACTCCTGTCCCCATTGTGACAGTTGGTCCCCTTTTTCTGCCCCCCTGAAGAATTCGTGGACAATACCCACCTGCATTAAAAATTGACAGCGCTTATTAATCATCTATCAACAAACATTAACCCTGTCAATCCACTACAAATAGAGTTTCTTTTTATAGATTGCTTACCCATCTAAGGAATTCCTTTTTCGACTTGCTATTTCCACTCATTGAGTTATAAGACCGGTGTACTGCTTCCCTGAAACTTGCCTCGTACAAGTGCCAGTGGTTGTCATTGTTCAATATGGTGAACACCGAGTCCATTGTGTCCCAATCTTTCATCGAGACGTTGAATAGTGGAGATGGCATGTCGATCTGCTCCAAGGTTATGTTTTCAACATCAAACGACAGCTTCTGCTGCAAATGCAAATTCACATCTATAAGTTTCAGTTTTGTGTATATATTTTTGTATTTTTGATGTAATTTTGTATACCAATTTTGTTCTTCTTACCGGAGCATATGTGCTCAAGCAGTGCCATGACAAACCCTTCTTTCTCCTTTTACTTGTGGTAGCTCTGAGCATATGTACAAAGCAGTCCATAACCTGAAAAAATAACCACAAGATTTCTTTGTTTAGCAAAAAATGACAAGTTCTCAAAGAGTTACATTACTATTTATTAGTTTCTTACTGGTGATTGCATCATTTGATCTTTGTACAGTAGGGTGGCGAGGTCCTTCCCCGTGCACCAAGTGTCATCACTGAATCTCCATTCTTGTTTTGACCTGGCAATTGTTTGTATAGATGTTATACATATTAGTTTTGGATATTGAATAAGCGATGTTTTATATGTGTACACTTGGCAAAATAACAAATTCTATTACATTTCTTCTATATTGTCCATGAAGTGGTGGACAATTTCCCTGGATTGTTTTGTTTTGAAATGCTCGAAACCAATGAAGTTTGACAACTTGTGATGTCAACAACAAAAGAGCACTTCATGTTAGAATCAATCTTAGTGTTCTATCAGTTACTCTCAGTGCTATCAGAGTTACTCTCAGTGCTATCAGAGTTACTCTCATTGCTATTTGAGTTACTCTCAGTGTTCTACTAGTTACTCTCGGTGCTATCAGAGTTACTCTCAGTGATATCTGAGTTACTCTTAGTGTTACTCTTTATATTACTATAATTACTCTACTTCTATTACACAATTACTCTACTGTATTTACACAGTTACTCAAGTATTGATATAATTTAAAGGAGATGCAACCTTACCTTTTCCTCCCTCCTCTTCTTCACGTTTTTCTCGATGCTGCCTATGATTTGTTGTTCTATCTTTGATAATTTTTTTCTGGGCTCCTCCTTCTTCCCTTCTTCATCAATTATATTCTTCTGCTGGTCCAAACCTTCAGCTGCTTTTTCTTTCTTCTCCTCCTCCTCATCATTTTTCTTCCCATCATTCTCATCTTTTGAGTCATTATGTTGCACATATTTTCTTGTGAGGCTCAGCCTACCTCGCTTCCTCGGCTTCTCGTCCTTATCCATACCTTCATTCTCTACTTTGCTCGTCGAAGCAACATCCTTATTGGGTTCTTGAACATTCCCCGATGAGAACCTCTCAACAGATTGTTCTAATCCATCAACAGGTGACTGTGATTTGTCACCTTCATCTCCAAATTTTCTCCTCAATTTTCTGTTCTCCTCTTCCAGCTCGGCTATTCTGTTTTCTAGCCATTTATTCTCTCTCTGCAGTTCAGTGAATGCCTCAACATCAATTTTTGTGCATATCTCCTTCTGCATCTTTAGCTCCTCCTCGAGTATTTGAAATCTTCTTGCCAGGTTGGAGTCATCAGCAGGCACTCCTTTTCAGATGACTGGCTTTGCTGGCGCCTTGTCTAGTGTTTGTTTACTTTTCGCCCTTTTATCTGCAAGGTAGTAGGCCATGTCTTTCATTATTCTTGCAGCTCGCCAGTTATCCCCCTGGTCTATATTCATACCTTCACAAACCTGTCCATAAAATAATCAAAAATAGTATTTAACAATGAAAACTTGCAGGATTATGTTATATATTAGTTTTTGTAACAAATAAGAAATATTCTTACATCCTTAGGGTTCACAGCCCCTAAATCCATCAACTTCTCGACCGGCGCATCCCACTTCTTTATCCTTGGCTTTGCATCGAGGAACGTTGGCTTTGCCATGTTTGTCATCTCATATGCCCAAACCTACATTTAAACAGAGTGAAAATTCAATGCATATGTAACTGCCCCCCATAGTCATCATTGTAACAATTTTGTAGATGAAGATAATTTCGTTCACTTACACATAGGCACATCACACACCCTGTTGTGTAGAGGGTGGTTTTCCCTTTCTCCCCTTTCCTCCTCAGCTGTACATTTTGCTTCAGCATCTTCATATTCCTGATGATGCTCCCATGCACCATCTTTGCCCAATTCATCTGCGTCGTTTCAGTAACATCATCTAGGTAGTGCAGTATGTAGATTGGTGTGCAATAGCTGGTGTCTGGGAGTAGGAATGTTGCCAGCAGGTATAACATCCACGCACGGCACATGTTCTGGTAGTCCAATGGATCGTCGGAACTTGCAAATTGTTGCCAAAGCTTTGTTAAGTTGTCCTTGTGTAGGACATCCTTTTCCCTTAACCTCTTAGAGGTGTCCTCTTCATTTCCTTTTTTACCTGTTGTGCTGGCAAATTGTTGCCATATTGATCTCACAATCTCAGAATTTTTCCTAGGTATAATGTCCATACCTCTACTTGGGATACCTAGAATTACCCCTACATCATCAACTGTCATCCTTCTTTCCACCCCTATGGCCAGCAAAAACCTGTCATCATCTACATATCTGTCTATCAAATCTTCCAAGAGGCATACATCAACCATAAGATTTGGCATCTTTATCATGTTTGCAAATGTCGTCGCCCTCATCATTCTTATTTGATTACTTGTATACACCACGCTCTTGCTGGCGGTGATGTATCTCTTTAGGTAACACCTGTGGTACAACCTCTTTATCCCCACTGCAAACATATGAAAAGTTACTCTTAGTTTTCTTTTCTTTTTTTTAGCATTACTTGTTACTTAGTCAAGTTACTCTTCAATTTTTCAATTTTTAATAAAGTTCAAGTAAGTGTCATATGATAGTAACAACAATTTAATAAGTTTACAAATCCATTCAATATTACCTTCAATTGCCTTTCCTTTCTCCCTTTCTGTCTTCTTAATTCTATCATCTTTTTCTCCCTCATAGGTAGCCTTTTCCTTTCCCTTTTCTTTCTTCCTCCTTATCTCCTCTTCTTGTATCTCGTCAGCAGCCTTATCTGTATCATTAGTTTCTTTGTCCTTCCCTTTCCCTTCACTTTCTTTTCCTGTATAGAAATGAAGTTACTCTATATTTTTAGTCTTTTTTAGCTTAACAATATGGTTTTCATATGTCAAACTGATATGCAAAGTGTGCAAATTACTCCTTGTTCTATAGTAGTTACTCCATCATTTACTCTAGTTACTCTAGGGTATCGTACAGTTACTCTAATGTTCTATATCAGTTACTCTTGGTATCATGTAGTTACTCTTGGTATCATGTACAGTTACTCCAACATTTACTCTAGTTACTCTATGCTATCGTACAGTTACTCTAATGTTCTATAGCAGTTACTCTACTTCTTATAACAATTACTCTTTTAACATGCGTTGTTACTTTCTAAATGATATCTTTCTGTTTCTCATTTGTAATGTACATGCTATCATAAATTACCTTGTCGTTCTTTTCTCTCCGCTTTGTCACTCCGAGGTTTTCCAGTCTCGGTAGATGCTTTGCCTTCTTTCTCAGCACCCGGCTTACTTCGTTTTTCTCTTTTCTGGGACGGTTTACTCGTCAGGGGATCTGCAACCCCTCTTTTCTTCCTTTTCATTTTTGACAGAGGAGTCGCAGAAGCAACATCCTCCCCTTTCGCAGCTTCCTCTTGTCCCGTTTCACCGGTGTTTGCATCCCCTTTTTTCATCTTTGTTTCCACAATTGCTTCTTTCTCCGCTACATCTGTTGTCTTGGGCATCGTAGCCCATTCGGTATCTCCTTTCAGGGTATTATGTGATTCTACGGCCACCGCTTCTTCTGGTTGTTTGGCCATCTTCTCTTCGGCCTGATGGGGCTACATTTTGAAGTCATCATCTTCCTCAATCACTGGTCGTAGACTCCTTCTCAACGGCGGCATCATCGAGGTCTTCCTTGATGCTTTCTTTGTTCTCATCATCTTGGAAGAGGTAACTGATTCGGAATTGAGATGCAGCGAGACGTGGAATCGAATTCTTGCAAGTAGAGACGGAGGAGTTCGAGATTTTTGCACGAGAGGCAGAGCGATGGCAGAGGGAAGGCAGAGCGACAGTCTGAGCATGAGAGGCAGAGGGATGGCACAAGGGAAGGCAGAGCGACAGTCTGGGCGAGGGTTTTGGGCAGGTCGCGTTCGAACGCTTTTCACCTATTTTTCTTTTTTGCCATATTTATGGGGCAATGCCACCGCATGTTCTGCCGGGTAAGTTGCCCAATTCTACCCGCCGGGCAACAAATTTTAACTATATATATATATATGTATATATATGTATATATATATATGTAAATACATATATGTATATATATGTGTATATATATGTATATATATGTATATATATGTATATATATATATAGATATATGTACATACATATATGTATATATATGTGTATATATGTGTATATATATATGTGTATATATGTGTATATATATGTATATATATGTGTATATATATGTATATATATGTGTATATATGTATATATATATATATATATATATATATATATATATATATATATATATATATATATATATATATATATATATATATATATATATATATATATATATATATATATATATATATATATATGAGTACGTTTTCATTGCCCGCGCGGGTACTGTAGCGGAGCTGCCCGTTTTAGAAAATGTGGTGGCATCTATTGTAAATAATCCAAAAAAGAAAGGACGCGCTAGTACTTACAGAAGAAACACATTCGCGACTCATTCTCCGCCCGAAAACCCCAATTCCGCCTTCTTCCCGCTCCAGAACTCCCGAATTCATCTAGCTTGGTCTCCACTCCCTTAGCCCAACTGTCGAATTCTTCGACCTGTGGTCTACATTGCCCATAATTTGGGAGATTTGGTCTGTACTTGCGCTGTTGTGTGTGGCGTTCTTCTCCGCTGCAGCATTCACCACTGTTTCTGACGCAACTACTTTTGCCAGTCTCTGCCGCTGAGATCAAAATGGGGAAAACAAAGGTAAAATCAAAGAAGGGACAGGAAAGGGAAGTACAAAAATAACAGATAGTGAAGATTTTTTGAGCAAGCACTATGAAGATGTGGACAATATGGTAGAAGAGGTAGTTGCAACCATACAACAAGAAGATGAAACGGGCAAGAGTATTGAAGAGCACAACGAACATGCTATGCCGAGAAAAGAAAAGAAAGTTAAAAAGAAGAAATACAACGTTGAGAAAACTGACACTCTCCATAAGACTGTTGGAGATGACAACACATCAGGGGAGAAACCAACCGATGACGTTACTGAGAAACAATTGGATGTAGTGCATGAAGAGACTGAAGAGCCAGAAATTGACAACGCATCAGGGGATAAACCAGCTGATGACGTTACTGCGAAACGATTGGCTTTAGTGCATGAAGAGACTGAAGAGCCAGAAATAGAAGATGCTGAAGAAGTTGAATAGGATGAAGCAGAAGATCACAAAAGAAATTAGAATAAGACTTTGGAACAAAAAACCAAGCAAAAAGGAACAATAAAAATTGCAGAAGAATGTAATATTGATTATTTTTACACTTCTATACGAAAGTGTAACTTCTTAAACTAAAGAGTAACGATGCTGACAATAGAGTAACTTTGATCATAGTAATTATCCTCAAAAGTAACTTTGATCCAAGAAAAGTAACTAGATGAACTAACAAGTAACTATATCGACATGAAAGTAACTCTCTGGATCAAAAAGTAACTATTATACATAAAACAATAACTTTGATCCAAGAAAAGTAAACCACATTTGCAAATCTGATATTGTATTATGTGAGAAGGAAAGTAACTAGATGAACTAACAAGTAACTATATGTACTCGATCTATTTATGTACATTTATGTTACATATCACATTGAAAGTAACTAAAGTAACTGTGATCCAAGAAAAGTAACTAGATCAACTAACAAGTAATTATATCAACATGAAAGTAACTCTCTGGATCAAAAAGTAACTGTTATACATCAAACAATAACTTTGATCCAAGAAAAGTAACTAAAGTAACTGAAAAGTAACTTTGATCCAAGAAAAGTAACTAGATGAACTAACAAGTAACTATATCGACATGAAAGTAACTCTCTGGATCAAAAAGTAACTGTTATACATCAAATAGTAACTTTGATCCAAGAAAAGTAAACCGCATTTGCAAATCTGATACTATACTATGTGAGAAGGAAAGTAACTAGATGAACTAACAAGTAACTATATGTACTTGATCTATTTATGTACATTTCACGGCATTTTATGTTCATACTGTACTCGATATATTTATGTACATTTATGTTAGCATAACCAATCTAATACCCTACAAACTCACCTGATCTACAAATGATGATTGAAAAGTAAATTTACTAAATACGACGTAACTCTGAAAAATGAATAGTAACTCTGAAAGTTAAAAAGTAACTACCTGAAAACAAGAGTAATTGTGACAGATAGAGAATAACATGTTGAACTGAAAAAATAACACTGAAAGATAAAAAGTAATTAGACAAATTAATACAAACTTTTTCATATAGATGCAGGTACAAGAAAGCTTTTCCGTAGATGCTACATAAAAAAGTTACAACAGCATACAAAACATCACGCTGTTTAGCACAAATCAAATGAGGATGATGAAGTCAACCGCATTTGCAAATCTAATAGCCATGCCTCATCTTACTGTAGATGTAACTCTTTTAGAAGATCTGATAGAGAGATATGTTGAAGACAACAAGCTCATGTTAGCACCAGGTTTTGAGGCGAGGATGACTGTAGATGATGTAGGAGTGATACTAGGTTTTCCTAGTAAATGTATGGATATAGTTCCACAAAAGCAATCACAGATTGTAAGAAAAATATGGGAGGATTTTGCTAATGCAACAAGAGGAAATATAAAGTTGGTGAAAGTAGTAAGAAAATAAGAGAGAAGGATGTGTTACACAAGGAGAACTTGAGTAAACCCTGGCAGGAATTTGCAAAGAACGACTTCAAAGAAAACTACCAAAATATGTGTCGTGAATAGATGTTTCACTTGTTAGCAACATTCCTTTTACCAGACACTAGCTATTGTGCCTCCATTTACCTTCTACATTATTTGGATGATGTAACTACTACATGGCAGTTAAACTGGGCAAAGTTAGTGCACGAAAACATATTCAAGAGAATGAAACACTACTACAAAAACATCATTTAGTGGCGCTTTTAGTGGCGTCGGTTATTTAGGAAAACCGACTCCTATTTTACATAGGCGTCGGTTATTTATACTCACCGACGTCTATATTCGAAGACCAGCCAGACACGGGTACCGCTTTGTATTCAGCGTCGGCCATTTATAACAGACCGACGTCTAAAAGTAGCCCGCGAAAATCAATTTTTGAGCGAACATTTTTCGTCTCCTACAGCGTCAGTTTGGTAACTATTAACCGACTCCTATGTAAATGAAGATTTGCGCAAAAAATTAGGGTAAAGGTTGCATTGTTGGGCGTCGGTGTATTACTATCAACCGACGCCTTTAGCAACCTAATAGACCCACGCGACGCCCGTTAGGCACCTACCTGTTCCATTGTCTTCATCGCTAGCTGCCGCGCTGCTCGATCGCCCGCCTGCCGGTTCTCGCCGTCGCCGACGCTGCCCGTGCTTCCTTGCCTCGCCGTCGCCGCCGACGTTGCTGCTGCTGTGCGTCGCTGCCGACCTTGCTACTGCTGCTGCTGTTCGTCGCCGGCGCCACCCACCTAGCTTCTTCCAATAGAGCCGCCGCCCTAGCTTCTTCTCCGGCGCCCTTCTTCTCCGGCGCCCTTCTTCTCCGGCGCCATTCTTCTCCGCCACCCCTGCTGCTGCTTCTGTCCGCTCGTCGCCGCCCTGCACCGCCGCCCTGCTGCTCCAGCCACCTGTTGTCCCCGCGCGTGCCCTGCTGCTCGATCCGCTGCGCTGCCGCCACGCCTGAGAACCGGCGCCGCCGCCACGCCTGGTGCCCTCCTGCTTGCCCACCTGCCTGCCCTAGCTCCTTCCTTTCTTCCTGCTGACACCCGACGTCCTGTTTCTACAACACTGGTTAGTTTTACTGATTTCCTTGTTGTTAGTTTTACTGATTGCTGTTTTACTGCTTTTGTTGATTAGATATGTATAGAAGTTCCTTATAAATATATTTTTTTATATACACATACATGTAATTTTGTATAAAATTCATGATGTAGTGTGATCTTAAATCCTAGAGTGTACCCCTTTTGTCTAGTATTTGATATCCTTGATTTTATCTTCTATCCTAATTAAAATTAAGGGACCCATGATTAGAAAACAATTCCAAACATGGCACCCACACTAATTGGAAGGAAATAAAATATGATTATTGAAATGCACATTTGTGATGTGATACCTTTTTTAGGATGCATATATTAGATTCAACCTTTGAGACATCCTTTTATGAGTTCCAATACAATTAGGGTTTCATTTCATTGCCATTATATGTATTATAATATTACATCTTTCACATTAGAATTAATTAAATTGAATCCTATTGGAACCCTAATTTAAATCCTAATTTGATTTAAACTTGTCCATTCTAGCATCATTTGATTTGATTAAACCCTAACATTGTTTAAACCCTAAATTATATATTGTTTGTATGGAGTCCGGCTTCATTGTAGATATCTATTATTGTGTTTGTTGTCCTAGAAACCCGTCCAAGATTTACTCATTAGGAGTAAATCTTGGATAGTCCCCGGTTTGGTACTGTTCTTGAACACCTAATCTCACTTAGGATGTAAGTGTATAATGTGTATTGAGTTTTCGATAAAATTTTGGTAGCATTTCCCCGTTTGT
The DNA here is from genome assembly GCA_963693085.1 of Alisma plantago-aquatica. NCBI lineage: Eukaryota > Viridiplantae > Streptophyta > Magnoliopsida > Alismatales > Alismataceae > Alisma > Alisma plantago-aquatica. The sequence continues at coordinate 974,278,861 of OY856409.1, forward strand.
TCTCTAAGTACATATGTACTTAGAGAACAGCGGGGAAATGCTGCCGAAATTTTCTTGAAAACCCAATACACATTATACACTTACTAGTGAGATTAGGTGTTCAAGGATGGGATAGGTGGTACACATTTATTATATATAAGAATGACATCACATGTGTTTGTTGGCCTAGAATGTGAACAATCATTGTTTTTTATATTACTTGTACATTGATATAAATTAGAATGAACAATCACTAAATTATATATTGTTTGTATGGAGTCCGGCTTCATTGTAGATATCTATTATTGTGTTTGTTGGCCTAGAAACCCGTCCAAGATTTACTCATTAGGAGTAAATCTTGGATAGTCCCCGGTTTGGGACTGTTCTTGAACACCTAATCTCACTTAGGATGTAAGTGTATAATGTGTATTGAGTTTTCGAGAAAATTTTGGTAGCATTTCCCCGTTTGTTCTCTAAGTACATATGTACTTAGAGAACAGTGGGGAAATGCTGCCGAACTTTTCTTGAAAACCCAATACACATTATACACTTACTAGTGAGGCGGCTGCAAAAATGGTAAAATACAACTCTTAGAGCAATCATTTGAATATTGATTATTTGTGGTGTTAACTTACCAATTTTTGTTTATGGTGATTAGCGGGAGCTGCACGAGCAGAGGAAACAAGGCACGTTCATCCCTCAGGGCACAAGGGATGAATTGACAGTTGCTCTGGGTAACCCAGAGCATCCTGGACGTGTTAGAGGTGCCAGCGCTGGTGTGGGCATCAAAGCATTCTTTGGGCCATCCCAGCGCAAACCCAGAGCGGGACTTTCTCAAGAAGAGGTAACATATTCTATTTTTAGAATGTTACTGCAAAAGGAAATTCATTAATAAAAAGCTAATATTTGTTTTATCCATGTATATGAGAATAAGAGAGTCGAGGATATAGTTGCTAAGAAGCTCAACGATGTGGTTGCTGAGAAGGTCAAGGAAGAATTGTTGCGGTGGCAGGCATCTCAGGCTTCCAATCAGCCTATGCCGACCCACTCTTCTCCTGGTGCACAGACTATAAGTAATCCTGGAGACCCATCACCTAACACGTCTGCTGTAAGTATTGTTTATGACATTGTAGCTAGTCTTTTCAAGATGATATGTTTTCAAGATGATATGTATATATGTATAACATTCTTTACGTAAATTTGTAGGCATTGAAGCCATGCCGCTTAAGAATGGAAAACTATGTTGTTGCAGAGGCGCAAGCTTACCAGTCCCTTCCTGGGGCAACGTTTCATGGGACTCCAATGCCGCAGGGCTACATTCGTGTGAGCCCGATACATGTATTACCCGATTGGAGGGAAGTTGAGTTGCCATATGCCCACCCAGATATTGATACACTTGGTGAGGCAGAAAGTGGGATCATATTGTGGCCCAAAGCAGATGTCCTCTACACGACTGAAATTGTAAGATAAATTTACATTGATTTAGACTGTTAATGTGTATATATGATGTCAACTGATCTGAAATTATATATACAGGTTAAAAAGAGGACACCAGGAGCACCTAGGCCTCCACCTCCAATTCCCGCATAACCAACTTGGGTTCCAACTGACCTACCATACCCGTTAGGTCCTACTTGTAGGGGAATGGCATGTTGGCTACGGGCACATAATATACTTTGCCCTATAATTGTTTCTTTAGATGCAGATTATGCAGGTCAATCATACGACAGCTCTTTATTTATACAAGATATTATTGAGCTGTTTATGTATGATTGGTTGAATACATCAATGATAGAGACATGGATAAGGTGAGATCTTGTTTATACATCCATATACCTTGTGTAAGATCCGGTGATCTAGTTTCTTATATATTAATGCATACGTCTATATGTTTTGCAGCTACTTAATCGAAGATCATTGCAAACAATTTGCATATGAACATGTGGGATTTTTGATTCCATCATTGATTAGTATGGTAGCTAAAGACCCTGATAGTGTTCAACAATACTGTATAGATGCTTTTACAATTTTTGGTCATCAAATGAAGACGATAATAATAGCTCCATTCAATGTCAAGTAAGTTTGCTTTATTTATAATTTGGACTTAAGAAAATTCCATTATTATTTTGCATTTTGAGTTATTAATTGTTAACTTTTTACCTCTAGTGGTAGACATTGGGAGTTACTAGTTATTGTCCCCGGGACGTTCACTGTTTATTATCTAGATCCCGCAGGAAGTACATTAAACACTAAAATTGGACACGTAATGAGAATGGCATTATTCTGGTGAGAAATATTTCATTTTTTATATCCGTTAACATCTTTTATTACATTACTATTTACTTATGCAACTTAGTGTGTTATATTAACATGTAGGGGTTTAGATGCATTCAAAATGCTGGAGGAAAGGTCCCAAGGAAAAAGAACCAGCCATTGTCTTGGGAGAACGTAAAAGTAAGTTCCCGACTCCCCGACTCCAATGTATATATTATTGATTTGAATTGTGCTTAGTTGTATTATTTTGTATGTTTCAATTTATAGTGCGCTACACAAGACAATGGCTGGGCATGCGCATACTATGTGATGCGATTTATGCAGATGATTATCAAACATGCCGCATTGGACATCGATACCATACATGAGGTATTATATATAGTCTCATTAGTTAGTATGAAATATATCAATCTTATTTTTATATTATTACTTATATATATACATCATTCTCTTTGTAGGTGTTTAAAACTGACCACACTATAGGCAAATGCTTAAAAAATGTACATGCTCCATATACGAGGGAAGCATTAGATGAAGTAAGAGAAGAATGGGCAATAGCTGTAAAAACAGTGGCAACTGTAAGATATAATTGGGATGTTGATAGTGATGATGAATGATACTTTGTAAATGAATGTTTCTGAATGTTAAAACATGTATTTGAATGATTCTATATGTGTGAACGTGACAATTGAATTGATGTCTGAATGTATCTACTTGTGTGAATCTTTTTATGTTAATTTTGCAGGTTTGTGGCCTGTTTGTAGGCTGATATCAATGGATGTCGTAAACCTGCAGTTCAGAAAACTGAACTACAGGTTCTCATCCTGCTGACCAGCCACAGCAGGCCTGCAAACAGATTTATAAAAAAAAAATAGATATAGGCGTCGTTTATTTACAGATAACCGTCAGCACAGACTTACAGCGTCGGTTTTTTGTTGAACACCGACACCAAAAGTGTTCGCGCTACAGGAAATGGGAGTCATCTAGGACACTTTTCTGCGTCGGTCCTTTAGTATATAACCGACGCAGAAAGCGTCCTAGATGACACCGTTTTCTGTGGCGCGAACCCTTTTGGAGTCGGTGTTTTATAATAAACAGACGCCTTGATGTTAAATAGGCATCGGTTTTTTAACCGACGCTGAAGTGTCCAACCTTTTAGCGGCGCCCACATAGGCGTCGTTCAGAAACCGACGCCAAAGGGGGTTAAACACCCGACACTAAAAGGCACTTCTGTAGTAGTGAAAGTTTTAAGTGAGAATATAAGGATGAGGAGAGGCGGGGAAACTAGCAAAAGAACACTCTACACAACTGGATGTGTAATGTGCTTGTGTGTAAGTGACACATTGCATAGTTACTTTGGTTACATTAAACAACCATATATGAACATTTAAACACTGATTTATACTTTTCTTATCAACACAGGTCTGGGCTTATGAGTTAATAGGGATAGAAGAGCCTACATTCCTTGAGGCAAAACCACGAATAAAAAGATGGGCAACATCTGTTAAGATGGTGAAGGATTTTAAAAGTTTGGACAATGACAATGTAAGAATTAGTGTGGGTAAAGTGAAAATAAATATGCCAATTAATATAAGAGCTTTATAATAAATTGATAACTTTTGTGCACAGGTTTCTGCAGTGTTGAAGAAGGATGACAATGATGATTGGGAAGCTGCAAAGGCAGTGAAAGATTTGCCTTATTATCTCGCAACAAATAAATCCAAGAAGAAGGTAGCTAGTATGAAGATACTTACATCAAACTACACAAGCAGAGAAGTCTCAGGAAGCTTGGAGAATAGAGTATTGATTCTTTAGGACGAGCTGAGACTGTAGAAGGAAACATGCAACAGAATTTCCCTAGAAGCTCTTACTGCTCTAAGAGAAGAAAACGAGTAGTTGAAGAGAAGACTAGAGGAAGTTGAAGATGAAAATAGATTGCTAAGGATGCAAGCTGACAATTACAAGCATTCACAATTTGCAGCTACACCAACTCCCAATTTCATTGAGAATGAAAGTTGGCATTCAGATGATTTAAGTGTAATAAGACAGAGGATGCAGGATTCGAAGAAAAAGTTGTTGGAAATGGACCAACATGGACCTACACAAGAAAGACCAAGATTGAGCAAGCTTTGACTAAGGAGAAAAGTAGTGGAGAAAATGACAGAAAATGTACCACAAGATTCAAAGAAAGTAGAAGAAGATTGATCTAAAGAAACCAAAGAATTCGACAGTTGGGCTTAGGGAGTGGAGACCAAGCTGGATGAATTCGGGAGTTCTGGAGCGGGAAGAAGGCGGAATTGGGGTTTTCGGGCGGAGAATGAGTCACGAATGTGTTTCTTCTGTAAGTACTAGCGCGTCCTTTCTTTTTTGGATTATTTACAATATATGCCACCACATTTTCTAAAACGGGCAGCTCCGCTACAGTACCCGCGCGACAATGAAAACATACTCATATATATATATATATATATATATATATATATATATATATATAAATATAAATATATATATATATATGTACATACATATATGTATATATATGTGTATATATATGTATATATATGTATATATATGTGTATATATATATATATATATATATATATATATATATATATATATATATATATATATATATATATATATATATATATATATATATATATATATATATATATATATATATATATATATATATACGCGGGTACTGTAGCGGAGCTGCCCGTTTTAGAAAATGTGGTGGCATCTATTGTAAATAATCCAAAAAAGAAAGGACACGCTAGTACTTACAGAAGAAACACATTCGCGACTCATTCTCTGCCCGAAAACCCCAATTCCGCCTTCTTCCCGCTCCAGAACTCCGGAATTCATCCAGCTTGGTCTCCACTCCCTAAGCCCAACTGTCGAATTCTTCGACCTATGGTCTACATTGCCCATAATTTGGGCGATTTGGTCTGTACTTGCGCTGTTGTGTGTGACTTTCTTCTCCGCTGCAGCATTCACCACTGTTTCTGCCGCAACCGCTTTTTCCAGTCTCTGCCGCTGAGATCAAAATGGGGAAAACAAAGGTAAAATCAAAGAAGGGACAGGAAAGGGAAGTACAAAAATAACATATAGTGAAGATTTTTTGAGCAAGCACTATGAAGATGTGGACAACATGGTAGAAGAGGTAGTTGCAACCATACAACAAGGAGATGAAACGGGAAAGAGTATTGAAGAGCACAGCGAACATGCTATGCCGAGAAAAGAAAAGAAAGTTACAAAGAAGAAATACAACGTTGAGAAAACTGACACTCTCCAGAAGACTGTTGGAGATGACAACGCATCAGGGGAGAAACCAGCCGATGACGTTAGTGAGAAACAATTGGATGTAGTGCATGAAGAGACTGAAGAGCCAGAAATTGACAACGCATCAGGGGATAAACCAGCCGATGACGTTACTGTGAAACGATTGGCTTTAGTGCATGAAGAGACTGAAGAGCCAGAAATAGAAGATGCTGAAGAAGTTGAATAGGATGAAGCAGAAGATCGCAAAAGAAATCAGAATAAGACTTTGGAACAAAAAACCAAGCAAAAAGGAAAAGTAAAAATTGCAGAAGAAGGTAATATTGATTATTTTTACACTTCTATACGAAAGTGTAACTTGTTAAACTAAAGAGTAACGATGCTGACAATAGAGTAACTTTGATCACAGTAATTATCCTCAAAAGTAACTTTTTGATCCAAGAAAAGTAACTAGATGAACTAACAAGTAATTATATCGACATGAAAGTAACTCTCTGGATCAAAAAGTAACTATTATACATAAAACAATAACTTTGATCCAAGAAAAGTAAACCACATTTGCAAATCTGATATTGTATTATGTGAGAAGGAAAGTAACTAGATGAACTAACAAGTAACTATATGTACTTGATCTATTTATGTACATTTATGTTACATATCACATTGAAAGTAACTAAAGTAACTATGATCCAAGAAAAGTAACTAGATCAACTAACAAGTAATTATATCGACATGAAAGTAACTCTCTGGATCAAAAAGTAACTGTTATACATCAAACAGTAACTTTGATCCAAGAAAAGTAACTAAAGTAACTGAAAAGTAACTTTGATCCAAGAAAAGTAACTATATGAACTAACAAGTAACTATATCGACATGAAAGTAACTCTCTGGATCAAAAAGTAACTGTTATACATCAAATAGTAACTTTGATCCAAGAAAAGTAAACCGCATTTGCAAATCTGATACTATACTATGTGAGAAGGAAAGTAACTAGATGAACTAACAAGTAACTATATGTACTTGATCTATTTATGTACATTTCAGGGCATTTTATGTTCATACTGTACTCGATATATTTATGTACATTTATGTTAGCATAACCAATCTAATACCCCACAAAATCACCTGATCTACAAATGATGATTGAAAAGTAAATTTACTAAATACGACGTAACTCTGAAAAATGAATAGTAACTCTGAAAGTTAAAAAGTAACTACCTGAAAACAAGAGTAATTGTGACAGATAGAGAATAACATGTTGAACTGAAAAAATAACACAGAAAGATAAAAAGTAACTAGACAAATTAATACAAACTTTTTCATATAGATGCAGGTACAAGAATGCTTTTCCATAGATGCTACATAAAAAGTTACAACAGCATACAAAACATCACATTGTTTAGCACAAATCAAATGAGGATGATGAAGTCAACCGCATTTGCAAATCTGATAGCCATGCCTCATCTTACTGTAGATGTAACTCTTTTAGAAGATCTGATAGAGAGATATGTTGAAGACGACAAGTTCATGTTAGCACCAGGTTTTGAGGCGAGGATGACTGTAGATGATGTAGGAGTGATACTAGGTTTGCCTAGTAAATGTATGGATATAGTTCCACGAAAGCAATCACAGATTGTAAGAAAAATATGGGAGGATTTTGCTAATGCAACAAGAGGAAAATATAAAGTTGGTGAAAGTAGTAAGAAAATAAGAGAGAAGGATGTGTTACACAAGGAGAACTTGAGTAAACTCTGGCAGGAATTTGCAAAGAACGACTCCGAAGAAAACTACCAAAATATGTGTCGTGAATGGATGTTTCACTTGTTAGCAACATTCCTTTTACCGGACACTAGCTATTGTGCCTCCATTTACCTTCTACATTATTTGGATGATGTAACTACTACATGGCATTTCAACTGGGCAAAGTTAGTGCACGAAAACATGTTCAAGAGAATGAAAGTTTTAAGTGAGAATATAAGGATGAGGAGAGGTGGGGAAACTAGCAAAAGAACACTCTACACAATTGGATGTGTAATGTGCTTGTGTGTAAGTGACACATTGCATAGTTACTTTGGTTACATTAAACAACCATATATGAACATTTAAAACACTGATTTATACTTTTCTTGTCAACACAGGTCTGGGCTTATGAGTTAATAGGGATAGAAGAGCCTACATTCCTTGAGGCAAAACCACGAATAAAAAGATGGGCAACTCATGTTAAGATGGTGAAGGATTTTAAAAGTTTGGACAATGACAATGTAAGAATTAGTGTGGGTAAAGTGAAAATAAATATGCCAATTAATATAAGAGCTTTATAATAAATTGATAACTTTTGTGCACAGGTTTCTGCAGTGTTGAAGAAGGATGACAATGATGATTGGGAAGCTGCAAAGGAAGTGAAAGATTTGCCTTATTATATCGCAACAAATAAATCCAAGAGCAAGGTAGCTAGTAAGAAGATACTTACATCAAATCACACAAGCAGAGAAGTCTCAGGAAGCTTGGAGAATAGAGTATTGATTCTTGAGGATGAGTTGAGACTGCAGAAGGAAACATGCAACAGAATTTCCCTAGAAGCTTTTACTGCTCTAAGAGAAGAAAATGAGTAGTTGAAGAGAAGACTAGGGGAAGGTGAAGCTGAAAATAGATTGCTAAGGATGCAAGCTAACAATTACAAGAATTCACAATTTGCAGCTACACCAACTCCCAATTTCATTGAGAATGAAAGTTGGCATTCAGATGATTTAAGTGTAATAAGACAGAGGATGCAGGATCTGAAGAAAAAGTTGTTGGAAATGGACCAGCATGGACCTACACAAGAAAGACCAAGATTGAGCAAGCTTTGACTAAGGAGAAAAGTAATGGAGAAAATGACAGAAAATGTACCACAAGATTCAAAGAAAGTAGAACAAGATTGATCTAAAGAAACCAAAGAACCAACAGAAGATGAAATGGAAAAAGATCCATCTAAAGAAGATCCAGCTGAAGAAAAATACACAAAAGAAAAAGAAGACCTAGCAGATAAAAAAGAGCCAACAGAAGATGTAATGGAAAACATAATGATGGATATAGACAATGAAGTTGGAGTGAATGAGAAGGAGATAAATTCTGGTGAATTTGAGATGAAAACAACTAAAATGTTGAAAAAGAGGAAGGGGAAGATGCAGACAAGCATTGGGACCATAGAGGAAAATATCAAGATAAGAAGGCATTCACAGGTAAAAATTTTTTTGTAATGGTGCCCATTCCATCAATGAAGCAACTATCTGATCTGAAAAGTAAAATATGTCATCCATAAAGTAACTATGTTAATATAAAAAGTAACTGTGATAATGATAGAGTGATATTATGGAATGTAAAGCAATATTATGGACTAAATAGTAGAGTAACTATAATAATATATGTCTTTTACATAGACTACTAACCAAAATTTGTACTTCAAAAATAGCAAAAGAATTCGACATTCATAGGATTCGAGCACTTTAGACCAAAGGAAATGAAAGAGGATGTCAAAGAATTTATTGACAACATTGATGAAGTGTAAGTAGATACTTTTTAAAGTTCTATCAGTCACATGTTTATTATAAATTAGTTGATCAATCCATAAATTTCTATCTCACATCTTCAGTATGAATTCTTTTGGAAAAAAAATAAAAATGCACAGGTCAAGAAGAGAATGGATTTTTGGAAAGGAAGCATGGTGCATGGGAAAGGACTTATCAACGCTGTTGTTTAAAGATAAGATGATGCAGTCACCTGTTATTACGAAATTATAGATTGCTAATTGATGTTTGTTCATTTTCAGATAATGGATTGCTTTGTACAAATGTTGAAAGAGACAACAAGTAGAAAGAGGAAGAAGTGACTGCTTTCATGGCATTGCTTGAGCACTTATGTTCTGGTAAGACAAATAGACTATCACACTAGATTACATTTATCACAACAGGGCCACTAAAGGTTGCAGAAAAGTAATTCACAATATTGTTTTTACAACAAAAGCTAAACATGATGGTGGATGAGTTAACACTCAAAGAGATCGATATGCTGTCACCACTCTTCAATGTACGTGACAAGGAATTCATGACAATGGACTCCGTGTTTACAATACTTAACAATGACAATCACTGGCACTTTCTTGAAGCAAGTTTTAGGGATGGGGTGCACAGGTCTTATAATTCAATGTCAGGTAGTTCAAAATCTGAGAAAGAAGTGAATAGATGGGTAAAGAACAAAAAAGAAACACTATTAGAAAACAATTGAATGAAATAGTGTAGGTTACATTATACTTATGATTGTTTTGTTGTGCATGCAGGTGGGGTTCGTTCATGAATTCTTTAGGGGGGTGCCTGAGCGTGGAAGTCAACTGTCTCAATGGGCAATAGAGTACCCTGATTGCCCCCAACAAGAACATGATGATGTTGACTGTGGAGTCTACGTTATGAAGTATCTGGAATGCTTAGTGAATGGAGAGGAAATGAACTTCACGAGCAAAGACATCCCTGAAATAAAGGTAGAGATCTTCCAAACAATGATGAAGAAGGGGAGACTGGATCCAGTTGAAGAACATACTAGAGATCAACAAGAGACCAAAGAAGGAGCAGGTGACAAGCAGAACAAAGAAAAATCAGAAGATGTTGTGCCAAGTCTGAATGCTTGGCTTATGTCAGATTAGAAAGAACTCTTAGATAAACAATGTAGTATCACAATGAGAAGTGTATGTTATAGAATCTGAAGTAAACTCTACAACCAGTACTATATGTATATGGTTATGGTTATGTTTTGTTACTTTTTGTTTGACATTTGAACCTATGGGTTCATCAGTTATATGTGTATATTGTTATGGTTTGCTGCCAATTCTGAATGCAAGGCTTATGTTAAAGAATCTGAAGTAAACTCTGCAAAGTTATAGTACATCAGTTCTATGGGTATATGGTTATGTTTTGTTGCTTTGTGTTTGGCATTTGGACCTATCAGTTTGATCTTAGTTGAATGTTCTTATAACTTTAGCTAGTTGTTGTTCTTTTAAGGATAATTACTATGATCAGCAGGTGCTCATTGCATGAGTGGAGTAACTCTCTTCCGAACAGAAAAGTAAATATGTAAACTGAAAAGTAACTATGTGTGAAGGAAAGTAACTAGATGAACTAACAAGTAACTATATCGACATGAAAGTAACTATCTGGATCAAAAAGTAACTGTTATACATCAAACAGTAACTTTGATCCAAGAAAGGTAAAGTAGCATTACACAGTGTAACAGGAAGTGATTGTTTCCCTTATCTCAGGTATGTCCAACAAAAAAGTAACTTGTGTGATGTATAACGTAACTTGTGTGATGTATAACAAGTAATAAAAGTAACTCGTCCAACAAAAAAGTAACTAAAAGGTAAATATGTAAAATGAAAAGTAACTATGTGAGAAGGAAAGTAACTAGATGAACTAACAAGTAACTATATCGACATGAAAGTAACTATCTGGATCAAAAAGTAATTATTATACATCAAACAATAACTTTAATCCAAGAAAGATAAAGTAGCATTACAAAGTGTAACATGAAGTGATTGTTTCCCTTATTTCAGGTATGTCCAGCAAAAAAGTAACTTGTGTGATGTATAACTTAACTTGTGTGATGTATAACAAGTAATAAAAGTAACTCGTCCAACAAAAAAGTAACTGAAAAGTAAATATGTAAAACGAAAAGTATCTATGTGAGAAGGAAAGTAACTAGATGAACTAACAAGTAACTATATTGACATGAAAGTAACTCTTTGGATCAAAAAGTAACTCGTCCAACAAAAAAGTAACTTGTGTGATGTATAATGTAACTTATTGAATCGGGAAAGTAACTCGTCCAACAAAAAAGTAACTTGTGTGATGTATAACGTAACTTATTGAATCGGGAAAGTAACTCGTCCAATAAAAAAGTAAATTGTGTGATGTATAACGTAACTTATTGAATCAGGAAAGTAACTTGTGTGATGTATAACGTAATTTATTGAATCGGGAAAGTAACACAACAAACGAAAAAGTAACTTGTGTGATGTATAACGTAACTTATTGAATCGAGAAAGTAACACAACAAACGAAAAAGTAACTTGTGTGATGTATAACGTAACTTATTGAATTGGGAAAGTAACACAACAAACGAAAAAGTAACTATGTAAATTACAGCGTAACTATCAAAAGTACTTGTTAAGTTTTTTTTGGTGAAAGCATCATATCTCCCAGACATTCCTGTTCTTCAATGTGGCTGTGGTATTATCAAAGATGAAGATTTTGTTGACCTTTAATTAATTATATGAACTGTAAAGTAACATTAACAGCTAAAAAGTATCTGGTGCACACAAAATGTTTGTTTTAGACAGGAAGAGTAACTCTGAGATACAAAAAGTAACCTTCGAAAACATGTAACTTATCAAAAATAGTAGAATGTCTGCAAACTCTACTGTGCATCTTTGCAACACCAAAAGCACAGATCACTGCTACCCTCATTTTTCCCTTTCACCTAGAGCTCTCATTTCGCCCTTTCTCCCAGTGCTCTCATCTCGCCCTTTCACTCACTTTCGAACAACCTACCTTCTTCACAACCTACCTTCTTCTACCATTAGTAGTTTTCTCACAACCCTCAACACAGCCTACCATGGAGTCGTTCATCCAGCCCATGAACTACACCCTTGATGACAAGACAATGGAATCCATTCAACTTCCTATAGAATGGAAATATCTCCATTTTCACATTAAACCAGGAAACACCATCTTCCATATTGGAAACCAGACATTTCAAATCACCCTTATTTAGAATGAAAATGGATCACTTTCAACTGGTAAGGGCTGGAAAAGGATGATCGCACAACTCAATATTCACAAAGATTAGATCATCTTCCTCAAGCCAACTGATCACCAGACTATCACAACATGGATCATAGATCATTTCTTAGAAACACCAACCAACCTTCTTCCACTCTTCAGAATGCCTGGTGAAGCAGTATTCTCTGGAATGGACGACTCTACAGATCAACTGTTTGTTAGGGACAAATACCAAGCACCGCCGGGATCAGCTATAAATCCTTTATAGGTTGACTCATCTACAACAGCTGACACCTCAACATCTGCAGAAGACACTGCTTCTTCTTCTGTCCAGCCTTCCTATCATAAATAGGTTTGCACCACCACCCTTTTCTCCTTGCCTTTTGGTCGATAATCTTCCCCATCACTACCTACACAGTCTACCCCTCCTAGAGATTTTTACTTCACAGAGCTATATATTGTCTTATTTGATCCTGATTCTTAAGTGTTTTTTGGTTTTGACTGGTTGTTCCTACTATGAACCGGTGTGGTGGTGCTGACCCATTTCACTAGAGATCAAGAAGAGACCAAAGAAGGAGCATGTAACAAGCAGAATGAAGAAAAATCAGAAGATGGTGTTCCAAGTCTGAATGCATGAAAGAAATAGTAACTTTGAGGTGCAAAAAGTAACCTTCGCAAAAGGCAGATCAACTGTTTATGGTTATGGTTTGTTACTTTTTGTTTGACATTTGAACATATGGGTTCATCAGTTTTATGGGTATATAGTTATGTTTTGTTGCTTTGTGTTTGGCATTTGGACCTATCAGTTTGATCTTAGTTGAATGTTCTTATAACTTTAACTAGCTGTTGTACATTAATGGATGATGATTGTGATCAGTAGGTGCTCATTGCAAGTGTGGAGTAACTCTCTTCTGAACTGAAGAGTAAATATGTAAAACAAAAAGTTGAAAAGGAAAGTAACTAGATGAACTAACAAGTAACTATATCAACATCAAAGTAACTCTCAGGATCAAAAAGTAACTGCTACACATCAAACAATAACTTTGATCCAAGAAAAGTAACTAGATGAACTAACAAGTAACTATATCAACATGAAAGTAACTCTTCGGATCAAAAAGTAACTGCTACACATCAAACAGTAACTTTGATCCAAGAAAAGTAACTAGATGAACTAACAAGTAACTATATCAACATGAAAGTAACTCTCCGGATCAAAAAGTAACTGCTATACATCAAACAGTAACTTTGATCCAAGGAAAGTAACTAGATGAACTAACAAGTAACTATATCAACATGAAAGTAACTCTCCAGATCAAAAAGCAACTTCTATACATCAAACAGTAACTTTGATCCGAGAAAAGTAACTAGATGAACTAACAAGTAACTATATCAACATGAAAGTAACTCTCCGGATAAAAAAGTAACTGCTACACATCAAATAGTAACTTTGATCCAAGAAAAGTAACTAGATGAACTAACAAGTAACTATATCAACATAAAAGTAACTCTCTGGATCAAAAAGTAACTACTATACATCAAACAGTAACTTTGATCCAAGGAAAGTAACTAGATGAACTAACAAGTAACTATATCAACATGAAAGTAACTCTCTGGGTCAAAACGTAACAGCTAAACATCAAACAGTAACTTTGATCCAAGAAAAGTAAAGTAGCGTTACACATTTTAACAGGAAGTGATTCTTCAGTGCGGTCATTTTTCAGTAAAAAGCATCATATCTCCTAGACATGCCTGTTCTTCAGTGTGGTCGTGGTATTATCAAGGATGAAGATAATAAAGATTCAGATTTCTATTTATAAAGTAATTATGTTGACCTTTAAGTAATTATATGGACTGTAAAGTAACATGAACAGATAAAAAGTAACTGGTGCACACAAAACATTTGATTTAGATAGGAAGAGTAACTCTAAGATACAAAAAGTAACCTTTGAAAATACAAGTAAGTTAGTGATTAAGTATAGGAGAATGACCCTAATCTTAAGTAAGGATTAATTTTTATCAAAAAGGAATTCTGAAGTATGATGCTAATATAAAGGAAATATGAGACTAATTAATAAATACATATATAACATAAAATGGAAAAACATATCACACATCAAACAAATTTTGGATGATCTTTATAAAAGATTTAAATTCGATACAATTGAAGCTACCTATAAAATAGTAGCAATAAAACTAAAGTATAATCAAATATCAATTACAATTGTCACACAGTACATCTTGGCCATTACAATTACATCAAAATTTGACATGACTCACACACTAAACAAATGGATACCATTATAGTAAAACTAGTGAATAAATCAACTTCAATAACAACATTGTCAGTAGTAGCAGAAAATTCATAGCTTCAGGAAGCACAACAGGAAGACCACAGCAGACCACATCAACAGTAGCATCAAATCCACAACTTTAGTAAGCCATAAAAAAATGAAACCCACAACAGACCACGACAGCAGTATAGCAGTACCATTACAGATCAACCAAGAGGAGAAAACTTATCAAGTCAGGAACACCACGATTCACAAAAAGTAACTCTGTAAATATAAAAAGTAATCACGAGAATATAAAAATAACTATGTGAAATAAAAAAATAGAAGAAGAAGTTGAATTCAAACACACACCTATTTCTTTAATGGGCAGTTTCTGCTGTCATAGTTAACACCATATTGTAAACAATTCTTACACTGTCTCATTTTAGATTGAGAAATTTCAACTCGAGATTTAAACCACACATCAGTAGATCTAGGTCTACCTTTAGTTTTACAAACACTGGGAATATGGACCTTGACAGCAGAAGAAGAAGTTGGATTCGAACCAGTTACACCAACATCAACAACATCTAATTCTAACAGCTCCTTTCACAAAGCAATGAGTTTTTCAAGACACATATCTATAGCGTTCTTCCTATACGCTATATTAACAATTGAATTGCAAGCAGATACCAACAGCAGTCTCTTCCTAGTGGATAGTTGCATGACAGATGATTTGCCAAAAATCAAAGGATGCTCTCTATATCCTTTAGTCCACCTCTTCAATATATATGGCTCAGGAAGAGTGCAAAAATCACGACTCTTTAGATAAGAAAGTATGTGTCTACAAGGAACTCCTTTGAATTCTAACATGAAACAATTGCATGATACCATACCAGTGGATGAGTCTTTATTTAAAAGACGAGGAGAACAAGAACCACCAAGATGATATACCTCAAACACAACATCATCAGAAGTTTCCTTTACATTATACACCATACTTTGATGAACTTCAACTTGAAAGATCTTAAAAATTGCCTTGGTGTATATACCTCTCATTTTCTCCTCCAAAGGCCACACTGATGGCAAATGAAGATTGATGTAATCATCATCAAAATCATTGAAATTTTCAATCTCCCGCACATGAGAGTAAGCAGTCTCTAAGAAACATACAAGTTCAAAAAGAGTTTTCCTACTATTGACATGACTTCGAATGAAAGCATTCAAGCTCTCACTTCTTTGTGTTGTCCTCATACCAGCAAACAAAGAATCCTGCAGAAAACATGGAACCCAATCCCACCGCATAGCATACATATCAGAAAGCCAACTAATATATAATAGGTCATTCTCTTGAAATACATAATTCCACCTCTCTTCAAATGTGTCTGTATCGTCTGTATTCCATACACAATCATTCAAAGAGCTAATAATCTGATCCTTGTTTGGAACACCGCCAAGCTTAGATGGAAGCTTTTGTAGGATGTGCCAGCTACAGAAATGATGCTTACAATTTGGAAAAATAGTAATGATAGAAGCATTCATAGCTGGGTCTTGGTCAGTTATAATGGAAACCGGATCTTTGCCAAAACAAAGTAAGTATTGCTTGAAAACCCAAACAAAAGAGTCATACTTCTCATCAACCAACAGAGCTGAAGCAAACAACACCGTCTTGTGATGGTGATCCACACCACCAAACATTCCAAAAACCATGGAATACTTGTTGGTAGGGTAAGTGGTGTCAAATACAATAGCATCATTAAATAATGCACACTCATCAACAGAAACCAGATCAGACCAAAACAAGTGTGTCAAGCAACCATCATAATCATTTTGATAAGAGTAAAAGAATTTAGAATCTAAAACCTTCAAGCTTGCAAAATGATCAAAAACCATGTCCACATCATATAAAGATGACTCCTTCCTCTTGCTACTGAGATGTCCATGAGCTTGTCTACTTGTAAATGTCAAGTTTTCATAACCACCAGACTCAGTTGCTATCAATGCAAGTTGTCTGGAGACAGGTATATTTTCTTGACGCATAGAAGAAATCATCTCTTTTTGAGTTTGGTCAAGAGATGAATTACACTTCAAGTAGCACAAGTGAGAATCATCGACAAGATCATGATTGTGTTCATCAACAAAAGTAGTAACAAACCATACAGATAAAGATTTATCTAGTGTAAATCGGATCATTACTTTACAACCACACCTTTTCACAAAACGCTTATGCTTCTTAGATAAATTCTCATGCAAATCACCAATATTGTCACACATAGGACTAAGAAGGCCTTTGGATCTCTTAGAACAACTACTCTGACCTTGCTTATCACATACCAAATATTTAGCAATTAAGATCCTAGTACCTCGTTCATAACGATTATCATCTTTCCTAACATTAAACCCAATCAAACCAGTATACCTATAGTAAAACGATATGCCATCATCTAAACTTCCAAATTGTAATCCAATTCTAGGGATATCAACTGAGGACACAGTATCAGCAACAACATATGAAGAAGAATGAACATTATAATCGTCAATGTCAATAATAGCATTAGCAGCATCAGTATCAAGACTAGCATCCATTACAGAGATTGAAAAGTAACTCTGTAAACAAAATAGTAACTATATAAATATAAAAGTGACTAATACAGCACAAAAAGTAACTACAACAAACATATCATATAAAAGTAACTACATAATAAAATAGGTAGTAAGAATGTGTTACTACTAAATAGACAGATACATATACATTGAAAAATACTAAAAAACTTCATTTAAAAACTTATAGCACAAAAAGAAGGGAAATATAAGGGATTATACTTAGTAGATAAGCAACTGCTCAACACAGAATTTGGTATCAGTTTGTAAACCATAATTCAAAAACACACCTACTTCTTCAATGCGGGTTGCTGGTCAGCTGCTGGCGGGGCAAGGAAGTTTCCGGCTTCGAGCACTTTTACCCCTATCTTGCCAATAAAACATTTCGGGAGGGAGACTACTAGTCGATTGCCGGATACATCCACAAACTCGAGCACCTTGTCACATGTGACCACAGCCGCACTACCAGATGTTCCATTGAATTTATGTGTAGCAATGAATGCAATTACTCCAAGGGCCGTCGCCGTCGAGCTACCTTGGTTCTTCAAGTTCTTCTTCTACAGAACCCATCCCTTACTCTCTGAATCGTCAGTCCCTGTCCTGTGTGACAAAAGTGAAGACTGCTACGCCGCCGATGACTCTGATGACGGCGTAGATGAGCTTCCCGTGGTTTCCTCCCTTGTGCTCCGCTTCCCCAACTTTGGCTTCGATTTTGGGTGTCCGACGGCGGATGACGGGAAACGGGAGATTTGAAATTAATTACAGATACTGCCACCATGCCAAGCAGACTGGTAGCGTAACTACAGTGCCCGCGCGGGCAATAAAAAAACTATATATATATATATATATATATATATATATATATATATATATATATATATATATATATAGTCATGCTAGAATACACTTGAGTGTATCCGGAGTGGAATACACTCAAGTAGTTATTCATGATGCAATATTTTGTTTTTTAAAATCTAATCCGTTGATCTTCTTAAACATCTCGTGAACAACTCATATGCAAAATTTGAGACATTTGAATATATATAGCTCATGTTATGAAGACCGCAAAAATTATGCATTTCAAATTAGTTTTGCGCGTCGATTTTGTTGCCCTTGGATGAGTGACTTACACTCATCCAAATGGGCTCAAAATTTGTATGTAGCCTAGTTATAGTATGACGGTGAAGATCAATGGTTTACATTTTGCAAAAAATGGTTTTGATATGCAAACACACTTTAGTGTATTCGTGCGATCCGTACACTCGAGTGTATTCTAGCCTGACTCTCTCTCTTTCTCTCTCTCTCTCTCTCTCTCTCTCTCTCTCTATATATATATATATATATATATATATGTATATATATATGTATATATATATATATATATATATATATATATATGCGTGACATTATCCATGTTCAAGTTGTTTAGTTATAGATGATTTGCATCACTATGATTAATCGTAAACATCAAACTATAACTTTCAAATCGTAGATTACAATTGCATTTCCTTTTCATTATGTACCTAGATTTTATCCATCAATAATCTTTTGTTGACCCCTTGAAGGAACATGTTCTAGATGGGTCAAAATACATATGTTTCACTGTAGGACAAAATGGACAAAACCAACAAGGTAAGCATAACCTTGTCAATCCACTTTTATTCATATATCCTAGAAACAAATGAATTTAGTCTCTGTTGTCATTGATGGTTGTAACACATTCAACCAGTCAAATTGATATTTATGCATTATTCAATCAATTACATTGAAACAGAAGACAAGCAGGCAACAAGCTGCGCCGCTAGTCCTTTCTGGATGGCAAAGTCAAATTGATATTGAAATATTGAACTCTAATCCCCTCCTTAGAACGATTACCCATCCTCTTTCTTCATCTACATTATAACTCTTCTAAGAATAAATGGTAACTAATGCCCAAGTATCCTTTAGTATATGCGAGACTTTAACCCAATGTATTAATAATTTCAATCCATCTACTTAACATATGTAAAACAAGTAGACTTCTTATGATCTATATATTGTATTAATAAAACAAAAAGATGGTTCTAGAAATCAGCGGCATAG
Organism: Alisma plantago-aquatica; assembly: GCA_963693085.1. Classification (NCBI taxonomy): domain Eukaryota; kingdom Viridiplantae; phylum Streptophyta; class Magnoliopsida; order Alismatales; family Alismataceae; genus Alisma; species Alisma plantago-aquatica. The sequence goes on from OY856409.1 coordinate 974,298,158, forward strand.
TTATTTTCGGGGAATAATAAGAAACAAAAAGATATAAACTAATTAAATATGTAGCATAATCTTGTTCTAACCAATCAAAGCTGACTGGCTCGTTGTTTCAAAATTATTCTACTCCTTATCTATAGATAAAAAACCTGGAGGTAGATAATTGCGCTACAGTAGATGAACCATTCATCATCCTTTGCATGTGTGGTATATAGACGGACAAGATTTTCTCTTTTTGGGGCATGGTTAGCCATGAAGCAATTTGGGTAAGAGTATATGCATTGATAAATATATTACAATAGAGAACAAGAAAATCATATATAATAATGAGTCGGTAAACCAAATGGCACAAAGCAACGTTTCACCAACATGAAAAAAAAAAGATCAAGGATTATGCACTAGATGGTACTTTACGTACGCCTCCCTTTTTGGGTATTTACATAATGTGTCGAATTGATCAATGGTAAGGAGTGCTCAAGTATAAATATGAAATATTTGTTTCCGTAATTTATTATAGATCAAAAGCACCATAGAAACATGTGCCAGTTCAATTAGGATGACAATGCCAATTCATAGAGAATGTGAACTAAAGGTGGATATAAAGGTTGAGGATTTAACCAAAGTGAAGAGTTTGTATCCAGACAGGCTGCTGAGTGCGATAGATGTTTTACAATATTTTTTGTTCTTATAGTGTCGGGTCATACGTGTAATATTTATCTTATAATGCAGATTGTCTATAGAGTTGGAGAGCAGCTCACGTAAAGTACTAATATGTACAACTATAATATTTGAAGTTCAGGTATTACATGAAGCTATCTTTATGTATTCTTATGTCTTAGAGCTCTCATTCAGTCCTGCTGAGCCATTGCTGGGGGAAAGAAAGGAGCAGATTTGACAAGAAATCACTGACCAGAACCAAGTCGTTTATCCTTTCCCAGAAAAGCCAAAAACCGTCTTGTAAAGTGGGTATCATGTTTTTGTCCCTTTTTACCTCATCTTTTAAGTTATATCCCGGATTCATCACGCAAACCAAAGTGGTTCTACTTTCTTTCTTTCACATAATTGAGCCAAACGTGTCAGTCAGACAAGCCTTAGTGGTGGACCTCGGGATGATTTTGGAATGGTGGGGGAAGACTCAGGATGTACATCTTACAGAAGCCTTTTCTGATGAGCGTCAACGTGTGATGATGCAAGTGAGTGTCCCTCGCCGGGGCCCTCGGTCGTCCATCGGAATCCTTCCTGTTTTACCGTCTTGGCTTGGACCGAATTTGGATGACGGAACAATGTCTTGATTTCATGAAGAAGTAAATTTGTATCAATACAGAAGCCAAATCAACCAATGGAAGGATGGTTTTTTCGACTGTAAGATTTTCTCGAAAAAGCTGAGGTTAAAATAAAGAAATATCACCCGTATCGATCTGACATTTAATGTCATTTTTTGTGACGTCGGTTTCTTAAAAACACCGACACCAATCTACCAACAACATCGGTTCCTCATGCCAACCGTCATCATATGTGAAGTCATGTCGATTCAGAAAAGAAAAGACATGGATACCGGTAACTTTGATGTCGGTTTCTGTTAGAGAAACTGACGTCTAATTTTCCCGCAAAATACATTTTTTAGAAAAAAAAATTTGACTCCAAAATTTCCAGTCAGGCGTCGATTTTGAAACTACCGCCGACAAAGTGTTTGTGACATGTCCCGCAGAAAAAATTATCCCTCCATTAATCGTCGGTTCTACCAAACAAATAATGATTTAGACCCCTCGTTGAGTCACATTTTTTTTTGGAGATAGGTTTAAATCATCGGTTTCTTAGAAGAAACCGACAACTGGATGTTTTCGAGTCATCTCCACTAAAAATATTTTCCCCCTAAATTGCTTTTAGTCGTCGGTTTTGCTTGCTAAACTGACAATTATATCCCTAACCCGAGAGTCATTTTTTTTGTTTGGATATGTAGTTATTGTCAGTTTCTATTGACATAACCAACAAATATCGCTTCAAATGGGTGTCTATTTTTTGTTGAGGTTTGCTATACAGACCCATTTTGGGACCCAAATCGAACCCCAAACATTCTCCACCACGAGTTACAAGGTATAACAAGTAAACCATATTATTTTATTTGTTATATCTTCTAACTTGTGGTGGAGAGTGCTTGGGGTTCTAAAATGGTGTCCACTTAGCATATTTCTTTTTTGTTTGGTTTAGAAGTTAATCGTCGGTGTTTTTGTTGGAGTCGAAGACTATGTACTTAGTTGTCGGTGTTACTATACAACCGACGACTATGGGTAACTTAATAGCCCCCGTGCGACACAAACTTTCTCCTCATTCTTTGTTTTCTCACAACTGACCTGCTTCTCTTTGGCGATTTGTGATCCCCGTCGCCGTCACCACCATTGTTGTTGTTGTTGCTCCGCCGCCTCTGCCGCCTCCACCGCCACCGCTACTACTAAGCTCGCTGCCGCCTCCGTTGATTTGCGATCCCCACTACTGCCTCTGCCCCTTCTACCCCTGATTCTGAGCTCGATGTTGTTGTTGCTACTGGACGCCGCCACAGCTGCTGCGCCTGAGCTCACCGCCGCTCTCGTCTCTCCAGGTGCTCTTCCTCTAGTCTTTAGTCACTTTTGTCATCTCTGTGGGGTCACTGAGTGTAAGAACATTTTGGGTTTTTTTAGTTTTTGGTTGTGCTACTATTTTTTAGATATTTATGTGTGTTTGGACTATAATGCACATTTATGTGTTGTAATATTACTCTTATTTGACATCAAACCTAATTGTAATCCTAAATTTAGTAAATTTGTGTCCCCATTTGGCATAAAAATCATCACTCTTTTTGCTATTTTTTTATATAGAAGTCAATGTATGAATGTGATACAATTATTACTCTACATGTATGATCACATTTGAATCAAATAATGTTTTGACCTGACTTAATTAATTAATATTGTTAATGGTGATTTACTGGTTATATTACTTAATTAATATTGCTTTCTTCTCTCTTCTTATGATGGATTTAACTTAGTTCAATAATTGCTTTTCAGGATTGTGTAGTTGATTAATATTGATTAATTAGGATTAATGATGGATGGACTAATGAATTATAACAAAATGGAAGAATGAATTGAATTAAATGATGTTACATAAAACCTAGGATATGAAAGATGAAAATATGATCATAGGTATAGGAATGACAACATACATGTATTTTGTTAGCTAGAAACTCATATGAGATTTACTCGTTACAAGTAAATCTTGGATAGTCCCCAGTTTGAGACTGTTCTTGAACACTTAATCTCACTTAGGATGTAAGTATATAATGTATGTTAGGTTATCAATATGTTTTGTCAGCACTTTCCCGTTTGTTCTCTGTGTACATATGTTGGTGGACATTTACCCATCTACATCAGTGTACTTAGAGAACTGCGGGGAAATGCTGCCAAAATTTTCTTGAAAATTGAATACACATTATAGACTTACTAGTGAGATTAGGTGTTCAAGAATGGGATATGTGGTACACAGATTCATTACTGAATACAAAACCCTAACAAACCCTAAATCCTAATCTTTAAAACCTAAATCCTAATTTATAAACCATTATCCCTTAATCTAAAACAATAAATTCTAATCTATCTGTAAAACCTTAACCTAATTTGTAAACCCTAAACCCTATTACTCGTTTTCTCTTTGATCATAGAATTTATAGATCATGGATGTCCATTCCAAATCACTGCACCCGGAGTTTATTATTGTTCTTCATCAGTTTATAAGATTTGTGGAGGAACATAGAAAACAACCTGGAGATAGGTTCTATTGTCCATGTAGGCATTGTGGTAACAGCTTGAAAGCCAACACTGGTGATGAAATCAAAAGTCATGCCATGTGCAATGGGATTGTACAGGGCTATACAGAATGGCACTAGAATGGAGAGATTCCAAACTTGAGATCAATAGATGTGGATAGAAGTACTTATTTTGAAGAAGAAATATCCTCTAATGATGTGGATGTGAACGAACCAAATCTGATAGACATGGTTGATGTGAAGCCAGATATTTTTGGGGTAGAGCACACCGATCCACCTCCCTTATTTAGGAACATTGTGCATGATGATGAGAGATTGTTATACTTAGGTTGTAATAAGTTTATGAAGTTGAGCGTTGTGTTGAGATTGTATAATCTGAAGGCCAACAATAGATGGAGCAAAAAATCTTCACGTCATTGGTGTATTTGTTGAAGAAATTCTTCCTGAAGGCAATGAGATTCAAATCTCAACATACGAATTAAAGAAAATGCTATGCCCAATGGGAATGAATGCTAAGAAGATACACACATGGCCTAATGATTGTGTGTTATCTCAAAAGGACTATGTCAATTTGAAAAATTGTCCAAAATGTGGGGCGTCAAGGTATAAAATGATGACTCTAGGGAAGTCTAAAATTGGCTCTCCTGCCAAGGTGATGTCGTATCTACCTATAATACCACAGTTTCAATGTGTGTTCTCCAATCCGATGGATGCGGAGAATTTAAAGTGGCATACAGAGGTTAAGAAAAACAATAATGGGATCCTACGACATGCGTCTGATTCCCCATAGTGGAAGAAGATTGATTAATTGTACCCTGAATTTGGTGAAGAAGTCATGAATCTATAACTTGGACTTTGTACCAATGGGATGAATCCATACGACACACTGAGAAGCCAGCATAGAACTTGTCCCATTATGCTTGTTATATACAATCTTCCTCCCTGATTGTGTACGAAAAATAAGTATGTTACGCTGTCGTTGTTGATATCAAGTCCTAAACAAAATGGAAATTATATTGACTTTTATCTCGAACCTCCAATTGATGACATAAAGAAACTGTAACATCCCAGAATTTGAGGCCTCGGATAAGTTGATCTTAAAAGGAATGATTGGACTACCCATATCACCAAGGTGCACCTCCTTTTCCGGGAGCCCATCTCTAAAGAACTCTGCGGTTAAGCGTGCTCAGCCCAGAGTAGTACTAGGATGGGTGACCAGTCGGGAAGTTGATCCTGGCTTGTGCGTCAGTGTGGACAAAGTGCGTAGTTAAGGCTAGTGGTGGTCTGTGGGGCCAGTCATCATTCCTGAAACTCTACTAGAGCCTAGGGCAGTGGGCCCGGGCGTTACAGAAACTATGGGGTGAAAATGTGATGACCTATGATGCTTCACATAGAGAGACATTTCATTTGCATGCTATGTTGTTTGCACTATTAATAACTTTCCAAAATATGGGAATTTGTCTGGATACAGTATTAAAGGATCCAAAGCATGCCCTATATTTGAAGAAAGCCCTGATTCAATATGAGTAAAATATGGCTGCAAGACTGTATATCTTGGCATCAAAGGTTTCTTCCCAAATTCCGTTCTTATTGACAATTGCGTAAAGCATTCAATCGATCGAATGAGGAACAAAGTGCCACTAAACCTATACCAGGGGAGGTTTCTTATGAAAGACTAAAAGACTTTGTCAACGAATTTGGTAAGAGAACACAATGTACCATTCCCACACAACGTGACAAATCTTTATTCAAGAAGAGCTCAATATTCTGGGATCTTCCTTATTGGAGTTCTTTGGCAGCTAGGCATTGCATCGATGTCATGCATGTTGAGAAAAATGTCTGTGATAGCGTCATTAGTACTATGTTGAATATACCAAGACTAAAGATGACATAAAATATAGATTGGACCTATGTGAAATGGGAATAAGGAAAAAATTAACATAAGTAGTTAGCAGTGATCGGAAAACATATTTACCTCCTTATTACACGTTGTCTAGATAGGAGAAGAAGTCTTCTTGTGAGTATTTTTTAATATTAAGGTACCACAAGGATACTCTTCTAATATATGTAGACTAGTATCAATGAAAGGTCTGAAGCTGATTGGTCTTAAATCTCATGATTGTCACACTCTAATGTAAAAAATATTGCCTGTGGTAATTCAATCTATATTGTCAAAGCATGTAAAGTTTGCAATCACCAGACTTTGTTTCTTCTTAAACACTCTATGCAGCAAAGTTATTGATCCTAAGAATCTCAATAAGTTATAAAGAGAAGTGGTTGTTACCGTATGTCAGCTTAAGATGTATTTTCCTCCTTCATTCTTTGATATCATGGTACATCTTGTTGTCCATTTGTCTATGGAAGTGAAAGTGTTAGGATGTACGTCCTGAGTATCTTGTTCTACTTGATGAGCAGCTTAAAACAAAATAAAAAATAAGGGGCATCACCATGATGAACAAGTTGATACAAAAAATAGGTAACAAACCAAAGTTGGACATTGAGTTCGATCATGAAAGAAATCCTATTAGAAAGAACCAGAGTTGTTTTGTTTCATATGTAAAGGTTCTTACTTGTAGCCATTGTAGTATAGAAGTGGAATCCTGGCATAAAATTGATAAAAGCAAGAAATACTTCATATGGAAAGAACTGTGTGAGATATTATCATTTGTAATTATGTTCTTAAAACTATTTACAATTCTATATTTAAGAATATTCCATTATGTATTTGAAATTTTGTAGGGCATATTTGACATGGATGAATTTCTAAATCATAAAAATGTGATGCAAAACTATGGAAGGGTTCTGAGGAATTATAGAACAATTCTGACATGACTACACATATGGGATGATGAGAAGAGGAAGAAGTCAACCACTGAGCAATGGAGGTATCTAGACCCTGAGATGTGGGAGGCATTTGTTGCTATGAAAAACACCAATGAATACACGGTATTAAGCCTCACTCCCCATTTTGAATACATTCTTATGAATTCATTGTTTTAACTTGGCATAGTTGGTTATGTTTTATTTACAAATTACTATTGATGATTGTTATTAACCAGGATGCATGGTGATGCTAAAAGAGAAAGGTGTGCAAAGAATATGCACAACCACACGATGGGTCGAGGTGGCTATGCAAATCTTCACCAAAAAAGCTACTACGTGTCTTCTTCTCAACAACCTACTCCTGTGACTGTTAAAACCTCTACTAGTACTGCTGAAACTCTACTTTGCCGTGATATATGGATACCTAGGAGACAATCCAAATATGGAGAAATAACCAATCCCGCAACTACTGAGGAGGCTAGATAAATGGTAAAATTCAACTCTCAAAGCAATTAGCATTGGTGATTGTTATGTTTTACTTACCAATAACTGTTGATGATGATTAGCGGGAGCTCCACAAACAATGGAAATAAGGAAAGTTAATCCCCGAGGTCACAAGGGATGAATTGATAGTTGCTCTAGGTAACTGAGAGCACCCAAGATGTGTTAGGACTGCAGACACTGGTGTGGGTATAAGAGCGTTCTTTAGGCCATCAGGGTGCAAATATGTCCAGAAAGGAGGATTCTAGAAAGAGGAGGTAAAAGAGTTAATTGTAAAGGGAATTTAGGAAGTAATGAGCTAGTGAGTACCTTCTCAGTCAGCGACTTAGACAATACCAGTTGTGCCACCTCACTCTTTGTATGAGGTGCCCCCCCCTATGACAGAGCTGGTTGGGAGTAATAATGTGGACCCAACACCTAGTACATCCACTGTAGGTATTTTTTTTTGACATAGTAGTCTTTTAAAGATGATATGTTTAGGTATATACAACCCTCTATGTAAATTTGTAGGATCTGAGACCATGCCTTCTAAATTACAAGAAATATCATTATTGTGGGTGAGGCTTACCCACCTCTTACAGGTACCACACTTCATGGTGTTCCATTATCCACCGATGTAGTTCTTATGTGCCTGAGGCTTGTCAAAGAAGCTTGGAAGAAGTACCCACTTCCATATACCCACCTCAATCATGAGATGATAGTTGAAGTAGAAGGCATTTTTGTCATGTGGCCTAAGGAAGGAGTTATCTGTTCTGATCATGATGCATGGTATATTATCATTACATGTGTATCTGTATATACATGACAATTTTTATGAAATTATAAATATGCAGGACATAGGGCCTAAGAAACCCCTTACAGCTCATCCTCCTCCACCTTCACCTCCTCCTAAAATACATGGTTGGCTTGCGAAGGACCTATTCGTTGATAGGTCCTCAATGCAGGTGTATGGAAATATTTATAGGATAACATGAAGAACGTTTTCCTATGGTGGTTTCTATTATGGAGCATGTTGTAGGTCAACATTATGACAATAGTATATTTCTATAAGATGTTTCCTTATGCTTGGTTGAATTCATTTGTGATAGAACTTTGGATACGGTGAGATCTCATATAGCTATATAACTCGTTTTATATATGGTGATATGTTTTCTTATATGTTAATTCATACATGATATATGATTTGCAACCACTTACATAGGGTCTATATAGTGTTTTGAATGACCCATGTGGGATTTCGTGTTCCCTCCTTAATGAGAAATGTAATTAAAGACCCTACATCAATTACCCTATACTTCTCTACCACATTTGAATATTTTGATAAAAAGAAAAAGAGTGTAATATTAGCTTCATATAATGTTTTGTAGGGTTACTTACTTTGCTTATAATTTTGACTGAAGAAATTAGATTTCATTGTGGATTTTGAGTTTTTTTTTGCTTTCTTATCACTTAGGAATAAGCATTGGGTCTTATTGGTTGTTGTGCCCGTGCTGCTACATGTTTATTATCTAGATCTTAAGGGTGCCAAAGTAGATGATGGGGGACACGACTTGAAAAGGTCATTAGTCACGTGAGTAAATTTTTATATTTATATATGTTAACATATATATATTATATGACTATTTCCTAGTGTTAATTTAATATGTTACATTAAAGTATAGGGCTATAAAATGTTTCAAAAAAGTTGGAGGAAAGATGGAAATTAAAAAGAAAATGATGGTTTGGGAGAATGTTGAAGTAGTTTTTTGACTCCAACACATATTTATGCCAACTAGGCTTACTTTTATTTATCAAAGTTTTGTATATTGAAATTTATAGTGATATGTACAAGACAATGTTTGGGCATGTGCATACTATATGATGTGGTATATGGACATGATTGTTAGAAATGCAGCATGAGACATTGACGAGATACATAATTTAATCCATATATATATACATATATATATATATATTATATAGTCTTGATCATCATAAGTATAAAGGGGCATTAAATAATATGACTATATCAAACTTATTAATTATATACATCATTCTCTTTGTAGGTGTTCAAAACAAAAGATTTCGATACAAAAGAAAAGCTAGTAGATGTACACATGCCCTATACGAATGAACAACTGGATGAGACTTAAGAACAGTGGGAAGAAGACTTTGTAAGGGATGCCAGATTTGATTTTGATTGGGATAAAGAAGATGAAGAAGATGAAGAGGATGGAGAATAACTTTGAATTCTATTATACATGTGGTGCATATGAATGATGATCTATATGCATGTGAATAATGATATATATATTGGCAACTCTAAATTTGATGTACACATTGACAACTTTGAATTTGATGCATGCATATGTGAATGATGATCTAGATACATGTGGGTGAATATGAAGATGAATGAATAAATTTTTCTATAGGTCATGAGAATGAAGTTTGTATATATGTAAATGAAATAACATGTGTGTGAATTAATGTGAAGATCAATAGATTATGATTGCACATGTGATGAATAAATTAATGCACATATTATGTTTGTTATTGCAGGTTTGGTGGACTATTGTTAAGCTAAACTCACAAGATGTTGTTAACCTATAGGTTAGTTCAGTTAACCTGTAATTCCGAACTAAACTGTAGGTTCTGCATCCTGTGGAGCAGCCGGGCAACAGACCTATCATTTAAAAATACCAAAACTTAGTCGTCAGTTGTATAAAAAAAGACACTATATGCCTGATTCATTGGTTTTAGTCAATAATCGACATTAAAGGATACAAAAAAAATGGTCGTGATGGGTAGCATTTCATAGGTGTCAGTTTGTTAGGTATAACTATCACTTTACATCAAAACTGTCGGTTGTTTGGGTTGCAACTGACACTGTACACCATGATAGGTGTCGATTTCTACCAGACTGACGATTTCGGGTCCTTTACCAATTATAAATGTGACTTGATAATGATTGGTGTCAGTTTCTTTTATCCACACAACCGATGACTAGATGTCTGGCGTCCATTTTATCTTCCCCAAAAAACCGACGTCTTAGACCTGTGGCTATATTGTCGCCCACATAGTTGTCGGTTTAAAATCGACATGAAAAGGTTGTTTTAAGTGACACCAGGAATAGTTTATGTACTAGTGTATACAAGAAAGGAAAGGAATTAAAAGTTGGTTTTGTGTTTTTGTTTAAAGAGAGAGAGGGAGGAAATGAGGCAAAAATATATAAAAGAAATGTGTCATTGCTGTAACATGATTTTCTTGTAGGAGTTAGATATGCAAATATGGTAAAATGAGCATTTCACCGGGTCAATTGACAATGGACACACCACATGATAATATGTCAATAATGCAAAAAACCTTTTGAGATAAAAGAATTAACCCGTTCATCACAACAACAATAGGGTAGGAGGGTGAGGAAAGAGGGTCCAACATGGTAGCCTTGTAAAGGCATATAAAGCATTAAATGACTATTCTCATTCAAAATTGTACTTGTTAAAAATTGTATAAGTTTCTTTTAGACCAACAAACAAGGATTTGACATGCTAATCCTCACCAAATAAAAAAATGTTGACAAGACTTATGATGCTGGTCAGATGGCTAAGAGCATCATGATATAAACATAGAAGTTCCAATTTGTCTTGATTAAAAGGGAGAATGGGGAATCAGCTCAAGCCTATTCGATGTCTTGGAGGTTCTCATCTTTACTGGGGGACTCATTGAGTGAGTAGGTCAGACGTAACGACCCTCTAAGAGAAGCTCCATATTTCTCTACTAGGGTTTGTTTGTGTTTGTGAGGTATCATGATTGATGAAACATTTGCACAACAACGAATATGAGGAAATTGTGAAGTGGTGAATGTTATACCATCAATTGGTGAAATAAATAGTCAATCTTTATACTTGTAGAGGATTCTCATTTATTAATTAGCTATGAATGTGCAATAATTTTGCGACAAAAGGAATGTTTAATTTAGGTTAACATTTTTTTGTTACATTATAGTATAGTAATTCAAATATATTTTAGAGGGAAGATGTACATATGCATTTTTTATCGGGAAGCAATGAAAAGCAACATAGCCTATGGTGTTAGATCCTCAGTGAGGAACTACTATATGTAGCATTGGTTGTCGAGCAAACCCTTATACCCTAAGTCTTGTGGTGTCACTTTTGTTGAATAATTTGACACTAGCAACTAGTTCCCATTTTAAATTTATTGATACTTATCTTCAACCCTAATGTGTCATGATTTACCTTACACTAGTCTGTTTGATGGTAATATATTCAAGAAAACTCAATCTTCATGATTAAACACAAATGTAGCAGTTCCATGCATTAGAATACCCATTCCACATAGTATATACGATCGATATTGATAAGTTTAATACTTTCCAAAATAATGAGGAAAAAATTACAAACATGTTTCATGTAATATTTTGATTTATTCTATTGTTTAAATAGAGCCATTGAATGCCATTTTCAATCAACAAATACATTGGCTTCCACTCAACCAATTTGTATTATTTATATTGTCACATATATTGGTTTAATACCTACAACATAGAGAAGATGTGTACTTGTTCTATTTGGTCCCCAAGCCATATACTTGTTAGTTGACATGTTTGGATTGTTTAAGTTATATCAAAGAAACTAAATTACTTTTTACAAATAAAAATTTAATATGGGACATTCATGTTAACTATGATAATTAGTATAGTTATTAAAGCATCTACACATTCGATTTCTTTGTTATAGATGACACAAAATTTTACATCACATCTCTTAGCATATAAGATGTAGCAATTCTAAAATTCAGTATAACTACAATAGTAACTTATAAATGCATTAAATTACATGTTTCACATGTTGAACTTGATTCTACACACCTTCATTAACTAATAGTTCTTATTATGATGAACACTAACAAAAATATTTTTGGCACATTTACTTTATTTACACAAGGAACACATTTCTTTCCATGTGACATCCATTGACATTGTTCTATTGCATATATGTAGGCCAACAATCGTAGGAGGAGGCATGACGTGCCAATTTTCATAATTGATCCATATTGGGGTTTGATATCAATTTTGAACAAGTGTCTTTTATATTAGAAGCCACCAGATCATTTGTGAGTTTTGTCTATTGAAATCATTTACTTAATGAATTACACCTACATAGGGAAATAATACAGTATACACATTTTATGGATCCTTACTTCCTGAAGAGTACTAGATGCTACAGTCATGCCATAATGGTTATTTGTTGGTCTTGAAAAATATAAAACTCCATGACAAAGGTAATGTTTGACAACCCTCACATTATAGATGACAACTCATGATGCATGCATGATGTTTTTTATATTCTACAGAGAGTTGGTAGTTTTTTATATTCTATTGAGGTTTATAGCCTCATTTAAAAAAAATTATTTGATGCCTCAGGCAATCTTATAACTCCATTTCTATAGAGAATGCAATCTACTTTCTTAACAAAAACTGATGTAACTGTGTTGTGGCCTCAATTTTGAACTATAAAACCAACACCTCTAACCATAGTTGGTCAATAAATTTTAGTAGAAGATTGTAGCATCGTCTTTCTTAAGTAAAACTAACATTATGGTGTTGTACCCTCAATTTTTATATTTCTAGATGATACAATTATGGTTCTATAATAGAGAAATGCTAGATATATAAGTCATATCATATATAGTCCTAAGTTTGTAGGCCCATATCATCTAGTCAAGTCTAAAAGTTTCTATAGTCTTGTCCACATGTTGGTATAGTATTTCCAGAGAGCCAATCATATGATGATTGCAATGAGACATATGCTACTTGATTTGATAATGATAAATGTCATTCTATCTATTATGTTTGTATCACTCATGAGATGATGACACATGCATTATAGATGTCTAAAGAATGATGTAACTCAATGGCATATGTCTTCCGATTGAGGACATGAACAATGAGACCATATGTATAATAAGAGTACATACATTCTTGTTATGTCCCTAGTCAAATATTACTATGGAAGCAAAATAGACAATAGTAATACATAAGACTAGAGTGCATGTTGACTAGTGACAGAGTCTCATTAGTCATGATATGTGATGTCAAGTCAAGCACAAAGATATATGTTAGTGAACAATATATCAGACAGACCCACAATGAGAGTGATACACGGATACCATCGAATGGCAGTCACAATCATCTCTCATAGTGATGGTGGTGATTTTGGTTCTTAGACCTGAAATCACTACACTCATCACATGTGATTAAGTACACTTTGACATCATAAATTGCAACCCTAAAACATGGGTTACTATAACGATGATGATTGGGTGACTTTGACACATGGGGACTTGACTGTGAGTAATATATATGGAATTTGTCCCTCCTATAAGGAGTATGATATCCAGGGCCCCTGGATAAAAGATACTGAGATTGTATGGCCATACTCATGTGATTCAATATATGATATGTGAATTCACATGCATCTCAGATAGTCTGCTCTAGGTCAAGGAACATGGATTGAATGTTGAAGAGGATGACGCTCCATGCCTCGAGTTCAATCTGGATGTTAGTGAAAAAGAGCTATACAATCAAGGTAACACTAATCACAAATTGTAGGTTAAAGTTGTTCTCCAACTTTATGAGTTACTTGGGTAGCAATGATGAGTTATTGGTTTCTGTTCATTGCTTGTGATGTCATATGTTGTTTTGAACATTCACTGCCAACGTAAATTGGAACTCGTAGGGTCACACACATAGGATACACCTCTAAGAGGAGATTGTCCATGAATGATGTTTACATTGTGACTAAAGGTGTTTAGGTACTCAATTAAACATACAATTGACTGGCTAGACTTAGAACTATCAAGTTCAAGTATTGAACTAGCTGGTTAGAGTGTCAGGTCGATAGGAGACTACATTAGCACTATCAGGACTGCCAACCGACCGGTTCACCCTTGTGAGAGAATTGGATGGTGTGAGCCAACCGACCGGTTCACTTGGTGAACCGGGAGGCTCACAGTCCTGTCAATTGAGGGGATTTGCCCAGTTGGAATAAAACTTTCACATTTCACTAGTTCAATTTGATTGGAATAAGGATTAATCTTTGCATTAATTGGAAATGATTGAGGAAAGTCAATTGTAGGAAAGTATGGGAAGTGTAACGACCTATTCACTAGGTGAACCAATCATCTCACACTCCCAACCGACCAGTTCATTAGTGAACTGATCGTCTCACGTTGCCAAATGACCGTTATAGTTATGAAACGTTCAGTTCACCTATCGCAGTACAAACTATTCATGGGATTTCTAGATCCTTCTACTCCCCAACAGATTGGGAACCCTGATCCTGCCCTCTAAATATAAATAGAGGGGTATTGGGGCTTCTCAGAACATACAACTCAGAACATCAGTTGCTCTACAAAGTTTTTGTCCTCTTTGATTCTGGTAATCAAGAGAGCCCGAGCAAGTGCTACCTGACTAGGGAGGAACAACGAGGGAAAGACAACTTTAGAAAAGTAATCTACGTTCGGGAGAGCAAGTTGGCGCTAGTACCCCAATAGGAGGGTTTTCTCCTTTTTTCCAGTTCTTCTAGAATGGAAGGGTTCCAGGTGGTCTATTGGACTATCTGTAGAGGTGGGAGATGTTTGTCGCTCTAGAGGACACATCAGTCGCAGTCCGTGGTGGAGGTCGGAGTCCATGGTAAAGACCAGGAGCTGTACAAACACCATCCAAGACATGGCATTGAAGACCGCACATGGCTGTGAGGTATTATCATTGGGCAAGCCCCAGGACCAGGTATATTTCACTAAAACCATCTTTCCCATTACATTTTCGTTGATGTGATCTCCTGTTATGGGTTAATGGTCAGTACATTTTTTGTTTCTTCTACCTACTCTGAGGCCATAAAACCCAATAATGGTATCAGAACCATGTCATTGTACTTTGTTTTGGGATAAATCGATATGATCGGATTTTGGTTTTATCATCATTTATTTATTACATACGATGTGAATATTTAAAATGAAACATCAATCCATAAGACTCTTTCCCATACAAGATGTATGATGGTTTTCATTAATGGCAGGTATATAATAGCAATTCACTAATTATATTACATTCCCATGAATGTCATAATGTAATTGTAAAGGTAGCAGATCTTGCTCTGTATAGTTTCTAGCTTACTTCCTCTACACACATCACCTTCATTTGGATCTCCATCTGTGGTAGAAGTCATATCCACTATGATCATCTTATTCATCATCCGGATCATTATCTCTCTTCTCCTCCTTCAGATTCCACCATAGTAGGGTTATTTCTAGAAGAGGAGTCATCTACAAAGTTAGAGTGAAACATTTCTAATATTTTCATATGAAAATATATCCCAAAGGTGTTGAACACAACATATTCCACAACCAGAATGATGTGTGTCTTCATCAGGAAACATATGATTTCATCCATGTCGCAACTAACACAATGTTTCAACAACCAACAAAATGTGTTGATGGAAGCCAATTTTTGTCCTGCACAACTTGTCAGCAATCAACACGTTGTGTTGACAAAAGTTAGTTTCACCCTTCCCTGGCATGTAGGGGTGAGCATTTGGTTAAATCTGTTAGGTATGGTAAATTCCATTCAATTAAATGGTTAGTGTAACCTCCCAGGATTTTAGGCCTCGGATATAATGATCTTAAAAGGAATGATTGGACTACCCATATCACCAAGGTGCACCTCCTTTTCTAGGATCTCAACACTAAAGAACTCCATAGTTAAGTGTGCTCAGCTCGAAGTAGTACTAGGATGGGTGACCAGTCGGGAAGTTGACCATGGCTTGCCCATGAGTGTGTATAAAGTACACAGTTAAGGCTAGTGGTGGTCTGTGGGGCCAGTCATCATATTCTTGAAACTCTACTAGAGCCTTGGGTAGTGGGCCCAGGCTTTATAAATGCTATCAGTGGCATAACTCCTCCAGTAGGTGGGGCCCGCATGGGCATGTGGCATGCCAATCTTGAGCCGTGCGGTCTAGGAATGTAGGAAATGGTTGTCTATGGTGACGTAGCCACCCTTGCACTAGTATTCTGTGAGCAGGAGCTGGACGTCCATGGGTCATTCTAGGTCTGCACTGAAATGGGGAAATATTATGAGGCCATATAGTGGAGCCTTGATGAGGACGTCAAGAGTTTAAGTAGGGGGGATTGAAACCTCTTAGGATTTGAGGCCTCAGATCTAATGATGTTAAAAGGAATGATTGGACTACCCATATTGCGACAAAGTGGGTTTCTGGCTTAATTTCGAGGATGAAATATCTTTTAAGGTGTGTAGGATGTGATGGAGTGGATTTTTGAAATCCATAAATCTCCAATCAAATATTAGAGTCCATATCTTGAGTTATAATGAGAGTTCCGAGTGTTTTGGTAAAGTTGGAATGTTGAATTGAGATTTATATAATGATTAAGATCTCTCTTCTAATGCCTTTTTGAGGAATTTTAATTGAATGGTCCAATAGATGAGTTTTGTCACTAAATTTGAGTAGAACGTAGCTTGAGTGGTACGGAAGCTATGGTTAAAATTTTGTTGCATTTGGATGTTCCTAGAGGAAGTTATTGAGGTTTGACATTGGGTAATTAATATGTATATTTGAAGAACTATAGACCTAAGTTTATGGCCTTAATAGGTGCCACACACCCCTTTTTCAATTCGGGTTTGCATGGCCAGATCCTAGCCCTAGACACCCAATCTAGTGGCAGGGATGGCTTCTTGGGGATAGCCTCGGATCCAGCCTTGAGAGAACAAACCCTGACCCTTAGATGGTGATCAGACGGTGTTTGGACCTCCCCTACCTCCGATCGATCAGGAGATCGTGGAGCAGTCCACGATGCTGAGTTCCAGGCATCCCCACATCATGTTCGTGGCCTAGGAAGGAACGAGGAGTGGGCAGTTCTCTTCGCCTTGACCAGACCCACATCCAAACCCCTCAAGTCAGTCCTTAGGGCGACGGTAGAGGGAGAACGATCCCTCCTTTGCCAATGGCTCTCCACCGCAAGAGCAGGTAGTGGCCAAGGATGTAGAATAGAGATACAAGACAGCTCAGAGGAGGAGAAGGAGGGGAAAAGGAAGCTCGAGTCCATAGGAACCCAACCCAGTTGTTCCCAGGGACGATTGTGGTGGTTTTGAGGGTGGCCGAAGGGCACCTTGCTCCAGATGAAGATGGAGCTCGGGGACCCTGCACTCTCGTTTCCACCACGAACAATGGTTGCGGGTGAGTTTCTGGAGGCTTCGAGCTTGCTTCCACACCTTCAATCATGCTTGAGGATGACCGGGGTGGTTTTTCCCCATTTTGTTCCGCCATGGAAGCAACCAGCGATGGCGATCTGAGTGAGCCCACGAGGAGGAGCATCAGGCAGATGGGTGACCGGCCGATGGCATCGAGCGAGCTTTGGCAAAGCTTTTGGTGGCCCTAGAAGTTGATGAGGAGCCCTCCAGCTCCTTTGCTTGCTCACCGCAGTCCCCCTATGCGGCGGCGCCCGCTAGGAACAGAGTCCCGCTAGGGACTGGTCACGAGAGGAGGAAAGGAAGGGAGCTGACCGGGTCCGCAACCCTGAACCGGAGGAATCAATTCCTTGAACCGGCCAGCTCACAGTGAACCAACAAGAACCGACCGAACCTAAGCAAAGGGCTGGAGTTGCGCGCCCAAGGACACGTGGCAATGTGCCATTGGCCAAAAGGTAAGAAAATATCCAGAAATTCCCAGATCTTCAATAAATCGTAATAATTAGCTCGGACATCAGAAAAATACAAACAAGGTACCAAAATTCTCAGAAAAATGCGTAGAACAAATTGGAACCTGTATATCAGTCTTTTGATGCTTAAATATCAGTGATACTATGTAAGATGTGTCATTCTTGTTTATTAGATAATAAATATTAAATGATGACAGGAAATTATGGAAAATTCCAGTAAACCTGTAATTATGTTTATAATGCATGTGATGTCAGTTATAGTCATGATGCTGTACTAAATCATATAATTTGCTTAATATGGCTAATTAGGGCTAATAACCCTAAATAAAATGTATTAAATGCATACATGCTCAATAAATGATGAAATTCACAGAGTAAGCTCATATCAGTAAATGAAACCTCAGTTTTAATTATGGGATCATAATGATGAAAAGAATGCATGTTATATGAAGATGAATCTTAATACTTGTTATAAAACCCTAATCTCGGTTAATGATGTAACCTAGGGTTAATTAATGTGCACAAAAATGCTATGGAAGATAATGTTTAGATAATGGACCATAATCTGTAAAATGACATCAGTAAGATAATTCTAAGTCAAGAAGACAAGTAATAATGTATATAACCTAATGAGATAAGCAAACCCTAATGGATATAACTAGGGTTAAGATGAGATATAATAAGATGAGAACCTGATGACAATATGTGGTCTTGTCTTAACCAGGGGTTTGACCAAGATATAGATGACATCAGGAATATGAGGATATGATGATTAGGTTTGTTCTTGATCAAGGTACGCTATTACCTCTTACTTGGCTTATTATACAATATGCTTGTGTTATATGAGTAGTAAAATGCTTGGCATATGGTATTGATTGAAATGATTGTTCTTGTATGCTATGTTGCTTGGTTCTCCATACTTATGGCTATGAACACATGAAATATAAGATATATGATCCATCATATGATAGCACTAAACTCTTTGGTAGTACAGTGCATTGAAGTGATCTCAAACTCTTTGGTAGTAGATCACATGTGTTAGATCTTAAACTCTTTGGTAGTAGATCACACGTAATATGATCTCAAACTCTTTGGTAGTAGATCATAAGGCCTAAAAACATCAAAGCCCTTGGGGGCAGATGTATGAGATATATGA
Source organism: Alisma plantago-aquatica (assembly GCA_963693085.1). Taxonomy (NCBI): domain Eukaryota; kingdom Viridiplantae; phylum Streptophyta; class Magnoliopsida; order Alismatales; family Alismataceae; genus Alisma; species Alisma plantago-aquatica. Next base: position 974,317,153 of record OY856409.1, read on the forward strand.
TGGAAATGTGCTTAAAATATGTGTTCTCTTTTGTTAATGAATATACTTGCGCAAGTATATGCTTTTCTTATATTCTTCTGTTACTGACAAGTATATTAGTTTTATCTTATTGCCAAGATATGATTAGAGGTAAATAAATACACGTAGGCGTACTCAGTACAATATTCTTGAATATTGTGCTAACGTGTACCGCATGTAATCTTTTTGTTTAGGTTGTGGTTATGCTCTTGAAGATCCAGGATGTTGAGAGTTGTGTAGCGAGCTGATGTATAGGTGGACCTGTTGTCTTAAGATCCTGTTGTTTAGTTGTAGTACATGTATATGTATAGTTTGCTGTTCAATATGTAATATCAAATGTTGTAATAATTCTTGTTGTAATTATATGTTGAATGGTGAACATGTGTGTATGGTTTTATTATTGTTCATGTACATGTGCTACTTATTGTTTCCTTATGACTTCCTCTGATTTTCTTATTCTTAGCCTAGTGTAGGATGTTTAAATTGGGATTCTCGCTGAGGTGAGGGTTTCAATTTGGACGTCACACATCAGATTAAGTTTTAGAAAATCCGGGGACGTCACAGGTGGTATCAGAGCATGAACAATAGCAAAGCCTGACATTTGCTTATTATGCAACTCAAAACAAAAGAACCTTGAACTTAATAATCTTTTAGGGTTAGATTAGTCATCTTTTAGAGACTAGATCTGACCTAGCCTCTAGGTTAGTACCTAGATGTCTGAGAACTAGGTCTAGACTAGTGCTTGTTGAGTAGCAAGTCCTTAGATGTCATTCTTTCCTTGTAGTGCAGCGGTATGGGACGTTGCACTATTTGGAAATGACGTGCATCAAGGGAAGAGAAACCCTAGACATATTGTGCACGTTGTCTAGAGTAGCTACACTAGTCTACACCATGTTCTCACCCTTTTCACTAGTTTTCATGACACTTTACTCTCTACTATGTGTGGGACACTCGTTTTCAGAATTTGGTTTTTGATTCCAAACGGATCGAACCTCGATAGTTTTCTCTGACACTTGTTTTATCAGAGAAAAACTATATAATATTTTATTATGTATATGTATTACAAAAATGTGTCCCCACACATGTACGAGTAGGAGGTGATCATATAACCTAAGTGAAAGAGAATGACATCAGTCTAGAAGAGAGAGTAGTTCTAGATTAGATGTCTAGAGCCTTATTGGTATATGTGATAGATGGAATAGATGATATAAGTTTTGATGATATGATGTAAGTCTTATTTAGATGACATAAGATGGTTATGATGATATATGGTTGTCTTTGAGGACTTAAGTTCAAATTTGAGGATTTGAGATAAGTTTTCATGATGAAAGTATGTGTGTGCTTTTCTAAGTTAAGATAAGCTAAGTTAAGATAAGGTTGTGAGTCAGCATGAGCCTCAAGCTCTTTTACAAAGGAGGACCTCTAGTGTTGGGACCAGTTTTGGGGTTAGCTCAAGAGAGAGCAAGACCCACAGGGAGAAGGTCAGAGAACCTAGACTCCACGATATGAGAAATATGAGATATGTGATATGATATGTCCTAAACTAGACTACTCCTGAGTGATTGAGTTGTGTTGCTTAATACATGATTCCTATAGTCTAGTTGAACCCTAGATGTCCTTGGGAGGACCAAACCCTAGAGATAGGGAGAGAGCCAAAGACCCTGGAGGAGGTAGCTATGTTCGTTTCTGTGAAGCCTCATGCTCGGGTTGGTGGTTTCCCACATAGGAATCTAGTGGTGTATATAAGAGAGAGTTGCAAAGATGTTTCAAGGGTAGAAGACCCATGAATAGTATGTCATAGCATGCTTTGTTTTGTGCTTATGTGGCTAGAGCTTGTAAGGCTATCACTAGTTCCAATGAGGTAATCCGAGAACCCTAGACTGAGAGGAAAGATAAAGTATGTGCATATGAGATACTCATAGAGTTGAGTTAGGTCAGAGAGACTGAGCATGGAACTGTCCTCATGATGCGGGTCAGGATAACCTCCATTGGACTAGATGAAGTTCTGATATATGTTTAACAAGTCACTCACATAAGTTTGTTTAGCAAAACCATGATGTAATATATGTAAGAATGTGATTTAATCTTGAGACATGATATATAGACATGATATGATGAAAACCTAGAGATGGCTTGATAGATATCAATGCATAAATGGTTAACCATGTATATGATAATGATGATAATTTGATAGTGTTGGTTAATCTTGTGAGAATTCATTAATAAATGTTGCAATTTATTTCGAGCAAGGAAATAAAATCATATGAAATGAAACATGTTACATGAGATGTTAATCTAAGTGCTTAATAAAGATGAAAAGTATAGTTTGATAGTTAGAATAACATAACGTTTATGACACCTTGACATGATCTAGATGGATAAATTGAGTTAATGATAATTAACTCCCTCCTAAAAGGCATATGTTAATGATGAACATGTTCTAACAAATTACCTCAATAAAATGTTGATGACACCTTGATGTATGGGTTAACTTGGGTTAACTCCTTGGGAATATGGTAATATGATGTTGAATAATAACGCATGAGTTGAGATAAGGATGCAATCCTAACATATGAGATATGTAATGACATAGCCAGAGTTTTTAACCCTTGTTTGAACCTTCTATGGAGTGTTTGTGCACCCAAGATGGTTGTAAACCTCCCTAATAGTGCTTTGGATACATGGCTCTAAGTAACATTTGCAGATATGTTACACATAGAATAGTGCCTACATGTGGATGAAGGCAAGATAAGGTTTTCCCTGGAAGTATGAGTATGGTTTACTTTCGAGGATGAAAGTTCCTTTAAGATGTATATGATGTATGATGTGACAAAGTGGGTTTCTGGCTTAATTTCGAGGATGAAATATCTTTTAAGGTGTGTAGGATGTGATGAAGTGGATTTTTGAAATCCATAAATCTCCAATAACATATTAGAATCCATATCTTGAGTTATAATGAGAGTTCCAAGTGTTTTGGTAAAGTTGGAATGTTGAATTGAGATTTATATAATGATTAAGATCTCTCTTCTAATGCCTTTTTGAGGAATTTTAATTGAATGGTCCAATAGATGAGTTTTGTCACCAAATTTGAGTAGAACGTAGCTTGAGTAGTACGGAAGCTATGGTTAAAATTTGGTTGCAATTGGATGTTCCTAGAGGAAGTTATTGAGGTTTGAAATTGGGTAATTAATATGTATATTTGATGAACTATAGACCTAAGTTTATGGCCTTAATAGGTGTCACGCACCCCTTTTTCAATTCGGGTCTGCATGGCCAGATCCTAGCCCTAGACACCCAATCTAGTGGTAGGGATGGCTGCTTGGGGATAGCCTCGGATCCAGCCTTGAGAGAACAAACCATGACCCTTAGATGGTGATAAGACGGTGTTTGGACCTCCCCCTACCTCCGATCGATCAGGAGATCGTGGAGCAGTCCACGATGCCGAGTTCCAGGCATCCCCACATCATGTTCGTGGCCTAGGAAGGAACGAGGAGTGGGCAGTTCTCTTCACCTTGACCAGACCCACATCCAGACCCCTCAAGTTAGTCCTTTAGGCGACGGTAGAGGGAGAACGATCCCTTCTTTGCCAATGGCTCTCCACCGCAAGAGAAGGTAGTGGCCAAGGATGTAGAACAGAGATACAAGGCAGCTCGAAGGAGGAGAAGGAGGGGAAAAGGAAGCTCGAGTCCATAGGAACCCAACCCAGTTGTTCCCAGGGACGATTGTGGTGGTTTTGAGGGTGGCCGAAGGGCACCTTGCTCCATATGAAGATGGAGCTCGGGGACCCTGCACTCTCGTTTCCACCACAAACAATGGTTGCGGGTGAGTTTCTGGAGGCTTCGAGCTTGCTTCCACACCTTCAATCATGCTTGAGGATGACCGGGGTGGTTTTTCGCCCTTTTGTTCTGCCATGGCAGCTGCCAGCGACGGCGATCTGAGCGAGCCCATGAGGAGGAGCATCGGGCAGATGGTTGACCGGCCGACGGCATCGAGCGAGCTTTGGCGAAGCTTTTGGTGGCCCTGGAAGTCGACGAGGAGCCCTCTAGCTCCTTTGCTTGCTCACCGGAGTCCCCCTGTGCGGCGGCGCCCGCTAGGAACAGAGTCCCGCTAGGGACTGGTCACGAGAGGAGGAAAGGAAGGGAGCTGACCGGGTCCGCAACCCTAAACTGGAGGAATCAATTCCTTGAACCGGCCGGCTCACAGTGAACCAACAAGAACCGACCAAACCCAAGCAAAGGGCTGGAGTTGCGCGCCCAAGGACACGTGGCAATGTGCCATTGGCCAAAAGGTAAGAAAATATCCAGAAATTCCCAGATCTTCAATAAATCGTAATAATTAGCTCGGACATCAGAAAAATACAAACAAGGTACCAAAATTCTCAGAACAATGCGTAGAACAACTTGGAACCTGTAGATCAGTCTTTTGATGCTTAAATATCAGTGATACTATGTAAGATGTGTAATGCTTGTTTATTAGATAATAAATATTAAATGATGACAGAAAATTATGGAAAATTCCGGTAAACCTGTAATTATGTTTATAATGCATGTGATGTCAGTTATAGTCATGATGATGTACGAAATCATATAATTTGCATAATATGGCTAATTAGGGCTAATAACCCTAAATAAAATGCATTAAATGCATACATGCTCAATAAATGATGAAATGCACAGAGTAAGCTCATATAAGTAAATGAAACCTCAGTTTTAATTATGGGATCATAATGATGAAAAGAATGCATGTTATATGAAGATGAATCTTAATACTTGTTATAAAACCCTAATCTCGGTTAATGATGTAACCTAGGGTTAATTAATGTGCACAAAAATGCTATGGAAGATAATGTTTAGATAATGGACCATAATCTGTAAAATGACATCAATAAGATAATTCTAAGTCAAGAAGACAAGTAATAATGTATATAACCTAATGAGATAAGCAAACCCTAATGGATATAACTAGGGTTAAGATGAGATATAATAAGATGAGAACCTGATGACAATATGTGGTCTTGTCTTAACCAGGGGTTTGACCAAGATATAGATGACATCAGGAATATGAGGATATGATGATTAGGTTTTTTCTTGATCAAGGTACGCTATTACCTCTTACTTGGCTTATTATACAATATGCTTGTGTTATATGAGTAGTAAAATGCTTGGAATATGGTATTGATTGAAATGATTGTTCTTGTATGCTATGTTGCTTGGTTCTCCATACTTATGGCTATGAACACATGAAATATAAGATATATGATCCATCATATGATAGAACTAAACTCTTTGGTAGTACAGTGCATTGAATTGATCTCAAACTCTTTGGTAGTAGATCACATGTGTTAGATCTCAAACTCTTTGGTAGTAGATCACACGTAATATGATCTCAAACTCTTTGGTAGTAGATCATAAGGCCTAAAAACATCAAAGCCCTTGGGGGCAGATGTATGAGATATATGATGGAAATGTGCTTAAAATATGTGTTCTCTTTTGTTAATGAATATCCTTGTGCAAGTATATGCTTTTCTTATATTCTTCTGTTACTGCCAAGTATATTAGTTTTATCTTATTGCCAAGATATGATTAGAGGTAAATAAAGACACGTAGGCGTACTCAGTACAATATTCTTGAATATTGTGCTGACGTGTACCGCATGTAATCCTTTTGTTTAGGTTGTGGTTATGCTCTTGAAGATCCAGGATGTTGAGAGTTGTGTAGCGAGCTGATGTACAGGTGGACCTGTTGTCTTAAGATCATGTTGTTTAGTTGTAGTACATGTATATGTATAGTTTGCTGTTCAATATGTAATATCAAATGTTGTAATAATTCATGTTGTAATTATATGTTGAATGGTGAACATGTGTGTATGGTTTTATTATTGTTCATGTACATGTGCTACTGATTGTTTCCTTATGACTTCCTCTGATTTTCTTATTCTTAGCCTAGTGTAGGATGTTTAAATTGGGATTCTTGCTGAGGTGAGGGTTTCAATTTGGATGTCACACATCAGATTAAGTTTTAGAAAATCCGGGGACGTCACACATATCACCAAGGTGTACCTCCTTTTTTGGGAGCCCATCACTAAAGAACTTCATAGTTAAGCATGCTCAACTTAGAGTAGTACTAGGATGGATGACCAGTCAGGAAGTTGACCCCGACTTGCGCATTAGTGTGGACAAAGCACGCAATTAAGACTAGTGGTGATATGTGTGGCCAGTTGTCATTCCAAAAACTCTACTAGAGCCTAGGGAAGTGGGCCCAGGAGTTACAATTACTTTTTGGTTTGATATTGTAACCATTAATACAATTGAGCAATTTTCGGTTAACTCAGTTAGGATTAATTAATTAACAATTAATTCAATCAGTTAATATGGTAAACCAAATAACATTCTTTTAATAATATTGTGTGAGAATACTCAAAATTTTTTGGACAATTATTATATTGCATTAGTATTGCATATAAATATAGTGCTATATAGTTTGTGAAAACTTGATTAGTAAATAATTATAGAGTTCTTTTTGAAATAAAAGTATAACTACACAGTTATAGATGTGTAGGTTAACTTTTGAAGTAAATTTTGGCTACTTAGTTAATTCAATTATCCAAATATAAAATATTTGTAACTATCAAATTAACCACTTAACCAAATAACTAAAATACATTAACCAAACTAACCAAATTGTCCAAAAAATCAACCATTCAAAATTAACCATTTAATTGGTTATTAACCAAATTTAGCTAACCCCTAATGGCGTGTTTGAAATTAACATGTCTTTTTAGTGACAAACTATTTAAATATCTTCGACAATCAAACATGTGTGTCACCATTATAATTTTCAATTCAACCATGAGTTGCAGCATTTCCAAAGGCTATGTTCCAAATCAGTTCTCCAAGCATCTTCAAAGCATTGATAAGAAGCTCTCTAGAAATAAAAGATCAATATTTCTCAGACCTATTCTTAGACCAAGTCCTCCAATTTGTTTAGGTCAGGGAAAGAACAATTTAATTTCTTAGCTTGATCTTGTAATCGGGTCACATAATACATCAAATATGGTTATCAACTCATCTACTTTACCTTCCTTGCCAATTCAACCTCTCTACAAGCACCATGGACTCCTATACCCACATGTGTGATGCACCTCTCTCTTAAACTCAGGATGAACCTATCTGATGTGTTAGGATTCATCCTTTTCAAAGAAATTCAATCTTTCTTAAGAGTGAGGTCAAGTTCTCAAGCCTGTTGAGCAGTCCAACACACAACTTGCCCAGCAATGCCAAGCAAATCCTTCTCCATTCATTTCTTCCCTCTTTACCCCATGTCTCCTAATGTCATACAAGAGTTTCTCTTTTTTTTGTCCACTCACCCCAAACAATTTTGTTGTATGTTTGTGATTGGTGTGTGGAGGAGAGACAAAGGATATGAGGAAAGGAGGATGAGAAGAAGAGTTGAGATGCTGAGTTTAGAGCTCAAAAGTGGAAAGAGGAAGAAGATAATTGTCTAAATATGGAGTTTTTTGTACCTAACTTGTTGTCCATATCTCAACCCAGCTCAAGATAATGCCCATCTTCACCATTTATACTGAGTTGCCAAGCGTCGATATATCATTCAGAATTCATCATCATGCATCATCATCCACATAAGAAGATTATTCCTTAGATAGATTACATGTCATCAATGCTCTATAGTAGGGGAATATGAATCTTCATTTATCGTATCTTAGTCATTTTACTATCACAACACTTCCATCTTCTAATATTGGAGAATCTTGGATTATTTTCTCATTTTATTGTGTGATGATGGTTAAACACACATATATTTTGTAGAAGATCATTCATTCAGATATGTTATGTATGTTTCCTTCTTGTACATTCATGCCCTATCAAGCATGTTGATGTTCATCCACACCCACTTTGATGTTCTTCTGTGTCATGTCTAGCACATTGATGCGTGTTTGTGACCATGACGATGCTCGTTCATGCCAAGAATGTTGATCATTGTCCATGCCATGTTAAGATTGTTGATTGTCTAGGCTTCCACATGGTGGTCTTGTGCTGGAAACTAGTTCTAGGATAGTATCAACTAAACTTGTGACTTAGATGACCTTTGTACGTTCTTTTAGTATAATCCAAGATACAACCTCCAACCTATTCAAAGATCCATATGTTTCAAACATATAGTGTGTACCAATCTTAGGTGTTTATCAATATTAGGGGATGCTTCAAAGTATAAGATGCGAAAGTTATTAAAGTGTCGAGGAGGACACATGTCATATTGATTCAGGGGCTATCATGTTTTAGTCATAACATTTTTTCTTTGTCTTGTTTTTGTCTGTCATCCAATCTAGGCATGTGATTCTCCCACACTCCAACTTACAAGAGAGTGTTAGAAATATCACTCATATAATACACGGGCTAGAATTTGTAGGCCCATATAGAGTCTAGTCATTTGTAGTCAAGTTTGGAAGTCTCTAGAGTCATGTCCACCTTCTCCTATAAAGGAGGGCAGTCTCTCTAGTATAAAAAAATATTGTAACACAATACAATGAATATATCATCCATATATTAGAGCACTCATATCATCTTCCATATTACCCTAATTCCCAAGATCTGGATAAACATGGTATCAAAGTGAGTGTTTCCCTATAAAGTATATGTATAATTTGCTTATAGGAAAATAACATGTTAAGGACATTCTATCCCCATTCTTTTATATGATATTGGTATGGTTGTTGTATAAAAAATGAAATGTTAAGGACATGCTATTTCAAAAACCAGCTGCAATATACAAAAAGATATTTAACAACTGAAACTACTTCATTCTAAATTTAATTTCCTTTACATGAACTAGCCAAATCATGCATATTCATTTTAATTTAAATCATATTTATATCAAAATTCATACATATGTTTACTTTCATTCTCATGATCCATTCTTCACAAAATCACATATGCATTTATAGTTCCACACCATTCATAAAAATTCAGATTACACCAAAAGATTGTATTAACTTGACTTAAAATAATGCATTCACATATTAGTTAAGGATAAAACATCATTTGTAACTCAGAGTTTTGAACTACATAATTAATCAAATTCAAAGGTCACTTCTTTTATACAAGCATCTTTTGTCTTCTCCCATATGGCATCCAAAGTCTCCATTGAATAAGTGTGATAGTTAAAGATCTACAACTTTTTTGGAATTATAGGATAATATTTATTTAAAAAGAATCCAACTCAAATTAAAGTGTATAATAATTATGATCCCAATGTTTATGAACTAGTTTATATTTTGAATGTCATATGCCAATGACAAAAATATATTTCATACATAGTACCCACTCACCAGATCATTGTTTTGTATAGGACATTAAAAATAAAAAATTATATGAAATATTAATAAATTATAATAAGAAGAACTGACGTAAGATTTTAAGTCATCAAAATACCTTAATGATTTTCCAAGTTATTGACATTTATTTTGAATATATCTATCTTTTAATGAGTAAGATAAATGACTGAGTAGACATATCAAGATGAAGCCAAATTAATTGATTGAAAGCTGACTATTTGTTCTTGCTATAAGATTGGTAATTTTAGCACGTTTTCCCTAGATATTTTACCCAAGTCAAGATAGTACCCCGTCATTAAAGATAAGGTGAACAACAACATTTCTTAATGCTTGGATTAGACTAAGGATAATGGATATAGAATTATAAAATAGAAACTTAGTACACATTTTAAGGTAATTAATTAGCAAAAATTATATTTTTAAGAATTATAACTATATAATGGAAACATACTCGACATTGAATGGAGATACATAATGTTATTTGCAGCATGAAAAAATTAAAATGTAGATGGGAAGTATTCATTGTTTTTGGGTATGTTTGAGGGTTTTCTATTCACCTCACCCCTCTCATGCAAGCTAAATCAAAATGAGCACTACAATAAGAATTACTTAATATAGAATTAAACATGGTAGTACTACAACCATTACAAGTATCCAAGTTGATTACATCAACAAGGTCATTTGGTGGACTTCTATAGAAATAAAAGCCACTCTGGTTTTTAATGTGAAACTTATCTAACAGGTCTGCAACCTTATTCCCTTCCCTTTTGGTATACAAATAGGATGAACCAGGTTCCCACTTCTTCTTTACAGTTGTTAACCATGTAGCTAGTTTTGATTAATTTGACACATCACCTTCCATCACCTCTTTCATGTTCTTGGAGTATGTTTCAATACAAATCATAGCACAGTTCAGATTCTGCCCAATAAATGTGGCTAGATCCTTTGCATGAACCTCGGCCTGAAGCACACTATCAGCTGTGATACTCCTGCCCCAACCTCCATGCCAACATCCCACACTATCTCGGAAAACAACCACTATTGCAGAACGATGGGTAATTGCATTAAATGTAGCACTTGAGTTCAATTTCAATGATTCTCTTTGTAGTTTACTCTAGAGCATTGAATTTATGTGTCTTTTAATATTCATATCATTAGTAGTTTGCACCTTCAAGTTAATAAACACCTCCTTGTTAATCAAAGATCGCACATGATTAATAGTCAACTTCTTGTTATCAAACACTTACAAATTTATGTGTTTCCAAATTTGCCAACAACCTACCACAAACTGTAAATTATGAGGGTCGGGTGCTAACAGATTCTTATAGATCTAATTCCACACATTTGTTTCCTCGAGGAAGGTACTCCAGTTACCCTGATTTATGATTCCTTTCCAAACTTGAGACACCTGACCACAATCTCTCAGTGCATGCAATGTAGTTTCCTCTTCTAACTCATAAGTTGGACATAGTTTATTAGTAGACAAGTTCCGTGTAACTCTTATGTAGTTTGTGAGAATAACATTATGACCAACGAGCCATAGAAAGCATTTAACTTTCATACCTACTTTCATCTTCCATATCGTATCCCATTTACCCTCCGGTCTGATATCCTTATCCATCCTGAGGACGTCATTAGCACTTCTCATGGTGAACTTGCTTGAATCACTATGGATCCACACCCTAATATCTGGTATATGACGTGGTTCTTACTGCACTAACAAACTCACCCAGGGCTGAAATCCTTTAGTTTTTACCAAAACCTTGTGCAATAATATCACCCGCAAGCAGACAGCTCTTATCACAGTATAGTTGAGGATCGAATCCTAAGGGACAACATTTTTAAGAATCTTTTCTAGTCGGATGTAGCTCGATCAAGACTAATATTTAGAATAGAGATTTTTTTGGGTTTAATTAAACTAATTGCAAGGAAAGTAAAGAGCAAGATTAAAAGTTGATTAAAGATTAATGATGGGAATCACTGGGATGGACCCATGTTTCACCACCGCTACACATGCAAACATATCCAAATATGCACATCCAAGCTAGATATAACCATCCAAGTGGAGCTGTTGTAAACCCTCCATACAGACGTTAGTTTCATGTAAGCATCACCTCAGGCATCAAATGTCTCGTCGTCATCCAGATCACGCACTTATACGGGTGTTAGGCACACAGAAGCATCAATGTGGGCTAGATGTCTCATCACCTCATGGATCACACACTTACGACTTTAGGAAATCCCATCAGAAGTTCTCGTCAGGGAGTCAACCACATTAATCTACATTGAAAACCTATGTATTGAAGTCCTCGCAACATAGGAATGGAATAGATCATGCAAGAAGGTGATCAATCCACAAGCATGCATCAATCAATTAACAACGAAATGAAAAGATATATAAAAGCCATGGAATGTTTAATAAAAGGACATGTAAGCATGGGCAGCGGGGCTAGTCCTCACACCCCAGCGAAAGGAAACTACTCGCTCATGGTGAGTGAAACAAAAAGAACAAGAGAGAGGGAAGATTCCGCCATGGGCATGGTAAAGAAGATGATCACAACTTAGTGGAGAGATAGTCTTCTACACAACATCATAGAAAATCTAGATGAGGAGGGAAGAACACCATGGTAGATGGGGAAAATCTTCTTTCTCCACCTTCCTTCTCTTCTCGTGCTCCTTGCTCACAGTAGGAGGAGCAGCTCGTGGATACGTCGACATATGCAAGGCATGGATGATGGCTAGAAGTAGTATATCTATGGTTTTCACCAAAGATCTAGATGGATGGAGATGGTTGGTTGTACAAGAATGCCACAGAGGTTGGCTCTTGGCTATGAATTAGACTCTCCAGGGGTTGAGCACTTCCTGGGCGTAGCCTGGCGGCGGTGGAGTCGATCCCCCTTGAGAAGTTGGGGTAGATGGCTATTTATACAAGTGGAGGTTGGGTGCCTATCTCAGTCGAGGTGCATTGATGCACTGGTCCACCGTGGGCATCCATTTGAGAACTTGAACCTCGACGGAGTGATTGGGTCACGGTCATCTATTGCACTTGACCGTGGCTACGGCCTTGGGTCAATGATGTGTTGATGGTCGCTACCCAGTAGGAGGTCGAAGAGGGCAGAGTCATGGCTGAAAGGAGTTGATCGCAAACTATTGTCGATGCTCGATCGCGATCTGTGGAGGGAGAGGTGACATCATGATCTGATGAGGAGTGTCGCTAGGTGTGGATGTGGTGTGTGAAGGGGTCGTGTGATGGGATCATGATCTGGAGATAGCACCTGACCACAACTATGAGGATGTTGGTGAAGAGGGTGGGGTTCGACTGTTGCTGCACTTGACCGTGTGTAGGAGTCAGTTACTATGGCATCGTTGAGGAAGGAGGAGAGGTGCCATGCCCATGGATAGGGTTGCAAGTGGTCGTGGTCTGGTGGATGGAAGAGTAGGTCTCGATCCTTTAGGAATTTGATGATTGCAGTTCAAGTGTAGGTGAGGAGGTTGATCGCAGTTTAGTGGGAAATGATAGCAATCCAGTGAGGGGGAATTGAGGTGTGGGTGTTGTCATGATTGAGAGGTTGGTGTGACCATTATTGGTGGGAGCAGAGGTGCTGATGGTGATGATTGAGGGTGCGACCGGGGGTCGAGGTGTTAAACGTGAGGGTGAAGACGAAGACCAGTAGCGATGTTGGTGGAGATGAATACCGCGATCAGGAGTAGGTGGACAGAGATGTGATTGTGAATGTGGCCACCGGTGTGCACGTCGTGATGGTGGAAGGAGGTAGATTGCAGTCTACTTAGGAAGATGATTCTGGTGTGTGGAGGGGGAGTTGATCGTGGTTTCTATTGATGCTAGGGTAGATCACGATCAAGTGGGATGAAGATGGTGATTGCAGTTTGGGCAGGAGTGGTCGTGCGGTGATGGGCTTGAATAAAGAAGGGCCATGTATTAGCGGATGGGCCCCAACCGAGGGATTGACTCCCTTGTGGCCCACTCAACCTACATGAAAGCACATAAGTTTAGTCAACAAGCGTCAACAATCCAACGAAATGAGTAAAGTCACATATTATAAGATTTTAGGAAATAAGAGCAAAAACACTAGTCAAAATTGGGCCAAAGATGGAGAATGAACCCGTGATGAATATGCATTCATCAAAACACCCCAAACTTAAACGTTGCTCATCCTCAAGTAATCGAAAATTTGAAATAGTCCCCAGTTGAATAATTTCAGCTCTTGTGATTGCCTCATCTTCACATCATGATCGTTGCTTTTCTGCTCTGTATGACTAAGCATCTCAACTTCCTGAGATCACTAAACACATCTTACAATATCTTCATTCCTGAGTTCATTTTCCAACATCACTTCCTCCCTACTTTTCCCAACAACAATCATTTATAAGAGCTTCATAAGAGTCCAGAGATACCCATAGAACAACAAGTGTGCACCTGATCTGACACTGGTGTTTTTCAAGAGAAGGGAGGCATTCATTGTGCCTTTAGGTGGAAAAGGAAGTGAAGGGTGGTATGGAAGGAAGACATAAATCTCTCCTCTATTCGACTCAAGATTTTTATTATATGGTTGCAATTTCATTGATTGCATTTTTTTGTGTGCGAATCTCTCCTCTATTCGACTCGAGATTTCATTTTTTTGTGGGTGCATTGTTATCTTTTCTTGGCGATACACTCCTATTATATAGTGAGGGGTATAGACAAAGAAAATAAAGAGGGAGATGGTGTGCCACCCCAAACTTAGGGTTTGGAACTCGTTTGGCTATTTTTGGTTCTTTTTGATGGATGAAGGCGTAAGAAGATGGTAGAAGAAGTGTAGAAGAGAGTTTAGATCAGAATGCCACTTGATTTACGATTCAGTGCACCAAGTTGTTCTCCTTATCATACTCTTCTCAAATAATGACTTGATGAGGATCTGGTGGAGATTCCATGCTATTTTTCCACTAGTCAGTTAGGAAGCACAATGTGTTTGATCCCTCTTAGTTTGACATATACTTGCCATTTTTACTAATCATGATGTTAGGATTCATAAGATTCACATGGTGATTTCTAACTATTGGCTAGTTTCAGAAATTCCCCCCCTTGAGTCTTCTCTTTAGATAAGGAGGGTATAATGATTCAAAATTGCATAGACAAAGAACTAGCAGGCTAGGTAATGGATTTGATTGAAACAAAAGTGTCAAAACTTCATCAAATTTCTATACAAAACTACTTTGAAATCTTGAAATTTTTGAAATTTTTTATCAAAACTGCAATGATGGAATCTTAAGTTTGAAATAGATAGGAGTGGGTGGATAGTGAAGTATGTACCATCCACCCTCCATATAGTGGTAAGTATTCCCACCTATCATGCGGGTGACCCAGGTTTGATCCCCGACAACGGTGCCAAAAGTTGATGTGGTTCTTACTACACTAACAAATTCACTCGGGGATGGAATCCCTGAGTTTTTTCCAAAACCTTGTGCAATAATACCACCCACAAGCGGACGGGTCTTATCATAGTATAGTTGAGGATCGAATCCCAAGGGACAACATTTTTAAGAATCTTTACTAGATGAATTCATTTGAATGAAGACTAATATTTAGAACAAAGATTGGGTTAAGTTTAATTAAACTAATTGTAAGGAAAGTAAACAGCATGATTAAAAGTTGATTAAAGATTAATGATGGGAATCGCTGGGATGGACCCGAGTTTCACCACCGCTACACATGCAAACATATCCAAACACACACATCCAGGCTAGATATAACCATCCTAGTGGAGCTACTACAAACCCTCTATACGAACGTTAGGTTCGCGTAAGCATCACCTTAGGCATCTTATGACTCGTCGCCATCTAGATCACGCACTTACAGCTCTGAAGATACAGATATCCAACTGAAGTTGCGGGTCCCCCATACATGCGTTAGGTACACAGAAGTGTCACCGTGGTCTAGATGTCTTGTTGGCTCATGGATCACACACTTATGATTTTAGGGAATCCCATCAGAAATTCTCATCAGGGAGTCAACCGCATTAATCGACATTCAAAACCTACATATTGAAGTCCTCACAACATAGGAACGGAGTAGATCATGCAAGTAGGTGATCAATCCATAAGCATACATCAATCAATTAACAACGAAATGAAAAGTTATATATAAGCCATGAAATGTTTAATAAAAGGACGTAAGAACAGGCCGCAGGGCTAGTCCTCGCACCCCAACAAAAGGAAACTACTCGCTCATGGTGAGAGAAACAAAAAGAACAAGAGAGAGGGAAGATTTCACCATGGGCATGGTGAAGAAGACGATTGCAACTCAGTGGAGAGATAGTCTTCTACACAACGTCAGAGTAGATCTAGACGATGAGGGAAGAACACCACGGTAGATAGGGTAGATCTTCTTTCTCCACCTTCCTTCTCTTCTCGTGCTCCTTGCTCGCAGTAGGAGGAGTAGCTCATGGATGCGTCAACGTATGCAAAGTGTGGATGATGGCTAGATGCAGTAGATCTGCGGTTTCCACCACAGATCTAGATGGACGAAGATGGTTGGTTGTGCAAGAATTGCACAGAGGTTGGCTCTTGGCAATGCATCAGACTCTCCAGGCGTCGAGCGCTTCCTGGGCACAGCCTGGCGGTGGTGTATTTGATCCCCCTTGAGAGGTTGGGGTAGGTGGCTATTTATAGAAGTGGAGGTTGGGTGCCTATCTCTGTCGAGGTGTATGGATTCACTGGTCCACCACTTGCGTCCATTTGAGAACTTGAACCCCAGATGAGTGCTTGGTTCGCGGTTCTCTGTTGCTCTTAATCGCAGCCGCAACCTTGGGTCAATGATGCGTTGATGGTCACTACCCAGTAGGAGGTCGAAGAGGGTAGAGTCATGGCTGAAAGGAGTTGATCATGAACTGTTACTGATGCTCGATCGCAGTCTGTGGAGGGAGAGGTGACGTCGTGATCTAATGAGGAGCGTGGCTGGGTGAGGACACGGTGTGCAGAGGGGTCGTGCGATGGGATTGTGATCTGGAGATAACAACCGACCATAGTTATGAGGATGTTGGTGATGAGGGCGTGGTCTGACTGGTGCTGCAGTTGACCGCGAGTAGGAGTTGGTTACCGAGATGTCATTGAGGAAGGAGGAGAGGTTTTATGCTTGCGGCTAGGGTTGTAGGTGGTTGTATTCTGGTGGATGGAAGAGTAGGTCGTGATCCATTATGAATTTCATGATCACGGTTCAAGTGTAGGTGAGGAGGTTGATCGCGGTTTGGTGGGAGATGATCATGAACTCGTGAGGGGGAATTGAGGTGTGGGCATCGTCATGATCATGAGTTTGGTGTGACTGTGATTGGCGGGAGAAGAGGTGCTGATGGTGATGATGGAGGGTCCGATCGCGGGTCTAGGTGTTGATCGCGAGGGTGAAGAAGAGGACTAGTAGCGATGTTGGTGGAGATGAAGACCACGATCAGGAGTAGGTGGATGAATATGTGATTGTCAACATGGCCACTAGAACACACATCGCGCTGGTGGAAGGAGGTAGATCGCAGTCTTCTGAGGAAGATGATCGTGGTGTTTGGAGGGGGGAGTTGATCATGGTTTCTAATGATGCTAGGGTAGATCACAATCAAGCGGGATGAAGATGGTGATCGCGGTTTGGGCATGAGTGGTTGTATAGTGATGGGCTTTAATAAAGAAGGGCCATCTATTAGTGGATGGGCCCCAGCTGAGGGTTTGACTCCCTCATGGCCCACTCAACCTACATGAAAACACATATGTTTAGTCAACAAGTGTCGACAATCCAATGAATTGAGTAAAATCACATATTATAAGATTTTAGGAAATAAGAGCAAATATACTAGTCAAAATTGGGACAAAGATGGCAACTGAACCCGTGATGAATATGCATTCATCAAAACACCCCGAACTTAAATGTTGCTCATCCTCGAGTAACAAAAAATCTAAAACAGTTGCCAGATGAATAATTTCATCTCGTGTGATTGCCTCATCTTCATATCATGAATGTTTCTTTTCTGCTCTGTATGACTAAGCGTCTCAACTTCCTGAGATCATTGAACACATCTTACAATATCTTCGTTCCTTATTTCATTTTCCAACATCACTTCCTCCCTACTTTTCCCAAAAGCAAGCCTTTCTAAGTGCATCGTAAGAGTCCAGAGATACCCACTGAACAACAAGTGTGCACCTGATCTGACATTGGTGTTTTTCAAGATAAGGGAGGCATTTATTGTGCCTTTTGGTGGAAAAGGGAGTGAAGGGTGGTATGGAAGGAAGAAATAAATATATCCTCTATTCGACTTGAGATTTTTATTATATGGTTGCTATTTCATTGATTGCATATTTTGTGTGTGCGAATCTCTCCTCTATTTGACTCAAGATTGCATTTTTTTGTGTGCGCATTGGCATCTTTTCTTGGCGATATGCCCTTATTATGTAGCGAGGGGTATGGAAGAAGCGAATAAAGAGGGATATGGTGTGCCACCCCAAACTTTGGGTTTGGCATTATTTTTGCTATTTTTGTTTCTTTTTGATGGACATAGGGGTAAGAAGATGGTAGAAGAAGCATAGAAGAGAGTTCAGATCATAATGGAACTTGATTTACGATTCAATGCATTGAGTTGTTCTCCTTATCATACTATGTTCAAATAATGACTTGATGAGGATCCATTGGAGATTCCATGCTATTGTTCCACAAGTCAGTTAGGAAGCACAATGTGTTTGATCCCTCTTAGTTCGATAGATACTTGCCATTTTTACTAATCATGATGTTAGGATTCATAAGCTTCACATGGTGATTTCTAACTATTGGCTAGTTTTAGAAATTGTCCCCCTTGATGCTTCGCTTCAGATAAGGATGGTATAATGATTCAAAATTGCATAGACAAGGAACAATCTGGCTAGGTAATGGCTTTGATTGAAATAAAAGCGTCAAAACTTCATCAAGTTTCTACACAAAACTACTTTGAAAACATGAAAATTTTTGAAAATTTTGATCAAAATTGCAACGATGGAATCTTAAGTTTGAAACAGATAGGAGTGGGTGGATAGTGAAGTACGTACCACCCACCCTCCACCCTGAACTTAGAAATTTGCTCGTCATGAGCAAACTCTAAATTTGAGACAGAGGGGAAAGTTCATGCCAGTTGGACCATCAAATGTGGTTGCGTTCCAATCAACACAAGTCCTCCATCTGAAATCTCCAAAAATGAAAGCTATTAGAACTTAAGATTGTATCTTGCAATGAATTATCAATCTTGTGCAAAATTGTCTAATTCAAAATTGAAAAAAAAAACTAAGCTAAGGATCGGGTTGCCTCCCGACAAGCGCCTTTGTTTTATGTCATTGGCTCGACTTGATTCCTTGAATTTTCTGGTAGATATGTTGGTTTGGAAAGATTCATCAATTCATTAGTGCTAGTATCAGTTGTGGTGAAATATCTCTTTAAGTGTTGGCCATTTGCCACAAAATCACCTGACTTTTCACTCCATAAAATAAAAGCATGATGTGGGTAGATGCTCTTGACAATGTATGTTTCAAACCATTGAGAACGGAGTTTCCCTGGGAATAATTTTAGTCTTCAGTTAAACAGAAGAACTTTCTCTCCCACTTGTATGTCCTTCCTTTTCAGATGACCATCATGTTATAGCTTTGTGCGTTCTTTGTCGATTCGTGCATTCTCATAAGTTGTCATTCAAAGTTCATCCAACTCGTGAAGTTGTAGAATCCTGGCTTGGACAGCTTTCTTCATGTCAAAATTTAGTTGTTTGATTGCCCACCAAGCTTTGTGTTCAAGTTCTATGGGCAGGTGACATTATTTCCCGTATATGAGTCTAAAGGGTGTTGTTCCAAGAGGAGTCTTGAAAGCAGTTCGGTAGGCCCACAAGGCGTCATTGATTTTCACTAACCAATCCTTTCAGTTGTGTCCTACTATCTTTTCCAGGATATCTTTGAGTTGATGGTTTGAAACCTCTATCTACCCACTTGTGTGTGGGTTGTAGGGGGAAGCTACCTTGTGCATTACACCATATTTTCTTAACAATGCTTCAAAGCTTCTTTCTAGAAAATGAGAACCTCCATCGGATATCACAGTGTGTGGGACTCCAAAATGGGGAAATATAATATCTTTGAACATTTTGATGATAAGTTTCGAATCGCTAGTGATGGTTGGTATGGCCTCCACCCATTTAGAGATGTAATCTACCACGACTAGAATGTAGCAAAATCCATGTGAGGATGGGAATGGACCCATGTAGTTCACTCCCCAAACATCAAAAATCTCGACTTCTTTCCATAGCTTAAGTGGTATCTTATCTCTTTTGATAATGTTACCTATTCTCTTACACTTGTCACATGATAGAACAAAGTTGTAGGTGTCTCTATATATGGTTGGCCAAAAGAAACCACTTTGAAAAATCTTCAAAGCAGTTTTCTTAGAACTTATATGGCCTCCAACTGGGCCTGAGTGGCATTGCTCTAAAACAAGTTGGGCTTCTTCCTCAGCGATACAATGTCTGTAGAGACCATCATCACAAATTTTGAAGAGGTAAAGTTCATCCCAGTGATATTGCCTCACATCATGCATGAATTTCTTTAGTGCATATCCAATGCATTCGGGGTGGATGACACCGGCCGCAAGGTAGTTCACATAGTCTGAGTACCAAGGAGTCATTTCGGTGACTTTCATGAGCTGGTCGTCTGGAAGAGAATCATTTATGGGGATCTTCTCATTCTCCATAGGTTGGATACGGCTGAGGTGGTCTGCTACAACATTCTCAGTGCCTTTCTTATCTTTTATCTCCAGATGGCATCTTTCTTCGCTAAGAGGTAATGGATAGCAGCATGATCTGTGTAAACAATGACCTTAGAATCGATAAGGTAGGATATAAACTTGTCAAAAGCATACACGACTGCTAGGAGTTCCTTCTCGGTAGTTGCATAGTTCCCCTGAGCTTCGTCAATGGTCTTCGATGCATAGTAAATAACATAACATTTCCTCTCTATACATTGGCCTAAAATGACACCGACTGCATAATCACTGGCATCACACATAATTTCAAATAGGCACCCCAATATGGAGCTCGGATGACGAGGGTTGACATAAGGGCATGCTTTAGGTTGTTGAAACTCTTGATGCATTCTTCATGAAAGTGGAAATCAGCATCTTTTAGTAATAAGTTTGTCATCGGCTTGGTTATCTTGAAGAAATCCTTGATAAACCTTCTATAAAAGCATGCATGACCAAGGAACGCGCGAACCTCTCTTACATTGGTTGGGATAGCGAGTTTAGAAATCACTTCGATCTTCACCATGTCTACTTTGATTCCTCGACTACTGACCCTATGACCAAGAACAATGCCTTCTTTTACCATAAAGTGACACTTCTCCCAATTGAACACTAGATGTGCTTCTTCGCATCATTTGAGGATGATGGAGACATGCTTTAGGCATGAGTCATATGAATCCCCATATACGGATAAATCATCCATAAATACTTCCATAATAGTTTCAGTTAGAACAACGAATATGGCTGTCATGCAACGTTGCAAGGTTGTAGGCGCATTGCAAAGCCCGAATGACATCCTTCTGAAGGCATATGTTCCAAAGGGTCAAGTGAAAGCTGTCTTCTCTTGGTCATCTGGATGTATAGGAATTTGATAGAATCTAGAGTAACCATCAAGATAGAAAAAATATTCCTGGTGAGCTAGCTGCTCAAAAACATGGTCTAGAAAAGGCATCGAGAAATGATCTTTGTGTGTGGCCTTGTTTAACTTCCTGTAGTCGATACACATCCTCCACCCGATAACTGTTCGAGAGGGGATGAGTTCATTATCTTCATTTTGTATCACAATAGTGCCACCTTTCTTTGGGACAACATGTACATGACTCACCCATGGTGAGTCAGATATAGAATAGATGATCCCCGTAGTGAGCAATTTAATAACTTCAAGGTGGACTACTTCTTTCATATTTGGATTAAGCTTTCATTGATGTTCAACAGTTGGCTTGTGGTATTCCACCATGGGGATTTTGTGAATGCAAAGTGCTTGACTGACCCCAATGAGATCACTCATCTTATAGCTGGTAGCTTTTCTTCTTTCCCTTAATTCTTTCAGGAGTTTGTCTTCTTGTTCAGATGTTAGATCGGAATTTATGATAACTGGATAAACTTTGAGATCATCCAAAAACATGTACTTCAGTCCCTCAGGTAGGGGCTTCATTTCAAGGGCTTCTGGATTCTCGCATGGCTCTTGAGTTACATTCACAACCTTCAGTTCCTCAAATTTAGCTTCAGGATCTTCTTCTACAGCATTAAGTTGGAGAACAACATCTTTTACTTGTTCGTCAATGGAATTATCAATAGATGGGTTTGTTAGAGCCACTTCTAAAGGGATTGTCTTGTTCATAATCCTCTTGTGTGAGCAGTGACATTTTCTCTATGAAATCAATCAGATAGACTTCTTCTTGCATGCTTGGTCTTCACATACTTTTAAAAACTTTGAACTCGAGAGTTTCTTTACCTTGTCTGAGGAGCAAGGTTCCTGCTTCAACATCAATCAGAGCTCTCATAGTGGAAAGGAATGGATGGCCAAAGATAAGAGGGTATCTAGAGTCCTCTTTTATGTCCATGATGACAAAGTCACATGGGACATAAGAGTCTTTTCCTACCTTGACTAGGACATCCTCGATGATTCCCAAAGAAAGAGTCATAGAATTATTTGCAAGTTGTATGGTCATGCTAGTTGGAAGTAGATCTAAAAACCCTATCCTCTTGCAAAGGATAAGTGGCAAGATAGAGATGCTAGAACCAAGATCGGTCAATCCCTTCTTACATGAAGAGCCACTGATATGGAATGAAATCCCAAAAGATCCTGGGTCTTTCTACTTCATGGGCATCTTGCTCTGAATGATATCAAAAGTGGTTGTTTCTAACTTGACTTTTTCGTATTCTTTGGTTATATACTTTGTCATCAGAATTGACTTCAAGTACTTCATCCATACTGGTATCTCAGCCAGCGCATAAAGAAAGGTATATCAACATGAAGCTTCTTCATTGCTTCCTTGAACTTGTTGAAACGAGTGTCAATCTTTGTTTGCTTCAAATGAGCTGGGAAAGGAGGATGAGACTTATACACTGGCACATCCAACTTAGTTGTGTCTTCTACTTCTACAACAATAGGTTTCTCAGAACTTGCTTTGTCTGTCCTATTAGCGGTTGGTGGTTCTTTCGGTTGAGATTCTTGTACTGTAGAGTCTTAGGCAATCACAAAGTCATCATCGTCTGTAACTACCACAGGTGTCTTGTCAGTAGGATCAGAATAGTCTTTTCCAGACCTGGTGGTGATAGCCTTCAATTGCTCTGTATGTTTAGGATTGTTCTCTGGTTGGCTAGCCAAAGCTCCAGTAGGTGGCTTGAGTCTAGCTGAAAGATGAGCTAGTTGAGATTCAATAGCCTTCTGATGGGCTTGCTTATTTGCTATCATAGTTTGTTGCAACTGCAACATCTTCTCAATGGCTGACAGTTTGTCATCAAAAGAGATGGGGCTAGCTTGTGGCCCTTGTTGTTTTTGTTGATAGGGGACTTGGTTGGGATTCTGGAACTGAGAATTGTTCTGATTATTGTTGTAGTTTCTATTCTGGAAGTTACCTCTAAAGTTCCTTTGATTCCTGAAATTTTGTTGTTGGGTATATTGATATCCCGGCGGGCCTCGTTGTTGATTATTTGAACCAAGTTTTCATGAGTTTTCTGCTCCTTAAGGATTTCCATATTGAAAACCCAGATGATTCCTATTCTAAATTGGGTTATAATATCCTTGACCTGAGATAGTGTTGACAGAATTCATATTTTCCATTTGACCATTATCTCCTTGGCCACATGCATTTCCCAGCATAACATCATAGATAATATTGTAGGCTAACGCAGAATGATCGGTGCCTTTACATGCTTCACAGAACAATGAAGCTGCCTTTACTTGTTCTTGTTGTTGAGGGGGTGAGTGCCTTCTTTCATAAGAGGTAAAAGATGATTCAAGATTGTCTTGCTTGGCAACCAGAAGCTTTAGAGACTCGGTGATAGATTTGTACTCAGGAGTAGCTTCTGCTATGGCTACCTTCATCACTCCTTTACCTACAGGTCTACCCCAGTTGGCTTGATTTTCAGCTCCAAGGGTGACAACCTTCCACATGCTATCATAGCTTTGACACATTAAGTATCCTTTGGATGAGGAGTCTAACAATTTCTTGATATCATCATGCACACCCCTATAAAAGATTTCAATGAGTTGATGCTTAGGAATTCCATGGTATGGACACTTGTGTAGAAGCTATATGTATCTTTCCCATCCTTCTACAAGGGTTTTTCCAGGGACCTGAACGAATTGTGTTATTCGGCCCCTAATTTCATAGGTGAGGGAAGGAGGCTAGAATTTTTCTAGAAAAACATTTTGAAGTTGTTCCCAGGTAGTGATGGGTTCGCATTGCAAGGAGTTATACCAACTCATAGCTTTATCAACAAGAGAATATTTGAAGAGACGGAGTCTGATGCGTCGTCTGTGACTCCATTCTGCTTTGTCATAGCACATAGATCTATAAACCTCGGAAGATGTTCTTGACTATATTCTCCTTTCTTACCATAGAAAGGGCTATTTAGAAGTAGTGTAACCCAATGTGCCCTGATCTCAAAATTAGGAGCATTGATGGGAGGAGGTTGTACTGGGTGATAAACGTCAGCAGCCTTAGGGATGGAGAACTCTCTAAGGTCCTTTTTAAACTCTATTGCTTGAGTTACTTCTTGAGTAGCTTGGATTTCTTCTTGAACTATAGCTCGGGATTCTTGCATAAGCCTATCTCTTTGTGAATTAAGGGCTTGAGCTACCCTTCGGGCAATTTCCTCCTCTAGTGCCATTCTAGCTTAGTTCTCTCTACTCTGACGACGAAAGGTTCATTCTCTCTCAGGGTCAAAGCTAGTAGCAAGGCCAAAACTATTTGAGTGGTGCATGCACTAGTCTTTGGGGGTACCTAGGATGGAAACGTCTTTTGGGAGTAAGATGGATGGAGTAAAAACAGATTCAAGTAGATGCTCAATAGTATCAAAAGTAAAAGAAAAATCCTAGATTAGTCTCAATAGAACTAGATTTAACTAGATGATTTTGTTGTCCCCGACAACAACACCAGAATTTGACGTGGTTCTCACTGCACTAACAAACTCACCCAGGGCTGAAATCCCTTAGTTTTTACCAAAACCTTGTGCAATAATACCACCCGCAAGCGTACGAGTCTTGTCACAGTATAGTTGAGGATCGAATCCCAAGGGACAATGTTTTTAAGAATCTTTGCTAGTCGGATGTAGCTCAATCAAGACTAATATTTAGAACATAGATTGGTTTGGGTTTAATTAAACTAATTGCAAGGAAAGTAAAGAGCAGGATTAAAAGTTGATTAAAGATTAATGATGGGAATTACTGGGATGGACCTGGGTTTCACCACCAATACACATGCAAACATATCCAAACACACACATCTAGGCTAGATATAACCATCCAAGTAGAGCTACTACAAACCCTCTATATAGATGTAAGGTTCCCATAAGCATCAACTAAGGCATTAGATGTCTCATCGCCATCCAGATCATGCATTTACGGCTCCAAAGATATAGATATCCAACTGAAGTTGCGAGCCCCCCATATGGGTGTTAGGCACACAGAAGCATCACCGTGGGCTATATGTCTCATCACCTCACGGATCACACACATACGACTTCAGGGAATCCCATTAGAAGTTCTCATTAGGGAATCAACCACATTAATTGACATTCAAAACCTATGCATTGAATTCCTTGCAACATAGGAACAAAATAGATCATGCAAGTAGGCGATCAATCCACAAGCATACATCAATCGATTAAAAATGAAATGAAAAGTTATATACAAGCCATGGAATGTTTAATACAAGGACATTTAAGAACAGGCAGCGGGGCTAGTCCCCACACCCTAGAAAAAGGAAACAACTCACTCATGGTGAGAGAAACAAAAAGAATAAGATAGAGCGAAGATTTCACCATGGGAATGATGAATAAGACGATCACAGTTTGGTGGAGTGACAATCCTCTACACAATGTCAGAGAAGATCTGGACGAGGAGGGAAGAACACCATGACAGACAGGGTAGATCTTCTTTCTCTTCCTTCCTTCTCTTCTCATGCTCCTTGCTCGTAGTAGGTGGAGTAGCTCGTGGATGCGTCGGCGTATACAAGGCGTGGATGATGGCTAGATGCAAAAAATTTGCAGTTTCCACCAGAAATCTAGATGGACTGAGATGGTTGGTTGTGTAAGAACACCACAGAGGTTGGCTCTTTGCTATGGATTGGACTCTCCAGGGGTTGAGCTCTTCCTGGGCGTAGCCTGGCGGCGGTGGAGTCAATCCCCCTTAAGAGGTTGGGGTAGGTGGCTATTTATAGAAGTGGAGGCTGGGTTCCTATCTCAGTCGAGGTGTATGTATCAACTGGTCCAGCATGGGCATCCATTTGAGAACTTGAACCCCAACTAAGTTCTTGGGTCACGGTCCTCTATTGCACTTAACTGCGGTCGCGGCCTTGGGTCAATGATGCGTTGATGGTTGCTGCCCAACAGGAGGTCGAAGAGGGCAAAGATATGGCCGAAAGGAGTTGATCGTGAACTACTGTCGATGCTCGATCGTGATCTGTGGAGGGAGAGGTGATGTTGCAATCTGATGAGGAGTGTGGCTGGGTGAGGACACAGTGTGCAGAGGGGTCATGTGATGGGATCATGATCTGGAGATAGCACCTGACCGCAATTATGAGGATGTTGGTGAAGAGGGTGATGCTTTACTATTGCTGCACTTGATCGCAGGTAGGATTTGGTTACTGTGACATCGTTGAGGAAGGAGGAGAGGTGCCGCACCCGCTGCTAGGGTTGCAGGTGGTCATGGTCCGGTGGATGGAAGAGTAGGTCACGATCCTTTAGGAAGTTGATGATCATAATTCAGGTGTTGGTGAGAAGGTTGATCGTGGTTGGTGGGAGACGACCGCGATCCAGTGTGGGGGAATCGAGGTGTGGCCGTTGTCGTGATCGTGAGGTCGGTGTGACTGTGATTGGCGGGAGTAGAGGTGCTGATGATGATGATGGAGGGTGCCACCATGGGTCGACGTGTTGATCGCGAGGGTGAAGACGAGGACCAGTAGTGATGATGGTGGAGATGAAGACCGCAATCCGGAGCAGGTGGACGAAGATGTGATTGTCAACATGGCCATCGGTGCACACGTTGTGATGGTGGAAGGAGGTAGATCGTGGTCTACTGAGGAAGATGATCATGGTGTGTGGAGGGGGGACTTGATCGCAGTTTCTATTGATGCTAGGGTAGATCGTAATCAAGTGGGATGAAGATGGTGATCACAGTTTGGGCAGTAGTGGTCGTGCATTGATGGGCTTGAATAAAGAAGGGTCAACTATTAGCAGATGAGCCCCAGCTGAGGGTTTGACTCCCTTGTAGCCCACTCAACATGCATGAAAACACATAAGTTTAGTCAACAAGCGTCGACAATCCAACGAATTGAGTAAAGTCACATATTATAAGATTTTAGGAAATAAGATCAAAAATACTAGTCAAAATTGGGCCAAAGATGGCGACTGAACCAGTGATGAATATGCATTCATCAGTATATCAGTATTCAAAGGAATAGTAGTACTTACTACCTTCTTCACTACCTCAGGAGGAAGCCACTCATTCATGAAGTCGATGTCCCAGTTGTTTTTAAGGTTGACGAGACTGGCGACTTTTAGATTCGAAAGTTCAATTGGGATTTGTTTGATAGCAAGATATTTCATTAGCATGTTGCTGCCCCACCACTTGTCATACCTGACACTAGTAACTCTTCCATTCATCAGAATCATATAGGAGTTGTTATGTAGGACGTACTTGCACTACAGAACAACACATCCCGATCTGGATATATTTGGCAAGCACCCTCCTTTGAAGACCTCATACTTAGAGTGAAGACCTACACACCATAGTGAATTCCTATTCGAGCTAAAATACCAGGTATATTTGACTATTAAAGCCCGATTCAGCTCCCTCATCATCTTCAGGCCAAGGACCCCATGTTTTCTCTCGCTTGTGATCTTATTCCAGGCCACAAGAGACATAGAGTGGTGCTTCTGGTTCCCGCCCCAAATGAATGACCTGATGCTACTGTCTATTCGATTGCAAATCTTCAACGGAAACACAACCATTTGCATAATATAATTCTGGATAGCTGTTAACATTGCTTTATCCAAGCATACTCTTCCAGCAAGACTCAATGTTCTAGCAGACTAAAAATTAATACTGGCAGCAACCCTATCCAAGACGCTACCATATGTGTTGACCTTCACCCTCATGTGTATAAGGGGATCACCTAGATACTTTCCCATGTTTTCGGACTATGTAAAACCACTGAGCCTACAGATCCGTTTCCTAAGTCTTAGTGGGATAGTTCTGGAGAAATGAATACATGACTTATTAGCTAAGATCATCTGTCTTGAGGCTTCTCAAAAAGCATTGAAACAATCAAGAATTGTATTCATTTCAGCTCCATCATCCTTCGCAAAGAGGAATAATTCACAACAAAATATAGGTGAGAAATTTGGGTCCATTATTGTATAATCATACTGGAGTCCACTTCTTGTCTCGCACCAAGATGTCAATAGATTGGCACAAGCATACAAGGCAGAGGACAAATAAATAGGGCAATAGTGGGTTGCCCTGTCAGAGTCCTCTAGTAGCTTTAAAGGAATCTGTGTGTTTCCCATTCCAGATAATGGAAGCTTCTCCACCCGAGATAGAGTTGAGGATGTATATTTTGATAAGTTTAGGAATGCCTATTTTCAGTAATGTATCAGCTACAAAAGGCCAAGTCATTTTATAATAGGCCTTAGAAAGGTCGACTTTAATAGCCATCATTCTAGGTGCTATCTTCCTTTTCATAATATGAATAATCTCATGTGCGACCATGATATTATCAGCTATCCTTTAACCGGGAACAAAGGTGCTTTGGGCTGGGGAAATCCAGTCTGATAGGTAACCTTTTAGTCTTTCTACAATCACCTTAGAGGCTAGCTTGAGAATACTATTATTAAGCGAAATAGGCCTGAATTGTTCACACGTATCACATCTAGGAACTTTGGGTATTAAGGCAATACTGGCATTATAGAGTGTCTCCTCCAGGACTGTGCTGGACAAAGCTTTGTAAATGGTAGAGAGGAGAGAATGCTTCATATTGTGCCAATTTTTCAGGAGAAAGGAACCATCTATATTGTGAGGGCCCAGATCCTTATTAGGGTTAGACTTGGAGGGTATACTATGTAATTCGTGAAGTGTGGGAGCCTGATTAAGCATTTGATAGTCTGCATTGGAGAGGGGCTTGATGGTACCATAGTAATTACTGACCTCATCTAGATTGACCTGAACAAGTTCTATGAAGAAATTCCTAATGTGTTTCCCAATCATGTTTTTAATCATGCTTTCATCCATCACCCAACCACATGTGATATCCCTAAGCATAGTGACAGTATTGAACCTTTTTCTTTGTTTCACATAAGCATTACTAAACTTAGAGTTATTGTCCCCATTAACGAGCCACGTGATGTGACTCTTTTTCTTTAGGTCATCATCTTCCTTTCTCATAATATCAATGTACTTAGCCTCCATGTCAGCTATAAGGTCGACGGTATGGCTATCATAATCGTTGCACAAACTAGACTGAAGTGTTTCAAGGTTTTTGATAATTCTTTGCTTGTCCTTACCTCTCTGTCTCCGAGAATTAGAGGCCCATTTTAGCATGTTATTCTGCGAACAATTAAGTGCCTCATGGAAGTCCAACTCCAAATTCCAACTATGATGAACAACCATTTGGAATTATGGGTTCGTAGAGCATGATTCTTTGACAACAAATCTAGGCGTAGCAAATAGTTTAATTGTGGATCTCAAATGAAGGGGGAAATGATCAGAGTTAGACCTTGGGAGATGTTCCACGATAAAATATACTTATATCCATGGCCAGCTCAAGGAACATTTGGACCATGCCATGGCCAACACAAAATTCATACAAGATGGGAAGTATTCTAGAATAGAATCATACTCCATTCAAAATGGTGATTACTAAAGGAACTAGGAATGACACATTACTTATTTCAAAATTTAAAATTTCACCATATAAGTAGATATAAGAACAATTACTATTGTTTAAAATATAGAAATCAAATGAGCATATATGTTTACATGGACTTATTGAATTGATAAACTCTTATCATAACAATACATCTATATCCATGTATTTAGCTAGTCATAAGGGAACAACTACAAAATATCTTAAAGGAAGATAGAAATGTGAAATCTTGGACTATGAAGTCCTCAATCAAATTAATTACCATATTCAACCCTAGTTTTTTATTGGCTATGTGTCACAATAACCCTTAACATTTCCTCTCCTACCAATCAAATATTTATTTTGGGATGATGAATGGTTCAGGCTTTTGAGGAAGACATCTCAATCACTTCTAGTTTTTTTTATTTCTGTATCTATTAAATTTTCCTCATAACAAATGAATATATATATATATATATATATATATATATATATATATACATAGATATATATATATACAAAATATATTTAAATTTGATAGATCTTATTATATATAAGGTCACTGGGCCACCCTAGCATACCAACTCCATCTACTTCATTTATATTATTGTACCCAATATAAGGTATCGATAGTAGTTTGTGTCCCATTCCCTTGTACACCAATATGATGGATATGCATACAATGTCAGAATGTGTTGGTACATGATGCAATGTAGCACCAAGGTGAGAGAGCTTGACCATTATGACAAGATTAAATTTATGATATATAATAACAAGTTCAAGTTAATATGCATGGGTAATTTAAATAGTATTACACCAATAACACAATTATGTATATGTACATATTAATAGAGTGTTATAATAGCAAATTTGCACATGGCTTGTCTGATGTGGAATTGGGAGTACTCTTATGACCATTGGTGGATCATGTACAACCTAGATGTTGTACCTCATTGTCACACAATCTTACTAAATGTACAATTGCATGAGGTTGACAATACTAAAATGGAATCATATTTCTCATAATATCTACTATATAAAATCTTTTATTTCCTACTGTGACATACAACCTCATTGACTAGATCTAGGTTATCATTGGGAGGAGCCAAATAAGACTAAATCCCATGTGTGATCCTACTCCACTAGCATTGTCTAGAAGCTTTTGACTAGAAACAGAAACTATTAGTTCATCCCTTTGGTCAATCCGGTTGAATATATTATAACTTCATTAGCTCCTGTTAATCACAATTAGTGTAACTATTCACTAAAAATTAGAAAAATAAATTCATTGTTAGGGTCGAGCTTTACCATTTTATCTTCCATCCTTGGTTGTAGGGGTCGGATCTTCTCCTACATGGTTTGTTCTACCATCAACCAACACCTCATGATAGAGTGCACATGGACTTGGAGTTGTGCTTGATTCTTCTCAATATGAGTGTTGTTTATCCTATGATTGTGAATGTAAGGCATAACCGCTAGGGCCTAATTGATGGTCACGCACATTCTTTTCATGCCCTTTTTTCTAAGCCTTGTCGATAGTTTGATATTTTAATAAGAGATGTTACATTATGTCTATTAAGAAAATGTCATGAAATATATGATATGGTCTCCGAGATGTAACACACTTATATCATGCCCCAGGATCAACAAAATTTTATTTCTCAATGATGATCATTTTCTTACTAGGATTATTCATATAACCTTTAAAGAGATTGGTCTTAATGTGATTGACAAATGAAAAAATAAATAAAAATTGGATGACTTATTATAAGTTCATATAACTCACAAATATTTCCTTTCACAAGAGATCTTTTAGGGTGGTAAGAAATTTATTCCAAGTTTCTATATCTGTTGACACCTTGATGCACATAGTGGCCCATAATTAATGCCTAAAAAATACTAACATTAACCACAATAGGTTCTCTATCATCAAACTAAATGACCAAATTCTACCCTTTGGTTGTAATATTGTGTAACCTCTACATGAGTGGTTGCCCTCTAGTATGTGAGGCATCAACACTACCAGAACCATCAACAATAGAACCAACCTCCTTGTGGTACACAAGCTCAAATTTCACACAAACATCATTTAGGGGATGTGATACTTTGTGAACTCACACAAACATCATTTAGGGGATTACTAATTTTTTGAAGGTTTATTCGAGTTATTTATGCATCAATTTGAGTCCCATGCTCTCTCAAGTTAGCATGTATTTATCACTAATGGTGCCAAAACTGGACTCTAGATTGCAATATGGAGCAACCCAACATTAGTTCATTTTGACATTAATCAAAATCCCATCCTCACCTTTCATCTCAAATATATAAATTATTATGCTTTTTGGGACGAAAGTGTTCTTCTTGCTACCATCTTCTCCCTTCTTGACATTTTCCTAAGATTCCATGTTGACGAATGATGATCTCTCTACTTTGTGGTCACTTTCATTGAATAAAATATGTAGAATGAGCAAAATAATCAAATGAAATTAGGTGGGTTAAAGAATATTAGAAACACATTCCACACCATTGGAAGAGTGAAGAGTCAAAAAGGATGACTGGAGATTTAAAATCACCAAAAAGTCCTTTGTGAAACTAATTTGAATGCCTTGGTGGAGTACATGGCCCTCCACATATACAATAATTATTATACTCATTTTGTATTTCCCTTTATGAGAATGAATATATAATTGATCCTCTTGGTCATTGGCAAAATCTTTTTGGTGACAAGAACACCTTCAAGGATTTTCTATCATGTTGGTAGTTGAACTTAAACTAGTTTTTTTGGTCAAGAAAGAAAAATATTTTGGTCAAGAAAGAAAAATAATTTTGGTCAAGAAACTTAAACTAGTCCATTTGATCACTTTCTTGTTGAGTTCTCCTTACTAAACTCAGACGAAGAATATTGATATATATGTTATAGGTAGATATAATACTATCCCTCACACAATATTAAACAAGAACACTAGCACAAATATCATCCAATCAACAATTTTATTTTTTAACAATCAACAAGATGATATGTACTTCAAGAAATTCTTATTTCCTTAAAGAGAGTGATGATGATCAAGGAAGGAATATGTTGTGTCGGTTCACATAAAGCAAGGATAATATGACTACTGTAGTTCCTAAACAATGGAGAACCATCGATTCCTAAAATGCTTTTAGGTGTCTTTTGAGGAGGACATTCTAATTATTATCAAATATAAAATATTTCTCTTAATCTATCTAATGAAAAAGAAGGTTTTTCTAAAACCTAACCACATAGTTAATTTATTTTCATTATTTTTGTCATCCAACATGTCTTAATCATTATAGGTGTCTTCAAAGTGGCATTGAGTCCAATAATGAATTCAATGTGGAAGAAGAAAAAAAGTAGGGAGGTAATTCCTCCTCAAAATTATGAGAAGATTGCATGACCAACGGTATATGATGATCATGTTGTAAAGAGAACATATTTCAACACAATGATTGAGGCTAACTTGCATAGAATGAACCTGTGTTGCTTTCATGAAAGAAAATGAACCGTTGATGGTTGTTGAAATAAAGACTTTCAACAAAATGTTTAATAATTTTAGCCAATGTTTTAGTTTATATATAAAATTATTATTTCTAAATGTGGAGTCCACAATAAGAGTTTCTAGTGATTCTTCCGCAAAAAAATATTAATGGATGCATTTAACCCAAGTTGTCATAGCAATATTCCAGAATGCTAAAATTCACTTTAGCATAATGTGACATGAACTCATAAATATTGATTTATTTAATCTTTCAAATCAAACAAGTTTTATTTGTTCTTTTGTAACACATATGTGTATTGTAGTTTCTGATTGGTAAACCATATTCCATTGAAGCATTAAATGATCTTTGAGAAATACTTTCAATTCATGCAGAATTTGGTTAAGGTACATATTTGTAGTAATGTTTATTACTCAAGGAATGTGTTAGATTGTTTTTTGCTTACTTCAATACATATATGTCATCTTGTTGGTACATCACCATTTTGAATGAATGTCACAACGTTAAGATTAAAGGCATACACTATTTAATTCAATGGAATGTGATGTCACAGGAAAGATAATTGGATTGTAGGATTTCTTTGAAAATGAAATGAATTCTTGAGTGTTTTGTGGTACTCAGTCCAATGCAATGTTAAAGAATGATTATAGGAGTTGGTATATTGAGAACGATGTAGTGTGTAAAAATACCACCTTATCTTGTTATCCCCATAAATGAGCACCATTGAATTAAAGGTTGTTCACAATATCTCCAAGACCATATTTGCAAAAAAAAATTTGAAAACATAGTTCAAGACATAATCATGGTCTTCAATAAGACTGTGCTACAAATCTACATACATAAATGGGAAATTGCTAAGCTATAATTTAGAACCTGTGTCTTATAAGAAATAGAAAAGAGAGAAAACTACCATCTAATCTTCCATGGTTGCATAAATGATTCAATCTTTTTTTTTGAGTTTATTCATCCTTAACTTTGCATATGAATAATGAGCTTAATTTAAAAGGATGACAAAATATTGTCAGTGCATTGACATTTAGTGTACAAGGATGCAACCAAAAGTGTGCATAACATAATCACAAAGTGTATGATATAAAATGACCAATTATTTTCTTGAATGTAACTACTTCCAAATGTATACAAATCTCAAATCCATAAATAAGATATGTCATTTGGTGAACTAGAGTT
Source organism: Alisma plantago-aquatica (assembly GCA_963693085.1). Lineage (NCBI taxonomy): Eukaryota > Viridiplantae > Streptophyta > Magnoliopsida > Alismatales > Alismataceae > Alisma > Alisma plantago-aquatica. The sequence continues at coordinate 974,351,356 of OY856409.1, forward strand.
TCATCTATGATTTAGCTCATTATAATGTTCCAACTATAGTTTATATTATGTTCCAAAAATGGAATCTAGGGTTCTCTGCCCCGGCTTCTCTCTAGTTCTTCCCCGGCGGTCGCCGCTGGGGGGAGGGCGTGTCTTCCTTAGAGCCTTCCTCCCCCTGGCATTCACCTCGGTAGGCTAGATCCTGATGGCATTAGTGGTCTATTCTGGAGCTAGGAGCCGGCACCCTATTTGAGTCATAGGAGCTTCTCTCGACTGGATTGGTTGAGACGGAGGTGATGTGATGTGAGGTTGACCTAGAGTGGGGGTTCGGTGTATCGACCATGTTGAATCCACTCCATTCAGGCGTGATAGGTGGGTAGCAACCGTCCCTTTCTGGCTCTGGGCTCTCGTGCTGCCGCTCCAACTTCATCGACGAAGCTAGGAGTCCCCGCGTCACCTCTGTCACTGCCTCTCTTCCAGTGGTTGAGGGCTACTGGCTCTAGGGCGATGAGGCCCCTAGGATCAGACTCAACTGGATCCTTACGGATCTTGGTGGTGGGTGCCCTCATCATTACACCTGAAGAGGCGCCGTGCTACGCTCTTCCCAATGGTCGTCCTGGCGGCATCGACATGGTTGCGTCCCCGTGCTCGGGGCTTTGGCTAACCGAAGCTCGACATCCGTTCAGTCGCGTGTCTCCTCCACCAGCGGTGCCCTCAGGTCCGGTGGCTTGCTGGCGGACTGGGTCGGTTCTTGCTGCTCGAGGGTGGCCTTTTCCTCTTATTTGTGACGCTGGGTGGCTCATCGATGGGGGGTGTGGGTTTTCTCCTGCGCCATCCCTGCCATAGTGCACTACATTGGCAGTCTCTACTGCCATGGTAGGGGTCGCCCCCATGTTGATCAGGCTTTTCTTATGCTGGTATGGAAAACCTTTTAGGTGTTCGTTGAAATGCTTTATTGCATTCAAGTTTTCTTCTCTGTTGCCCATTTGCTACTATGTGTAGCAGAAGCCTTTTGGGGTTGTGCTTGGTTGTCGTTGTGTAAACAGATACTCTGTTTGGTCAAGAACCTTGTGGGTGTGCTACTAGGTGGTGTGGTGGGATGGTAGCTCGATGGATCTCCCTAATCGTGGCTTAGTACCACAATTTGTGGGTACTTTCATTAGACATTTGGTGCTGTGCTTTGCATGAAGGAGTGATGTGGAGCTGGCTTTTCCTTCACAACCTTTGTTGTCATGCGCGCTGGTTCTTGCTTGGAGTTGGATCGCTGAGATGGCCATAAATTTCACGTCTAGCTACAGGCTGGTCTACTAGGTTCTATGTCAAGTTGCTATTACAATTTGTGGGTACGCTGAATGCATGTAATAGTGGTTTGTTGTAGTCTTGGTTGGTCCATCTGGACCTAGCTTGTTTGTTTGGTTCTCTTAGATTTGTTCACCTAGTTTGCTTGTGCATCCCTCTGCATGGGGATTTTGACCCTTATATGAGCTTTTAGCTCCTGTCATTGTAATGGGGTACTTAGTGCCCAAAGTTTTTGGTTTTAATAGTAACACGCTTTTTGACCGACCAAAACAAAATGGAATCTAGATTATTCCAACTTTGGACTCTTGATCTTGGTGGATTCCTAGAGCACATTGATCTGTATACCCTTATGAGATGTTGATGTAAGATTCCAGTATTATTCTTGATCTAGATGATACACATATGTTTCTATCTTGTGCAAGAAATAAAGCAGACAACACAACTTTCAAAATGAACAAACTTCAGAAAGCATTGAAGTCAAAGTACAATTGATTTGATTCATCACAAATAACTCACATATCAACTTTGAAGAAAAGAGATTTCTAAAGTAAACCAAGCCAAATAGTTTTAGAACTATCCAAAAAATTTCAACAAACTCTTTAAGTGTTATTAACATATCCATAAATCACTTTATAGAGATTTAGCAATGAATTAGGGTTAGATTTGGGATTGGGTTCAAATTAGATGAAAACTTCGGTATACATGGGCTAAGCTCCTCACTGAAAGTAAAACCCAAAATCCATCCAAAACCCTAATTTCAACATTATTATGATTAGGATTGCATTATTATCCTCATCATCATTGCAATCATTAGGGTAGTGGTTCATGTCTATGAGTTTACAAAGTTCCACCATAAATTAAATAGGGTGTAGTCTTGAGTTACAAGATTTGCTATAAATTCATTTTCTTGTTTTCTAATATACAAAAGAGATTACATTGGATATACGATAGAGAAGTAATTCAATATATGTGCATATGTTCTTCATGTGTTCTTTTTCCAATTTAGAGTATTTATAATAAACATTTTGATCTAGGGTAAACTTATTACTAATTATTCAAGGACTATTCTCTTATTATATTTTCTTAGCCATAAATAAGGAAAAACCTTTTGTGCAAAATAACTCTAGTCGTTAATTAGAGATTCACCATAGAGTAGGTGTGATTGTGTAGTTCTAAAAAGCCCTCCCCACAAATCCTGAACCGGCAGGCAAATTTCTTTGTCATAAATAAGGAAAAACCTTTTGTGCAAAATAACTCTAGTCGTTAATCAGAGATTCACCATAGAATAGGTGTGATTATGTAGTTCGAAAAAGCCCTCCCCACAAATCTGAACATGGGGAGGGTCAGCTAAAAGGTGGCATGGAAAGTTGTGATATCTAGGACAATTATGGATCAGGAACTATACAAGGACTGCATACAATTGATGCCACTAGCCAGGAGGCACATCAATGGTTGAACATGTCTAGTCTTTATCCACTAGATCCAAGTCATAGTCGCCTAGGTGAGGGTGATTGGATGTCTAGAGGTGACCCCTCCCACTATTTTGGTTGAACAAGTGAGATGAGTGAGGCAGTTACTAATCATCGTATTGGGTCCATGGTTGACTTACTTCTTATCTAATGGTTGTGAGATCACCACCCCCAAAGGAATGCCCAGAGTGGGTTGTGGTGGTGTGTGTGCTTTAGAAATAGGAAAAGAAATAAATTGAGGGAGTTAGGGCTTGGGGATAGGCTGTTGGAGGATCGAGGATGAAGATGAAGCTAGTGTACATCTTTATATAGCATGATGTGTCAAGTTGTTTGCATTTTGAGCGTGGAGTTTTCACTGTCTTGAGAAGTGGTGGCAATGAGGTGCCATTTCATGGTGCCCAAGGCATTTTTTACAATAAATCTACCTCTAGGTCAAATTGGATAGATGAAACTTTTAGGGGTTTTTGAGAACTGAGAATGTGAGAAGAGAGAGGGAAAGGGAGATGTGTATGGAGAGGGAGAGAGATTATTAGGTAGCAGGGTTGTCTACAACTTCTTCCTTCCTATATGTGGGGATAGGGATGATCCTAGGGTTGTAGATCCCAAACCCAATGGCTCACAGGCTGTGTGATAGGTTAATGGGTGATTCCTAGTCCCCTGTTGTAGTTTCACCACTCATAATTCCTAGTAATTTCTTTAAATTAACCAAAAGCCTAAAATTTTTCACAACATTCTTTAGGCCACTAGGAAAGTTGAATTACTTTGAAACTAGTAGTTTCATCCCTATAGTTCTCCTCTTTCAGTAAAAAATGTTGACAACAAATGAAACAAATTGAGTGACCTTTTTTTGGCCACTAAGTTAACCTTTTATTATTTAAAATAATCCTCTCAAATACACATATGACATGATATTGTAGTCAATATTTGGTTATACAGCTTACATGGAAATATTATACTCAAAATAATCACATTCAGTTGACATCTTCACTATGGAACCATTAATCCTTAATTTATTATCCAAATGGATTTGAAAGCAAAAAATCACCAATATTATTTTTAAAAAGGTTATATTTATAAAAAAATTCAAATTAAAAATTCCATAAAAGGAGGGAAATACTTTGTCCTTACATCCTTCATCTATTAAATATTTTTTCCTCCATCCAAAGATGTGGCACCTGGTTGGTAAAAGTATTGATGTACGATCGAGAGGTCATAGGTTCAAAACGCCCCAGTCAAGGGATGAATGAATGACCAATTTAAAAATATATTTCCTCCAAAATTTAGTTTAACTAAAAAAAAGGTGTGGTGAGATCTTTCCATGTCAAATGTTAGATGACATGTGGATTCATCCTCTCCATGGTGGTTGGAAAGAACATTCACTAGTACATAACCAGCCTTTAGTGTCGGTTTTTTAAGGCATTTAGTGTCGGTTCTTAAGCGACACCTATGTGGGCACCACTAAAAGCCCAACTGTTACACGTCGGTTCTAAAACTGACGCCAAAACCCTTCGCGCGCCAACGAAAACATGCCAGTAGGGGTATAGGCGTCAGTTATTAGGTTTGAAACCGACGCCACATACCTTCGCACCACAGAAAGGGCGCCATCTGGGGCACTATCGGCGTCGGTTTCTTAGTGATAACCGACACCATCTCACCCACTGCCACGGCCGTGATGACCAGCACGTCTGTGTTGTCTGGCCTCTAGGGGAATTGACCTCGGTTACTAGTAGGGCAACTGATACTGTTATCCTATGTCGTCGGTTTTATACAAATATCTGACGCCTATTTTATATCTGGTCCGCTTCCACGGCCATGCTGTCCAGCATGGCTGTGTTGTCTGGCCTCTAGGGAAATCGACGTCGGTTATTAGAATAGAAACCGACATTGTAACCATATACCATCGGTTCTTTTCAAATAACCGACGCCGATGTTTTTTTTTTCCTGTCAGTCTGCAGACCTACTGTAGCTGGTCGTAGGATGAGAAACTTGCAGTTCAGTTATGAACTGCAGGTTTTATGACATCCATTGATATCAACCAACAACAGGCCACAAACCTACAAAATTAACATGATGGACCATAGTATATACATGTGATTCACACTCATGTATAAGAACATTTAATTCATATTTTTTTTTTCATCACACGCATGTAGAAACCAGTAGCAACCTGCAGTTCCATTCATTTCATCTCTTTTCACATTCAGACACATGTAGAAACATTCATGTATTGATGATTTTCACACACAATTCATAAAAATTCATTCACATTGTCATCATTGTCATCATTGTCAACAAAATCATATATTCAAAGAGCCATGAAACAAAAAAAGAAGCCACAATGAAGGGAAGCATAATAGAAATACAATACATAAAGTTTAGCACGCACAAGTGTTTCAGATTCATATAACAGCATTACAGACTAACACATATATATTGCATAATAACAACAGTTCCGAATTTACATACAACATTATACCTTAGTACATATATATAGTGGGACTAAGGTGACGATCCCACATGCTAAAACAAGTTACTGACAACTACATGTTATGACTGGGAGGTCGTGATTCAGCAACCATATGCATTAACAGGAGGACAAACATATTTCACCACGAGTTAACATTGAAGAAGGTTTACTAACCTACACTGAGCTAAATAAGTTTATCAGTACTGATAAACTTGTTTATCTCAGGGTAAGTTAGTAGACCTTCTTCAATGTAACTCATTGTGAAATCTGTTTGTCCTCCTGCTAATGTATATGGTTGTTGAATGATGACCTCCCAGTCGTAACATGTAGTTGTCGGTAACCTGTTTTAGCAGGTGGGATCGTCACCTTAGTCCCACTATATATCTATATAACCTTAGTGTGGGATGCTTGCTTTCTCTCCGTCTGTTGCACTTTGGATATACAAAGCAATGTCGATGGCCTACATAGCTATGTCATGGCCGTCCTGCATAGCCTATACTCTTTGGCAAATGCCTACAAATTAAATAAAATTGCTATTAACTAGTATCCTAAATTTTTTTTTAAAAATACACTGACATATTATAATTATAAATGAACATATAGATATAAACCTCAGGTATATATTCTTAAAACTTACATTGTCAGGCGGTGCAAGCACATCCTCACCCTCACAGTGATCATCAGCACGGTCATCGTGGGAACATAATAAAAATATACGCATCCATGCCTCTAATATTGTGATCTTTTATCATTTAACAATCCTTCATTATGATCCCCGCGAACATACAGGTCATTGTGATCCCCAACTTTAATGTTTGGTGGGGTTGGCAACCCAACTGAGAATGGATTGGAGTCATCATACTTATCATAGTACTCTTCTTCATCTATAGGATCTTCAATGAACTGTCTTTTACCATGAAGAACAACTGACCATTTATCAGTTGCAGGATCATCAATATAAAATACTTGTTTTGCCTGTGATGCCAATATGAATGGTTCACCCTTCTCGCCAATCTTTTCAAAGTTCACTAACGTGAAACCCAATTCATCCACTATAACTCCTTTGTTGTTCTCAACCCAATTACATTTAAAGAGCGGAATTATGAAATCTACATAGTCAAACTCCCATATGTCTTCAATGACACCATAATATGACATTTTAGCTTCACGTGGACTTTTATCCTTTACACTTGCAAAAAACAATGAAGATGCTTAAAGGGTGATCCCGCTGTTTTGGACGACACTCTTATCATCTTGACGCTTTGTGTAATATGAGAAAACATTTATGTCAAACCCTTCATAAGACATAACATTCAATTTTGGTTTAAAGGAGAGGCATTTGATGGTTTCAGTAACATTATTTGGTGTTTGAGATAGTTGATGTAGGACTTTATCTTCAAACCACTTAATAAATGTCTTGTTATGCTCTGTATCAAGCCACATTGAATTGGATCAAGGATATTGTCTCTTGATGAACTTGGTATGGTCCTCGATATAAACACTCACATCGTCGATGTTGTGTAAAATATACAAGTGACCTTGCTCCAACTGCTCACGGCTGATTACTTTGACCCGTGCTCCCAAAACTCCTTTGCCAAAATGATCCTCAATATTCTTGTCATTCATGGGAGTGTCATTACCACTCAGAAAGTCATTGCAAAAATCCATAACCTCTCTCGCCACATAACCCTCAATAATACTCCTTTCAGGCCGATAACGATTTCGAACATCACCTTTAAAAATGCCCATGTATCGTTCAAAGGGATACATCCAATGCAAGAAAACTGGTCCCAACATTTTCACTTCCCTAGTCAAGTGGACAACAAGATGTACCATAATATCAAAGAACGATAGAGGAAAATACATCTCAAGCTGACATAGGGTAACAACCACTTCTCTTTGCAAATTATCGAGAGTATCAGGGTCAATAACTTTGCTGCACAAAATGTTGAAAAAAAAACAAAGTCTGGTGAATGCAAACCTTGCATGCTTCGACAATATAGATCTAATTTCCACAGGCAATATTTGTTGCATTAGAATGTGACAATCATGAGATTTAAGACCTATCAACTTTAGATCTTTCATTGATACCAATGTACGGATGTTGGATGAGTAACCCTGTGGCACCTTAACATTTACCAAGCATTCACAAAATGCTTTCTTCTCCTTTCTAGACAATGTGTAACAAGCGGTAGGTAAGTATGTTCTTTTATTACCCATTTCACATAATTATGTTAATTTTGACCTTATTCCCATTTCACGTAGGTCCATTCTATATTTTATCCCATCTTTAGTCTTACCTGGTATATTCAACATAGTACCGATGACACTATCACATACATTTTTCTCAACGTGCATGACATCGATACAATGCTTGACTATTAAAGAACTCCAATAAGGAATATCCCAAAATATCGACTTCTTCTTGAATAAAGACTTGTCACGCCTTGTGGCCATCATAAATTGTGATCTCTTACCAAATTCATTGGCGATGTCTTTCACTCTTTCATAAACATCCTCCCCTGATATAGGTTTAGGTGCACTACGTTCCTCATTCCGTCCATTGAATGCTTTGCGCAACCTATGATACATATGAAATTTTGGAAGAAACCTTTGATGAGAAAGATATACAGTCTTGCCGCCGTGTTTTAGTCGTATTGAATCAGTGTTCTCTTCACATATAGGACACACTTTAGATCCTTTGACACTATATCCAGACAAATTCTCATATGCTGGAAAGTCATTCACAGTGGAAAACAACATAGCATGCAAACAAAATGTCTCTCTTCGTGAAGCATCATTGGTCATCACACCTTCACCCCAGAGTTTCTTTAAGTCATCAATCAGAGGTTCAAGATAAACATCGATATCATTTCTAGGTTGTTTAGGGCCCGATATCAACAACGACATCATAACATACTTATTTTTCAAACACAACCAGGGAGGAAGATTTTATATAACAAGCATGACTGGCCATGTGCTATGTTGGCTGCTCAATGTCCCGTACGGATTCATCCCATATGTACAAAGCCCAAGTCTTAGATTCCTATCCTCTTCACCGAATTCAGGGTACAATAGATAAATCTTCTTCCATTGTGGGGAATCAGACGCATGTCGTAGGATCCCATCATTATTTTTCTTAACATCTGCATGCCACCTCAAATTCTTTACATCTATATAATTGGCAAACAAGCATTGAAACCATGGTATTATAGATAGATACCACATCACCTTGGCAGGAGAACCAGTTTTGGACTCCCCCAAAGTTGTCAATTTATACCTTGACGCACCACATTTCGGACAATCTTTCAAATTCACATAGTCCTTTTGAAATAATACACAATCATTCAGACATGCGTGTATCTTCTTGGCCTCCATTCCCATTGGGAACAATAATTTCTTTAACCGGTATGTTGAGATCGGTAGCGCGTTTCCTTCAGGATGAATTTCTTTCAACAAAGACAACAATGACGTGAAGCTTTTTTCGCTCCATCGATTGTTAGCTTTTAGTTTATACAATCTCAACACAGTGCTAAGCTTCATAAACTTACAACCCGTGTATAATGGTATCTCATCATCATGCACAATGTTTCTAAACATGGGAGGTGGATCAGTGTGCTCTACCCCACAACTATCCAGCATTGCATCAACGATGTCTACTGGAATTGGTTCATTCACATCTACGTCATCGGAGGCAATTTCTTCTTCCACACAAGCACTGCTATCGACATCCACTGGTTTCAGGTTTGAAATCTCTCCATGCCAGTGCCATTCTGTATAGCCTTGTACAATCCCGTAGCACATGACATGACTTCTGATTTCGTCACCAGTACTGACTTTCAAGTTGTTACCGCAATGCCTACATGGACAGTAGAACCTTTCTCCAGGTTGTTTCCTATGTTCCTCGGCAAATCTAACAAACTGATCAAGACCAGAAATAAACTCTGGGGTGCAGAGATTGTGAATGGACATCCATGATCTATCCATTCTATGATCAAAGAGAAAATAAGTATATATTACAACAAGATTAGGGTCTAGGGTAAACAGATTAGAGTTTATGGTTAAAAATTTAGGGTTTATACATGTGATGTCATTCTTAAATGTGTACCACCTATCCCATTCTTAAACACCTAATCTCACTAGTAAGTGTATAATGTGTATTGAGTTTTCAAGAAAATGTCGGCAACATTTCCCCGCTGTTCTCCAAGTACATATGTACTTAGAGAACAAATGGGGAAATGTTGCCGAAATTTTCTTGAAAACCCAATACACATTATACACTTACATCCTAAGTGAGATAGGTTTTCAGGAATAGTCCCAAACTGAGGACTATCCAAGATTTACTCCTAATGAGTAAATCTTAGATGGGTTTCTAGGCCACCAAATACAACACCAATTCCTTGTTCACAACCCCATTCAACACACAATTTCTTATAAAAACATTTGTGGACAGCCATAACAACATATCTATGCTTCCTAAATTAATCAACATTAATAGCTTATGAATGTTTAGATGCATTTAAATATAAATCCCTAAATTTAAATAATGTGATGAATAAAAAATCATTAGATGAACGAGTAGATAAGTAAATACAAATCAATATTTAAGTAAATACAAATTAGAGGGCGAGATAGAGGGTTTTTGGGGATGTTTACCTCTGTTTGAGCCCAGTCGGGCGTCTTGCTCTGGAGCAGGGAGAGAGGCGAGACGTATGGGTGCACGTGGAAGCCGAACGGGCAGGCAAAAATCCGGCGAGCTCCTGAACCGTAATGGAAGTGATCATTGAAAAAATACTAGAAAATCATATGTTAAAATTAAGCATTTTATTTTTGTCATATATTATTAATAACCAAGCCAATCATCAATTCTATTAAATAAACATTACATGTTTATAGGGATTATTTGTTAACATAGTTATAATAAGGATAAAATAGCATTTATAATGAAATTTATCAGTAATTTGTAACATAATAGGATATGCATATTTTTTTTGTTGTTTGGTTTCGAATGTGTTGTTAGATAGGATGGATTTGTGAATTTGGAACATTCATGGGAACACACACTTCAGTTAGAAGCATTCATGTGGCAACTTTCAGTTCCATTCATTAATTTCTTTTTACATCCACACAGAGGGGTGTACCCCTAAACAATAACTAAATAAAGGGGTTGGTGTACCCCTAAACATGCGCATATTTCAAATAACTATTAATACAGACAAGTCTAGATAGATAGATAACTAAATACTACACCAACATGGTCCCGCATCATTAAATTTGAGGACTTATCATTGTGGCGATCTTCTCCTGAAGTTTAGAAAAGAAAGTAGCTATGTGTATTGATTGCTTTTAGACAAAAAGTGTAAACACACATTTTTTGTCTTGATAATTATATTTGTTAATTGGACCTACCGTGGCCTTTTTGATGATTGTGCTGTGTTGCAAAGCTCCTCACTGTATTTAAACAAATCTGAACTGACAGGGGACTCATAATCAGATTCATCCGAACTCGAGTTGATATCCTCCGCCGTTCGCTCATACCACCGTAGATGATTGGGGGTCTCGCAATTGATGTTGGTTATCCAAACGTTGATGGTATTGTGGCCAACTGGACGGAGAAAAAGTATGTCACTACGGCCCACTAGCATCTTTCTAATCTAATCACGCCAACCAGATTTTGATACAAGATTTCCCGCCAAATCATACTCAACCTTGATAACATGTGAATAATTGCCAAAATTTAGGGTCACTTCACCAGGCCTGTAGTGTCTTCCGTTTAGAAAACGCCAATGTTTGGGTATGGCCAATTGGTTTAAGGAATGATCATCTAGGATGATGTCCAATTGTTCTTCATTAGGGAATGTTAACATTGACATAGAGGCCCAGTTCATAGTGACTGTTGTGGGTGGACAGAGACTGCATAATATTAGTACTGACAAAGTGTAAGTAAATATAACGATGTTATATATTTTCAGAAAAAGTGTAAGTACATATAACGATGTTATATATTTTAATAAAAAGTGTAAGTACATATAATGATGTTATATATTTTTAGACTAGTATTTTCTATAATTTGATGTATCTTGGTATTTCATAAAATGAGGTGACACTTATTATCTATTTGTTTAGTCAACACTCATATTTAGTTTTATGAGTACATGACACTATATGTTTGAAATACTTTTTAAAAGGATAAAAGAACATACTTATAATAAGGACCCAAGCACATTCTAATCATTTTGAAGTGAATCATAAAATGAACAGGAGCCTGGGTCCTATCTGCTAGTATCAAAGGAGAATTCGTAAACCTCAAAACCACCAACATGGTTTCCAAACCTACAACCTCATCTTCTACAAGCTCACCTTCTACAAACCTTTAGAAAATATACATCCAGAAAGTATCAATGACTGCACGTATCAATGACTGTAAAGTCTATCATGCAGCTTGCTTGGCACATGAAAGAGAGACATGTTCAGTTGTATTGCCCCAAGTGGAAAGCAAACCCTATTAGGGATAGGTCTAAATCTGACAAACAAGCATTTTATTTTTGTCATATATTATTAATAACCAAGCCAATCATCAATTCTATTAAATAAACATTACATATTTATAGCGATTATTTGTTAACATATGTTAAGGATGAATTGAGGATGCAAACCTAGTCAATTGGTGGCTTTACCTCTAGCATTGGCAGTGGGACGATAATGGCAAGCTCTGGTTCCGGCTGCTGGTGTTGGCACTGGCTACTGGTACTGGCTTTGGCTCCGGCAGTAGGATTACTAGCACGGTGGCTACTAGCACTGGCTTTGGCTCCGGTAGTAGGACTGCTACCACCGGAGAGAGGAGAACCGGATGGAGGAGAGGACCAACGACGGTGGCGGATCCACGAACGGAAAGCTCCACGGAGGCGACGAGCTCCACGAATGGCGGCGAGCTCCACAAACGACAAGCTCCACGGTGGCACTTCACGACGGCGGCAAGCTCCACGGAGGCGGCGAGCTCCACGAACGGCGGCGATGGAAGTAGCAGTAGAACGACGTCGGAGAGCAAGGAGAATGCCGAAATCGCCAGACCCTAATAGCCGATTGCAATCACAGAGAGAAAGGGGAAGAGTCGGGCTCGCTCGCTCGATATTAAGTTAACATTCGGTGTCGGTTATTCAACACAACCGACACATAAAACTAACAGTGTCAGTTAAAAACACAAACTGACACCTTTTCCAAATGATAATTGTCGGTTTTAACTAGAAATAAACTGACGTCTATCTACATACGCCGATTAAAAAATTGGTTCTCGATTATTAACCATAGTCGTCGGTTGTTTTGAAAATCAGACGCTCAAAGGGTGTGAAAAATTTCCCACGAAGAGTGCGGGAAAAACCATAAGTTTCGGTCATTGATGTAAAACCGATGAACAAAATGTGCCCAATTTCTGTTTCGTGAGTAACCTTTCATCGTCGGTTTTTTAGGTAATGACCGATGCCATATGTTAAATTTTTGGAGGTAATTTTTTTCGCTGGAAATTTTGTATTTGGCGGTTATTTTTCGGCGTCGGTGGGTTATTAAGTAACAGACACCGAATAAAAGTGAAACCCGTGTCTGGTCGCCCTCCACAGATTGATGTCGGTTTATTTTATAAACTGATGCTTTATTGTTTAGGTGTCGGTGTATTATTACAACCGACACCTTTAAAAGTGATGTTATAAGCCATTTCTGTAGTAGTGATTAAGCATTCCCATCTTTTTTTGGGAGCTCCTTTAACTTTGAAATCATGATCCTCAAACGTGCCTCTACACAATTAATCTATTTTAGTGCCTTAAAGGTTCTACATTCAACACTTGAGTAGGATCCTTCACAATGTCCATTAAGATGGACAAATGGAACACACCATGTATAAGGTTGTATAGGGGATGCAAGAAAAGAATATAACAGATCTCACCAATCTGTTTCAACATTTTTAACATGTTGACATACTTTAGACTCAAATTTGTGATGATACTTGGTAATGTAACTGATGGTTTTGATTGATATGGTCTTCTATGCAGAAGCTTAAGTCGATGTGATATGCATTAATATATGACTTGTATCCTTTTTGAACCCTTAAAATTTGATTAAATACATATTCAAGATGAATGGAAGGCACTATTAGTGTAAAAAGTTGTAAGTCCTACACAATTCAAACCATGTCACTAATTCAGTGATATTTTTATAAAATACTATTGGGTAACTATTATATACATGAGTGGAAACCGCATCACCAGAAGGCCTTATTCATCGCTATGGGCGTTCATCAAACGCAACTTAAACACCATCACAAGCCAGTGCCACAAGAGTATCATCTCTGGGTCAACCACCAATGCCTGGACTAACAGGTGGTTAAACAGACTTACGATTCAAGAACTGAATCATCAGTGGACAATACTACTTGAACTACAAGATATGAAAGTCTGCTTGCTTTGCCTAGATAACGGAGAGTGGGACCTCGACTTCATCCATAAATTCCTACCACCTGAAGCACACAATATCATTATGCATATCCCTCCTCTGACTAGGGATAACAGGATGGACATATGGGTCTGGCCACATGATCCAATGGGCAATCTGACGGCCAAAAGGGCTTATTCCTGGCTCAAGGAGGGTACCACCCAAATAACTGTATGTAATTGGAAGTCGATTTGGAAACTCAAGGTACCTGAACGCCTAAGAACCTTTTTCTGGCTGCTTTAACACCGGGCTTTTCTTATGAACAAGGAGAAAAAGAGAAGACACTTAGATGTGGACACACTTTGTCCCATTTTCACCAATTATGAAGACACACTACTCCACTGTCTTCAAGACTGCAACCACAACAAGGGTATCTGGAGGACTTTGAATGTCCCAGTTGAAACCCTCCTGATGAATGAAGATATATGGATCCAATGGCTCAACCTCTCTACCACACACAATCGAGAACCTCATGCACTATATGTTGTTTCCTGCTGGCACATCTGGAACACTCATAACAAATACATACACAAGAATCAGCTTCCAAAGGAACAAGATCAAATCGTGTTCATCAAGACCAGAATGAGGCGACCAGGAACTGTACGAATCATCTCTCACAAACTCCAGCCAGACCAAAGTCTGTGTGGACACATCCGGGTCAGTTTGAGTTCATTCTCTTCATTGATGACTCATTCAACAACACCACTCTAGACACTGGCATCACAATATATATTACCAACCAAGTGATCTACTTCATCGAGGGTGAAGGCTTCTTTCTCAAGACCTCATCAGCACTACATGCTGAGTTCACTACAGTCACCTACGCAACCTCTATATGCAGGTCCAGGAGAATACACAATGCAATCATAACATCTGACTCCAGCCTGTCGGTGCAGCTGGCGTAAGAGTCAAAGTGCAAATCACCATGTCTCCATCAACTCTGGAGAAAATTCCATGTCGCCAAAGCCACTTTATATCATCTCCGGGTGTTGTACATCCTGAGAGAGATGAATCAAGCGGCTGACACCACAGTAAAACAAGCCCTTTCTTCTCGCACTTACTTCAAACTATCTTTCATGGAGCCACTTAGGCCTCCAGATAATTTTAATGTTTGGTTCCTGAGGTTTTGGCCTGCATTAGAGTGCAGGATGAATGAATAAGCTCTATTCCCCAAAAAAAAATGATAGAATCAAGTGATTTCTTAAATATAGATCTTCATATATATGAAGGGGAGTTCTTTTCCTAAGGTATCTAAATATCCCACACTCGTCATCCCTACAAAAGGAACATCACCCCATTTGTTATTGGAAATGAGTCTCATCGACTTGAAAAGTCAAAGATGGGGTTTATCCTAGTGGAATCCTTTCATCAAGGGAAAATATTTTTCATAAAAAAGTTATGTAGTCATGACATAAGAATAAACATTAGTTAGTAGGTTCTTCTAGTGATTTTTTGTCATTTATATTTTCCATGATTCTAAGCATATCTCATGCCCATAAAATGGTCAAACTAACTCTATTCATTCATGAAGTTTTCTAAAAAGATATTGGTTTCATATGATTACAGGGACCTTATCTGTTCAATAGGGTTCAACTCTCCTACCAAAGAGTACGCTATATTAGAACTATATATATTGGCAAAATGGGTTTTATCACACCAAAGTCTATCCTTTATTGAGTCTTAAGTCTTCTCAAGTTTTGAATCCTCCTCTAGGATTGAACTTGTGATGACTATTGTTTTCACATACCTACTTTTCGTTCCCAGAGAGCATGTGGTTTTAAGATGGTCCTCACGTCAAATCACATATCTCGCCTAGATTCTATGTATCAATATATATTAAAATGTACATGTAGTGAATGAAAAATCACATTATCATTGATATACTTCCTCATTATTGTTCACACATGTTTCTCATACATATGTACCAAATCAATCAAAGGGTTTAGTGTGTACTATTTGGAATAACAACCCACCTAGGATAGGTTTTATATATATTATCATCAACCTTTATTAGGTGATCATATGTATAATGAACTTTGGTTGGAACCAAGACTTTTGAAGTATGGCTAGTCATCCTTATTTAGTTCATTGTTATATGAACTATGATCATAATTTCACCTAGATCTTGATTATTCATGAGAATTATTTCGATCCATATCCATAGCATGTTGAGATAACACTTATATATAGTGTATCATATTATTTACTCAATATCAAGATGTTATAACATGTACAAATTGTGTACATTTAGGTGGCTAACCCATGTCATACATATACTAAGATGAAATAAATATTTTGTTGCAATCTAAATACAAATTTCACCTTTTTTGTATGTAGATATGTGGAATACACATATCATCTTATGGTTCTAAAATTCGTTTTAGTCCTTCTCAGGGAGTGATTTATATACATGTACATATTTTTCACTAATTATAATGATTTTGAACAATTACTAACCCATGGAGAAGTGCCTTTTTGCAAGTCCCTTGAGTTTGTGAACAATCTCTATTATAGTTTCATTCATATATCTTTGACTTATACTAACCAACATTTTGTATGTCTTTCCATTCTTCATATGTTTCTCATATATTTTTAAACTTTATCGATTCTCTTATGGTCTGTAGGGGTGTGGGTACTTATCTATTGCTTTTATCCTTACCCATCAGGTCTCATGTACCTCTATATCTTCCCTACTTGACCCTAGAGTTGAAGTTGGGCTCTTCCCAACACAAAGTTACCTGACAAGATATAAATTCTTCTTATCTATCCTCATTTATGCCTTATTTCTAAATAAATATCGCTAGTATTGTCAAGATTCTATGTCTCTTTGGCTCATCTTAAGAAAGGAAACCCCTATTTTTAAATTTAATGTTGCATAAAATCAATCTTTCTAAAATAAAAAAATTATTCATGATATTCATTTATCAAAGATTCACAAATATATGTTGAAATCACTATTCAAAACACCATATTAGAACATTTTATGCCTTATATGCATATTTTCACTTGGTATTTGTAAGGAGTTACATACTCAAATACTACCTACATACCATCATTATCTCATCCTCTAGGTCTACACCCCTTTAGGACATCTAGAGTTACCTCATAAATCTAAAACCAAAACCCAAGTGGTTCAAATCATCTTTATAAGGGTATTTTTGTCTTGGGTGTTGACTTGTATCTCATTTAAATAAGTAGGCTAAGCTCTATTGTGACTTATTCCTGACCTACCAACCCCAGATTATTCATACTCCCTAAGGTATTTCCCTTCACTTTGGATGACCCTCAACATTTTAAAATTCCACTCATTAATAGAGAGTTTGAGTCTCACATATTTCCTTATATATCAAATGATATCTTATGTTTCACACACTTGGATAACATTTTGTGTATACATTACATATTTCCACCACCACTCACCTGTACCATACATACTTTCACAACCATTCATTTGTACCTTAGGTACTTCCATAATGAAAATATATTGGTACAATAAATTGAAGCTAAATGATTTAACCAATCCTATTAGGGTTTTCATATTGCTAATATATTCATGCAATACACATGTCCATGAGCATCATCACATGCTAGTGTGGATCATCTAGATAGGTTAGTATGATCAGAAAAATATTTATATTTGATTAGTGGTCCTTCCATGTTATTTCATAACTTGATCTTCATTATATCAATAAGCATATATTTGTAGGGAAATTGGGTGCAAATATAGGAAGAGGATTTTTTTTTCAAATGCTCATTTCCCAGAACAATAAGATCGTGTTAACAACAATGTATCTAGGAAAGAAGTTTTGCAAATATTTACTTGGTCCTAGAGAAAGTCTAATGACATTTTCCTTACAGTAACATCATGTTTCTTCTTCTTCTTCTTCAGGAAGCAAAACACTCCTTCAACAACATCACTCAAACTGTTGTCTTCATCGGCCTCCTAGTGAAACACCACAAACAACGGTTGATGATGTCCTCCTAGCGGCAGACAACTACCTCCCACCTCTAGAGTAATGGACACAGACCACCAGGAACTCACATTATGCTACCAGAGCTAACAAGAAGGAGTTGTCTCCTTCTATCAATGTACTAGTCACCGACATGCTGTCCCACAATTGTCCTCAGTTGTTCTGTCCCTTTCTATCCCTTCCTTTATGGGGTAGGACTTGGTCAGGTTCTCTATTGGTTACCACAACCAAAGAGGACCACAACTGTCAGAGCAACTGATTCTCAATTGTATGTTGGGAAGCCCCTAATACTCCTCTATTTATAGTAGAGTCTAGGGTCAGGGTTCCTAGTTTATGGGGGAATAGTAGGGTCCATAATTTTCATGAGTTTCACAGCCTGTGATGGGTGAACTGATCACTTAACTGGTGAACATATCGGTTCACTGGTGATTGGGTTGGCTAGCACAATGAGCTGATTGGTTCACACAGTGAGTTGATCATTTATGTTTCCAAATTGCAATTGAATTTTCAATTCATTTTTTATTAATGACCAACATTAATCCTTGTACCGATTGAATTCAACAAAGTGAAACAATCAACTTTTCTCATTATTACATAAAATCACTAGAAGAGTTCAGTTTTCTTGAATGATCTGATTGGTTCACTAGGTGAAGCAGTCGTCTCACCAACCTGAGCCGATAGGTTCACCCTATGAACTGATCGATTGTTGTCTTGACTAATGTAGAAATCAGTAAATATAATTGTTAATCAACCTGACACTCCAATTAGCTAGTTCACAGTTGAAGTTGATGATTCTGAGTCCAGTCAGTTAATTTGTTGTTTAATTGAATACCTAAACTCCTTTAGTATTCAATCCAAACATCCTTCATAAATATACTCCTTTAATCCTAGTGTATCCTATGTGTGTGACCCTATAGGTCTAGTTTCATGTTGGCAATGAGTGTCCATTACCAATTATGATATCACAAGAAAAGATGTGTGCCTAGTCACACATCATTGATACCCAAGTAATTTGGAAAGTTGGAGAACAACTTCGAACTAAAATCCATTATTATTGTTATCATGATCACATAGTTCCTTTGTCTCTGATGTCTGGGTTGAACTCGAGGCATGGAATCATCATCCTCTCAACATTCAATCCATGTTCCTTGAACTAGAGCAGAATGTCTGAGATGCACATGCACTCACATATCATATATTGAGTTATAAGGGTACAACCATACATTTCTCGATCCCACTTATCGAGAGGCCCTGGATATCAATCTCTTGTAGGAGGGACAAATCCAATCTACATCACTCACACTCTATCCCCATGTGTCATAATGCACCCAATCATCACTGTTATGGCAACCCTTATTCAGGATTATGTTGGATGATGTCAAAGTAAATGAATGACATGTGATGAATATAGTGACTTCAGGTGAACTACAACCACCACTATCACTATGAGAGATGATTCTGACTACCATTCCATGTATCCATAAATCACTCTCATGGTGGGTATGTGTGATATATTATTCTCTAACATATACATGTGTGCCTGACTTGATATCACCTATCATTACTAATGAGATTCTATAATTAGTCAACACACACTCTAAAAGTATGTCTTATTGTTGTCTATATTGCTTTCACAGTAATATCTGAATAGAGACATAACAAGAATGTATGTACTCTTAACATTCATATGTTGAAATTATTCAAGTCACATACTAGAAGACAAACATCATTGAGTAACATCATTCTTTAGACATATACTATGTTTGTGTCATCATCTCATGTTGAGACAAACATAATAGACAAAATTACCTTTTATTATTATCAAATCAGGTATTTAATGCCACATTCCAATCATCCTATGATTGGCTCACAGGGCATAAATACCGACAAACTCCCACTTGAACTTATAGGCAATCACCCATGAATCTTATTCCAAGTGATCTTAACATGTCCATCTTGTTTCTATTGTGCAAGTACTTTTATATTGGGTTTAGAAACATTTTCTTCAGGTGGTTATACTGCAAGTTTCACACCTCCTCACTATACAATATTTTAGGAGCTTGCATCAGTGTAACATTTTACACCCAACTCTTCTTTATTACAATAACCAAGGAACAAATCCTTTTATTGCTTCTCAAGTACTAAGGGATGTTCTTTATGGTAATATAGTGACTTCCACTGGCATCTGACATATAACCTCTCACCATGTCCAATACATACAAGATTGGTAGATAGGTATTTATATATATATATATATATATATATATATATATATTGTCATCATGTGCAATACATATGAGATGATTGGATATCCTCTTAACATGTCCAATACATATGATGTAACTAGATATACTCTCATCATCTCCAATACATGTGAGATAACATGATAACATTGCATTTAATATAGATCTAAGTGTGAATGCATATGGCATCTATCCATGTGTTCATGTTAATTGGGACATGAGGCTCTTGAGAAACTAACTCCATGGAACATGGACAAGTTTCTTCTCGATGAGTCCTTCATGATGAATACTTTATCATCTTGCCAATGTATGTTCTCTTTCTTAGTCAATGAAGCTTTATCTCTATAAATATCAATCCCTATCACATATGATGCTTTGCCTAAACCCTTCATATAGAAGGTACTTTCCTTGCCAGATTTTAATATTTGTAGGATAAGGATGTTATTCCCCATCATTATGTGGAATATAAATATGATTCCACTATATCTTTTGTTATCACATATTTCATCTTCATTTTGACTCAACTCAAACTCTTTGACTATTTTGTCAAATGGAATATTCTATCTTTGAGATGATTGTTTCAATCCAAAGATTGACCTTTGTAGCTTATAGATTTTTTTTGCTTGATTATATTTATGAAACATTTAGGATATGTCACATACACATCCTCATAAGTATTCCAATTAACTAATGTTATTTTAACATCCATATGCCAAATCTCACAGTCATACTAAGTTGCAACTAAAGAATGATCGAGATGGTTTTAACCATGGTAACTGGTGAAAGATTTCATCATTTAGAACACCTTGAACTTGTTTGAAACTCTTTGAAACCAATTTACCTTTCCATGTTGGTCTTCTTACAAAGACCCAAATGCACCCTATAGGTTTTGCCCCATCATGTGGATCCAGCAAGGTCATACCTTGTTGGTATACATGGAGTACATCTTGGATCTCATCACATCACGGCACTTCTCAGACTCTGGTTCCTTAATAGCTTTCTAGGTAGGTTGTTGAATCATCATCTAATGATCAACTTACTTCCCTTTTGAGTTATAAGATATCTTTATCTTTCAAACTCAAGGCGTATTCTACTAGAACTATAAGGTTTTGTGTTACAAAAGGAATTTGAGATTCCACAACAACTTGTGATTGTCAATGTTCCCGTTTTACCTCTTTTAGGCTCAATGTTTTCTTGTCTCTCTCGAACATTTCAACTTCTACATTTACTCCCATTGATTCCTTCGAAACTAAGTTCCTCTCACGAATACAACCATCCTGGACACAAACACCTTTGTTGTTGGATTGGGATAAAAGTAGTACTAAAAAAATAACATTTATGTGATTTATGGATGACAAAGATTATAAGAAACTATTTTCTTATATGATCTATCAATCCTAATCATTACAAATGAAACAAAGCGCGATGGTTAGCCCTAGGGCATCTGGCGAAAGCGGCTATCAAGGTGGCGGTGTCCTTCTGGACGACGATGGGGACGGAAGTTCTCAACCATGACGGTCCACAGTGGCGTTGGGCAATACTGGATTGAGTCTGAACTTTTCTAGCTATTCCCGAACTCATGACAAGGCTGCGAAACCCGTGAATCAGGCCATGGACGTCGATGCAGGAAAGAATAATGAACAACAATTTCCAGATCTTCCGGGCGCTGACAATGAACCCACCAGACAGTGTGACTCTCATAACCCCAAGCCTTCGTATCGGGACAAGGTGGGGAAGGGCAACAGAGAAGACCATGGCTATATCCACATCGACACCGAAGACTGCGGAATCAACTTGCGGCCTGAAGACATAGTAGTCTCGCCTAATCATGGAGTTCTGGCTTTCGACTTGAAGAAGGACGCCAGGGACTGTCTGTTAAAACCATGGCAATACACGGTGGTTGTCAAGTTGCTCTCAAAGGATATCAGTTTCTTGACTCTACGGGATAGGATAAAATCAATGTGGAAACCGACAGGAGGGTTCAATCTTATTGACCTAGCCAACAATTTCTTTGTCGTCCAACTCCAAAGAGAGGATGATTTTATGCATGCCCTAACGGGTGGACCTTGGCCACTCTTTGGCTCTTACCTGACGGTTCAGCGATGGCAACCAGACTTCTCATCGGAGGCTTCATCTCCACCCAAGTTAGTCTCTTGGCTTAGGATACCGAACTTACCTATTCATTTGTACATAGAGGTGCTTCTTGCGCAGATTGGAGACCATATTGAGAAAACGATCAAAGTTGATCTCAACACGATCTCACAACGACGAGGACGATTTGCAAGAATTGCAGTGGAGTTGGATATGGGCAAACCCCTCACCCCCAAGTGATGATCGAGGGAAACCACTACCACATTGAGTACGAGAACATCCCATGCTACTGCATGTATTGCGGGCAGGCAGGGCACCTGGAAAAAGATTGCTCCAAACGGATCACCGACGAGAACGCGGCGAGGAGCGCCGCTGCGGCCGACAATTCGTCAACGCCAGTCCTCCCTACCCCCTGCAAGGATTCACTGACTATATTCATGCTTGCCCAATCTCGCACAAGCAAAGGCCTATGCAAAGGAAGGACCCATCCCGTTTAGCTAACAAGTTTTCAAGCCTAGAGAATCAAGAAGACGAAGAGGGAGACACAGAGGTTATTGATGTCGACACGGTGGCGGAGAAGGTAATTATTGTATTCGACTGGAGCGTACGGAAAAAAACCTTCAAACAATCCAAGAGGAGCAATGAACCAGCCCAACCAGTCCCCTTGCAGCAACCGACAGAGGCACCACCGCATGTTCGAAGAACTGAGCGCCCCCACCCATCTCACTCGGATGTTACCCCTTCAGGCGATTCAACAGTTCCTGGAAGACCTAGCACAACCCATCCCTTCGTCACCACACCCTTTTCCTTTGGAAAAGAGGGCCCGTCGCATCCCTACAGGAGTCCGAGCCGCAACTCAGTAGGGATCCATCTTCGTAACAGAAAAGTTGTAAGTTTAGGGGAAGGCAGTAAGACTTCCACCAGGAAACGCGGGAAAACCTCCCTACTGCAAGATTTGGAGGAGGAGGCGAGATCAATGGGGAACTCCACCATAACTGATCCCAGTTCATGAAGCTCATCACATGGAACGTCCAAGGTGTCTGCGATAAGGACACCCAAAACGCAGCTAAAGAACTCTCAAGAAAGTACGACGCTTCTATCCTCTGTATCCTCGAATCGAGGTGCAGTGGTGATCGAGCTCTGGGCATCATCAAGAATATGGGCTTCGCTCAATCTCACAGAGTCGAGGCACTTGGTTTTTCCAGAGGAATATGGCTTCTCTGGAAGAATGATATCCCTTTGGAAATCTTAGTATCGCACAAACAGTTTATTCACTGCAGAATTCATCAATCGTTCTTTACCTTCGTCTATGCTAGTACGCTAAGGAGTGGTCGGAAACTCCTCTGGAACCAACTCGCTATGTTGGCTCCCTCCATCACTGGCCCGTGGGTAGTGGTGGGGGATTTCAACATGGTTATGTACCCATCTGAAAAGTTCAGTAGCAATACATTTGATAGCGCCAATAGTCGTGATTTCATCGAAGCCGTCGAGGCATGCTCGCTGCAAGACCTGGGAGCTAGCGGAGCGCGCACCACCTTCAGGAGGGGTCTCCTCCATGAACGGCTTGACAAAGCGATGGGGAACAGCCACTGGATCGAGCAACCCGCTCGCAACTCGGTCCAGGTTCTCAAGAAGAACCATTCTGATCACGCTCCCATCCTGGTGTCGTCAGAGGCGCTATCCAAGACGAGACGGACGCAAGGGACTCGCACCTCCATGCGATGGTACACCACGCCGGGGTTCGATGACCTGTTGAAGCGATCATGGCCTAGGGACGAGAATCTATTCGATGCCAATACACAGTTCCTTGCTACGACGTCTAGCTGGGACACTGCGAGTCAAAAAGCTGATCGAAGATCAAAAGAACAAATATCCAATAAAATTAAATGGTTTCAAATGAACCTCGCCCTCAAATTCGACCATGCGATGGCCCAAGAAACAGTTGATCTACAAGCTCAACTTGACTCTATTCTTCGTCGGGAGGAGGCGGAGAGCCAAGAGTGATCCAGATGTGATTGGATTCAACTTGGCGACAATAATACCCGCTTTTTCCACTCTATAACCAAGGCGAGGAGGCAACGTAATAGAGTTACACGCTTGAAGGATGGATCAGGCGTTTGGCTTGACGATGAACAGGAGCTGAAACTCCTTATTATTAACTTCTTTTCTTCTGTTTATCAGGAAAGGAATGAGGCGCTTAGACGAACGGAAAGCCCACGGTTCGTGGGTTCCTTTCTAAGCCTATCCCCAGAGCAGCGTGAGAAGATGTCAGCACCTCCCTCACCAAGCGAGATTTGGTCAGCTCTCAGCTCTATGTCGCCGGTGAAGGCGCCAGGGCCTGATGGAGTAGACGTCGCCTTCTATCAGAAGACCTGGTCACTTTTGAAAGACCAGCTCTGTACCTTCATACATCAACCTTTCAGTGGCATTAGTCTTCCACCCTCCTCGACGGATTCCACGATCATTCTCATTCCTAAGGTCCCCTCGCCGGAGCAATGCTCTCAGTTCAGGCCCATCTCACTAAATAACGTCTGTACCAAACTTTTATCTAAGGTCATTGCGACAAGAATCAAACCTTTCTTACAGGAATGGATCTCGCCCTTCCAGTCGAGCTTTGTGCCAGGAAGGAGGATTGGAGATAACACATCGTTAGTCCAAGAAATAATCCATTCCATGGAATCCAAAACGAGCTCCAAGAAGTACCTTGCTATCAAACTGGATCGGGTAAAGGCATTCGATAAACTCAGTTGGCAATTCATTCTTGATACTCTAATTCGCACCTCCATTCCAAGGAATATTGTAGATATCATCATGCAGATCATTTGTTCTGGGCAATCATCGGTGATTTGGAACGGCGAGATAGCGGGTTCCTTCCACCCATCTTGTGGTGTTAAGCAGGGAGATCCTCTCTCGCCTTATATCTTCATTCTCTGTCTTGAACGCTTCAGCCAGCTGATAGAGATGGAGGCAGCTACAGGCAACTGCAGACCTATTCTTATCTCAAAAGCTAGGGTGCCGATCACACATGTCATCTTTGCTGACGACATTATCCTGTTCGAAGAAGCTTCTCTACATCAAGCAAAGATTATGGGTCGATGTCTCCGGAGTTTCAGTGACGCCTCTGGTCTTTTCCTTTCATATGAAAAATCATCTGTCTTCTACTCATATAACACACCCAGAAGTTCTAGAAACCGTATCAGCAGGAAACTGGGAGTTCAGGAAACCAACAACTTGGGAAGACACCTGGGTGTACCCATTATTCATAGAAGAAAGAGCAAAGAATTATTCCTCTCTCTAGTGGAGAAATTTCACAAGCACATTAACTCTTGGCAGAACAATATGTTGTCCCTCGCGGGGAGGATAACACTTGCTAGATCGGTGCTCCAATCTCAGGCTTGCTATATTATGCAAGCTATACAATTTTCGATCTCCACATGTGATAAGATTGATCAAATCGTCAGGAATTTCATAAGGAATGGGTCCTCTTCTTCAGGACATCTGAACCTAGTTGCTTGGAAGCGGATCACACTACCTAAGAAGATGGGAGGTCTGGGTATCAAAAAAACCAGAAGTTTCAACGTTGCACTGGTAATGAAGCTAGCATGGGAATTCATTCAAAAACACAAAATACCTTGGGTGGAGGTAATGGCAGGCAAATACATCTCTCGCGGACAATACAAATCGACGGGATCGCACCTGTGAAGGAGCATACGCAGCCACATTCCCTTTCTCCTGCAACATTCAAATCGCATTGCCATTTCGGGTCATGACACCTTAGTGTGGTCGGACGAGTGGATTGGGAAGGGGCAAGTACCATGTTTAAAAACCGGTCTCTCTCCCCCTAATGATTTGTTGGATCTCAAGGTTTCAAGCCTTGTTATAGACGACGGAGGGTGGGATTTGGAGTTTCTGAACTCTTGGTTCACTCCACAATCTGTCAACCTCATTACTGACATGCCGACCCCCAGATCTTCCTATGGGGAGGATGTCCGCATTTAGAAACCGGAGGCACATGGAAGGTTCACCGCCAACACTGCGTATATGCTCATTAATCAAATGGATGTTAACATAGATCAGGCGCCATTCCTTACCATCCGATCTCTTCCCATCCCTCATCAGATTAAAACCCATCTTTGGTTGCTGCTACATAATCGGCTCCTCACGACGCCAGATGCTCGCGCTGTGAAGCTTTAGAAGAAGACTGCATTCATGCCCTCCGAGACTGTAATGAGGCCAAATCGACATGGTCTCACTTACTGTCGAATGAAGCCATTCATTTTTTCTCAAGCACCAATGTCAATGACCGGCTGGAGTATAATCTCCATACATTGCGTAATGTGCGAGATTGGGGTACTGTATTTGCCATTACTTGCTGGAAGTTGTGGAAAAATAGGAACACATTCATATTCGAACATAGAGCTATCCCTCATCAGATTCTTGTGGTACAATGCTACGCTGAAGCAATCTCTATACGCAATGCTTTCTGTAAAACATCCACGACTACTGCAGAAGTGGAGGCTCCAAATGTAGTTCAGCAAATTCAATGCTCGTCCTCCATCATTAGAGTGGATGTGGCCACATCTTCAGCTACAGACCGTTCGTGCGCCTGTGCAATTGCTAGGACTGTTGCTGGAGAATGGATCACAGGATCTGCAATGATGATCACCGGCGTTGATGCAATGCAAGGAGAACTGAAAGCTATCTTACAGGGTGCGGTTTTGGCTTCATATAACCACATCCAGGCTGGGATCATCATCTCGGACTCCTAGAATGTTGTACAATGGACAAAAGGAGATGCAGAACCTCCTCCGAAATATCTCACGATTACCATGAGAACCCGCGAGCTCCTACAGAGGGCAAAGATACAAGATATAGTGCACCTGAAGAGAGACAAGAACAAGCTCACCGACATGCTAGCCAAATTTTGCCTAAAACAGCCAACACTACCTACGGATTGGAGTAGATTCCCTTCTAGTGCTCTTCAAACATATATATCGGATAAATCCGTCTTTAGTCATTTATTCTCTAGATTAGTTTGCTGATGTAACCGATATTAGTCGGTATTGCCCAAAAAAAAATCCTAATCATTACAAAATACATATCAAGCCATCTCCCATGCCATATCTCATATGGTGTCTTTTGAACCATTTTTCAATGGTACATGGTTTTAGTGTAAAGAATGTGTCCAAAAGAAATTGTAAGATCAACTAGATTTTATTGATAATAACACCATGACTTAACATGGTGTGATACCTTATTTCTTACCCATATGTTTTAGGCGGAGTTCTTTAACACTATCACAGTCTCTCCAGAAGGTCCTCAAACTCTTGCTTTAACATGTTTCAATATCATTCACATCATAGAATCTTAATACTAAGTAACTACCTTTCACATTCATTCCAAAAGGTCTATATACAACAGTATGTACGAGCCCTAACATAATAGTTTCTCTCCCACTACATCTAGTGAAGATGCTTTTTTCATATTGCTCAACAAATAAGATATGTGTGTCTCTATCGATTCAATAACCAAAAGAGTCTAGATAACCATCACATGGATTCTAGAAACTCATTTCTCATTTGTGTTCTTTAGATGGCAATGCTACAGGAATTTATGGTTTGAGTCATCAAGTCATTTAATATATTTGTCATACACATTTGTCTTTACAACTATCAAGTATAGTTTGTGAGACATAGGGCATTGTTATAAAAGATTATATCTTTTAAAATGAAACATAATATTCTTGTAACACAAGACATAATGTTTTCATCAATGGCAAGTACATAATAGCAATTCACTAATTATGTTATGTGTCCATGAATGACAACGAATAACTATAGAGGAAGCAACCCTTACTCCATACAGTTCTGGCTTACTTCTTCCCAGGTTCTAAAGTAGAGATATCTATCTCCATCTTCATCTCAATATCCTTTACAGAGATGATAGTTTGTTTCCAATGTCCAAACATGTGACAATGGTGGCACATTCTTTTCTTTATCCTTTAAGTGAAAATGATAGATTCCTTTTACACTTACCCTTTCCATATATTGGGTGCAGAAGACTTGGACTTCACCTTAGTGTCATAACTCTTCTTGGCCTTTCCTTTGTTTTTATGTTTACTTCTACTAATCAACATCATGGATTTGTCCTTCCTCTTCCGTGCTTCCTCATTAATCAACATTCCAAGAATTTGATAAATTGAATATAGGGTTCATGCAAGGATTTTTAGAATCATATATGTGGTCAACTGTTGACCTATGAGAAATTATAGTCACTCCACATTCCCAATCATATTGAGAACATGGGGCTCTACTGGATCTCCCTCTATCATTTTGCACTCAAACAACACTTTGGAGACATTATACCTTTCATGTTTTATATGATTCCTTAAGATGTGTTACCATCTTGAGAATGTCCATCTTATCATGTTTTTCATGCAACTTGTAGTTCATACAACATATCATAAGGTACTCAAAGTCTATGACATCATTGACATGCTTCAAGTAAGCACCCATTTCAGCCTTAGGCACATT
This sequence comes from Alisma plantago-aquatica, assembly GCA_963693085.1. NCBI lineage: Eukaryota > Viridiplantae > Streptophyta > Magnoliopsida > Alismatales > Alismataceae > Alisma > Alisma plantago-aquatica. The sequence goes on from OY856409.1 coordinate 974,379,889, forward strand.
GGATTGGGTTGTTCTTGTAGGGAAATTTGACAGAGCAGGAAGCAGAAACAAAATCTTTTATCTACCATATTTCCCATGAACTAGCGGATCAAATCTATAACTATAAGATAGGAAGAATGGTTTTGAGGATACACCAGATCCTGGAGAAACTTCAATAACATCTCATCATCGTTGTATATGCACAATCATCTTCTAGTTGCATTCAGACTCGTCTGACTGTTGTGTCTCCTGATCTACACCACAGATTGTAGCGTTGAACGTCATCGTCTACATCACCTCCTCTCTCAAAAGACTGCTAGTTGATGTGGTTCTCTTAGTAGCAGGCAACAACCTCCCGCCTCTAGAGAAGTCTACATGGACCGCCTAGAACTCCTATCATCTTGCTAGAACGGTCAGGAAGGCTTCATCCCTTCTGTTAGCATACTAGTCACCAACTTGCTCTCCCATAATAATGATCTCAATTGTTCTCTCCCTTTCTATCCCTCCCTAGTTGGGTAGGACTTGCATGGGCTCTCTTGGTAACCACAACTAAAGAGGACAACAATTTTCAGAGTAACTGATTCTCAATTGTTTATATTATGTTGTACTCTAGGAAGCCTCCAGTACCCCTCTATTTATAGGAGGGGTTAGGGTCTGGGTTCCCATTCTAGCAGGAGTGTAAGGGACTGGAAGATCTTGAATTTTTGCAACCTGTGACCACTAAAATGGTTTTCTGCAACCCAGATGATTGTCTCCTAGCATGAGATGATTTTGCAGTTTTCCAATTGAATACAAAATTGACAATTTCATTTCCCATTAATGCTAAACATTAATTCCTTGTGCTCCAAGTAATGTGCAATCAAAACGAATTTGGGAAAGTATCAAGAACCTTCCCTCGGCCCAACCAAGCAGTCATGCCCGTGCGAGATGGGAACAACTGCCACCAAATTGATAGCCAAATCATTACTAATTATGCAGAATAATCATAAGCAGTAGATTAACAAAAATCAGTAAAAATTAAAACCATTTTGCAAAGAGATCCATTTCTAGGAAAACTCATAGAGGAAGAACCAAAACCTTATATACATCATTGATCACATTGTACATACATTGTACCATTTCTTCTCAAGGATAACATATCACAGTTGCTTTGTCAAAACATATACTGAACCAACATAAAACCTCGAGGCATACTAGCCAAAACCTCAGATTGTTCATAAAACCATCATGTACTAAATTCGAGGACCTGAGAGTACAGAGATGACATATACGACTTCAATATACAAGACACTACATATAGTACACTCAACCTGAGCTATTACTGTTGTCCCTGATGTTGTGGATCTCCTTCTGTAGTATGGTCTCATCCCCCCTCGTGCACGTCCACCTAAAAAAATGTAAATTCCCATAGGGTGAGACAATTGTCCCAGCGAGAGATATAACTCTCTGCCAACAATGTTATTATCACAAGTAAATAGTATTAAATGAGCAGAGGATAAGTAGTTTAGAACATTCTTCTCTTTTAAAGCATTACAACTATCTATGATAGAGCAGTAAATCAACTATTTACTTTACAAGGAATATGAAGAACATGTATATCATTTACCCAATATACTATATCAACATCTCAAGCTTATCCTATGATACTCATTATCATGGTATGAAATCCATGAATCATTCTCATTTCTATCTGTTGGCCTCAGCCAATCTGCTAGCCAGATACTGGATTGTACCAGTCATGTGAATATACATCATCATATTTTGTCTAGGTATTGGGCTTTGCCAATCCTATGAGGTTATTCCAGGTATTGGACTATGCCAATCTTGTGAGATTATTCCAGGCATTGAGTTATCCCAATCCTGTGCAATTATTACATGTATTGGATTATGCCAATCTTGTGCAATTATTCCAGGCATTTGGTTATCCCAATCCTATGACATTATTCCATGTATTGCATTATTACCAATCCTATGACATTATTTCAGGTATTGGGTTATTACCAATCCTCTATAATTATTCTAAGCATTGGGTTATCCCAATCCTGTGACATTATTCCATGTATTGGGTTATTACCAATCCTGTGACATTATTCCAGGTATTGGGTTATTACCAATCCTACGTAGTTATTCCATTCATTGGATTATTACCAATCCTATGAGATTATTCTAGGTGATGGGTTATTACCAATCTTGTGACATTATTCCAGGTATTGGACTATGCCAATCCTATGCAATTATTCCAGGTATTGGGCTATGCCAATCCTCTGCAATTATTCCAGGCATTGTGTTATTACCAATCCTATGAGATTTATTCCAGGTATTGGGTTATTACCAATCCTATGAGATTATTCTAGGTATTGGGTTATTACTAATGATGTGCAATTATTCCAGGTATTGGGTTATCACCAATCTTGTGCAACTATTCTAGGTATTGGACTATGCCAATCATGTTCAACTATTCCATGTATTGGATTATGCCAATCCTGTAAAACTATTCTAGGTATTGGACTATGCCAATCATGTGCAACTATTCTAGGTATTGCATTATTCCAATCATGTGCAACTATTCTAGGTATTGGACTATGCCATTCCTGTGCAACTATTCCAAGTATTAGACTATACCAATTATGTGATATCATGACCATATTGCCAAGGATTCCATAGTAGTGGAATACCTTTATGTTCCCCTTTCACTTTCATTACGGGATATCAATCCCTTAAACTCATCACTGAATACCACATCACCATTACTAGGCATTATACCTTGGTCGAGCCATCATACCCATTCACATCCTTTATGTGATACAAGTATTCTCATATCTCAGTTTAACATATTCAAGACACTATAGCCCTCATTTGTCTATCACCATAATACATGTATGACCAAGATTTTGTTATTATCCTTATAACCATTTATTGTTATGATTTTGTTATGGGGTTTCCATTTCCTTAGTTTATTTTGAATATTACCATCTCTTACATCAATCTCTAGATCATGATACTTTTATAAACATCTTGTCAGCTCTCACTAGGCAACAACCATCTCTAGGTCATAAGACCTATATGCACATCTTGTCACCTCTCAATAGGTAACAACCATCTCGAGGTCATAAGACCTATATACACATCTTGTCACCTCTCACTAGACAACAACCATCTCTAGGTCACAAGATCTATAAACACATTATACTTGTTGTACACATATTTCGCATAACTTATATGACCCATATAATCAGTATTATATGAAACATCATAGCTCATGCTTATCTATGCTCATTATCTCATGATACCATCATGGTTTGAACATAATTAGGGTTAGTGTTTCCCTTTATTAACCAATGGTGGTTTCAAATCATATCATTACCCTGCATTAGGGTTAAGGTTTCCCTTCTTAAGCCGATTAGGGTTTTCAAGTACATTCTTCAAGAATCACAACCCTAATTCAAACTTCACACATATTAGGAGTATCAAAGTATACTCATTACATGAGTATTAAGCAAATATAAGTTTCTTTTTCATCCCCACTAGGATATTAATTACATCATATTCCATTAGGTTGGCTCAATCCTTCTCTCAAGGTACATTAGCCCATACTCCTCAAAATGCATTAAACTCTTTATGTCTTAATGTATCATTTGACATAACACACTACATGTGTCACTCAATCAAGTACATTGAATTGAGGTGCTTCCACCCTATCAGGCAAAGAGGTGTGTGTATGCTTCACACCATATCGGGCAAAGAGGTGTGTGTATGCTTCACACCATATCAGGTTAGAAGTGTAGGTGTACTCACCATATCAACCTTGAGGTGTATGTGTGTGTCAACATATCGTTCTAGAGGTGTATAACCATCATTATCTAGGGTTTCAACATCATATTGGGTAAGAAATGTATCCTTCAACACCATATCGGGTTAGAGGTGCTTCAACCCAATATCAGGTTGCACCATGATGATATCATCATCATTAACCTCTAAACTTTTATTCTTACTATTATCGTTCATGGACAATAGTCCTAGGTTACTACTAGAGCTCATGGATTCATCAATTATGCAAGAAATTATAATTTAAAGTAAATCATTTAACTAAGGCAAAATTTATGATAAATAATAACATAATTGAGTTCAAGTTATATAACCCGCCTCCAGAGCAACTTCAAAGCTCCAAGATCCAAACCATCACATTCACAAGGTTGAAGATGAGCTTCGCAAAGGTCCAAGACTTGAGCTCCATAGCCTAATGAATGATACCTCACCACTTGTGGCCAATATCGCTCACTTATGGCCGATATCCCTCACTTATGGTCGATATCCTTCACTTAGCCGATATCACTTTGCAATAGGTGATATCACTTTTCTATGGTCGATACCAAGGCCCTATGAATGATACTCATTCACCTTTGCATGATACCAAGACTCTATGCATGATATCTTAGAGCAAGGGGGTGATAGATTTCAAAACAATCCACTAATAGGTGAAGGGAAGGGTATATATACTTGAGGTTCATGAAAAAGTGTATATATGAGGTGTCACCATTTTAAGCTACTAGGTGCCACGTGTCCATGCATGGGTGACACCTATAATTTCATGCACTCATATTTATCTTGGAATGCAAAACACTGGAGGATAATCTAGAGATGATATTTCATCCATTAGTTATCTTGTTTGATAAGATATCTCATCTTTATCTCATAAATTATGCAAACCGATACAACTTTTGCAAGGAGCATCTAACTCATCATGGATCACCTCTTTGAGGTTCTTAACTCGTTATGTATAAGGCCAAGAGTTCAAAAACCGATATAGGATCCCCTATATGGCTCCTTGGCCGATAGGTACTCCCATATGGACTCTACAACCCAATACAAACTCAAATTAGGGTTTCACATTCAACTCTTTCTTGGTCTTTTCATTACCAATAGTATCATACTCAAATATGATTTCCAACATGGTGCCTCCTTATTTATCTATCCTTTAAATTATACTAGGAGGGAGTAGGGACACTCTAGAGGTGTAAATTTTCATATCAACCCTACATTTTGTGTAAATTACAACTTGCACCAAAATTGGTACACAAGTTACTAACATTATTCAAACAAGTTCAAACTTGGAATTTAGGCTTTCCACAAGCCACCACCTTGCATCATTCTCTCTCTAATGATGCTAAAACACATGAGCTATGTTCAACATATGACATATTTCACTATAACCCCTTATCTTGGGTAAATTGCATTTTAGTCCAAAACAAGAGAACATTGCTCAAACATTATTTAAACAAGATGAAATTTGAAACATAAGTTTGTCAACTGATAAAAAAACTCTTTAGAGGGTTATATTAAAGTTCTAAGAAACTTATTTATCCAAAAAAATAGGCTTAACTCATAACCCAGGTCAGGGTCATTACAGAGATGGTCGTCTCACTCACCTAGATGGTCGTCTAGTGAGCCCAGGCAGTTAATTTGACCCATAGCAAATTTCAACTCGAATAAGAATGTCTCTCCAAACGTCCATCTTAACCCTTGATATGATCATTTGGCACTCTAGACAGCCATCTCACCTTGTAAGACGATCGTCTAGAAGTGTAGCCAGCTGATTTGTTGCGTGAATTGAATACCTAAACACTTTAGTAATCAATTCAATCACCATTTAAGATTAAACTCCTTTTCTAGGTCAAGGCCTATGTGAGTGACCCTAAAGGTCCCATATTACAATGGTGTTGTTGTATATTTTATACAACGCAAGTCATTTACAACATGCCAACCCTGTTGTAATATAGGAGGATACTACAACAACTGCTAAAGTGTTGTAATAGGTTGTAGTATCACAACATATTCAAAACTGTTGTAAAAGATGTAATTTACACAACATATTTTGACCCGTTGTAATAGTCACATGTTGTAATATACCATCATTACACAACGCAGACTCACCCGTTGTAGTATGTATTAATTATACAACAATCTTTTACATGTTGTATTTGGTACATGTTGTAATAGACCACCATAATACAACATATTAAAACTCATTGTTATATCCCAACATGAGACAACAGACTCCAACATGTTGTTATATATTATAATTACACAACATGTTGTAACCTGTTGTAATATCCACACATAAAACATCGTTGTAATAGACCTCCATTACACAACGTAAACTAAACCATTGTAATATACTATAATTACACAACATTATATCACCTGTTGTAATAGCTACATAATGTAAAAGACCATAGTTTAACAACACATCATATTCACATAATTCTCTGAATTTTTCAATTATTCGCGTATAATATATGTGGGTGTGTGTATCCATTATAATATTCGTGTATAATATCCACTTATATATATATATATATATATATATATATATATATATATATATATATATATATATATATATATATATATATATATATTAATTCTATAGTTTTAAACATCACTATATAATTTTGATATTGTATCCATTAATTTTAAATATTTCTATCTGCATTTATATTTCATTAATACATATTATTTATAAATGCAGAAAGAAGTATTTAAAATTAATGGATACAATATTAAAATTATATAGTGATGTTTAAAAATATAGAAATAAAACATATATACATATATAAATATATATATATTAATTCTATAATTTTAAACATCACTATATAATTTTGATATTGTATCCATTAATTTTAAATACTTCTATCTGCATTTATATTTCATTAATTCATAATATTTATAAATGCATATATAAGTATTTAAAACTAATGGATACAATATTAAAATTATATAGTGATGTTTAAAACTATAGAAATAAAACATATACATATATATATATATATATATATATATATATATATATATATATATATATATATATATATATATTAATTCTATAGTTTTAAACATCACTATATAATTTTGATATTGTATCCATTAATTTTAAATACTTCTATCTGCATTTATATTTCATTAATACATAATATTTATAAATGCAGATAGAAGTATTTAAAATTAATGGATACAATATTAAAATTATATAGTGATGTTTAAAACTATAGAAATAAAACATATATATATATATATATATATATATATATATATATATATATATATATTTTATTTCTATAGTTTTAAACATCACTATATAATTTTAATATTGTATCCATTAATTTTAAATACTTCTATCTGCATTTATATTTCATTAATAAATAATATTTATAAATGCAGATAGAAGTATTTAAAATTAATGGATACAATATTGAAATTATATAGTGATGTTTAAAACTATAGAAATAAAACATATACATATATATATACATAATATTTATAAATGCAGATAGAAGTATTTAAAATTAATGGATACAATATTAATAGAATTATTTTAAATTAATGGATACATATTTATATATGCAATGTATATGATTCATGTAGGTTAATAATTATTCTGCAATAATATCACATAAGGGTGTTAAATAATTGTTAGTTCTGGGTAAAAAAAATGAACTGGCCCAGTTAATCTCAGACCCAATCTAAAATTAATTTTAGATTGGGACCCGGGTTCGACCCTCGGCGAAAATCCCCGGGGTGCAGTTAAGGCCCCATGTTATTGAGCGCGCCGCGGTGCCCCATGTACGCGGCTGGTTCCGGGGTTTACCTTGTCTGCGGGAGTCATAAAAGTGGTGCTCGTGCGAATGGGTTCCTCGTCATAAAAAATATATATGACTCATGTATATGAGAGGTTAATAATTATACATTGATAAACAATTTTAGGGAAAAAAAATTCCCGGGCTTCCTCTTTTCCTCCGCGCGCCTGGTTTCCCTCAAAAATCTTTTTCACGGCCGCACAAACTACCCACCCCCCACCCCCCGCCCGTCTCACAGCGCCGAGAAGCCGTCCCAGAGCACCGCAGCCGCTGCACTATGCTCTTCGTCAGACGGACGACGACCCCACGGAAATCGCCGCTGCCCTCTGCTCTTCGCTAGACAGACGACGGCCCTCCCCCCCCGCTTCTCCGGAAAGCGTCGCTTCCCCACGGACGGACGACGGACGAACAACGACCCCGCTGCTTTGAGTTCCCTTCAATCCAAGGTAAACTCTTACTTAGCATTATTGTAGATTAGATTAAGTGTTCCAACTTCCCTATCTGTTCCAGCGTCCTTCGCCATGGCAAGCAATGTAGTGGATCAACAACCTGTCTTCCTCAAGAGTCCATGGCCCTCTCTGTAGCTCTCCCAACTCCTCTAACTCCCCTCCCCCTACTCCTACTACCTCATACTTGCACCCTCCCACTCTCTGTGCCGCCATGCCTCTGCTTCAATCCAAGGAACAAGGCAAGAAAAAGGCTATGCCTATATGACCTAGACGCACCCTTCTATATTTGTCAGGGGGACAAATCTGTATATATAGTTGAGTTGATAAAAAGAGGCAAAACGAGTCAAGAACAAGTTAATAACCCCATTCCTTGTACCCTTTTCGTCAAGGACGCCGTTGATCCACTACATTACTTGCATATTGACAAGTTACTTCATCCATTCCAGAGGCTACTACAGAGCTTATAAAAACATTTATAACTAAATCTGTGAGTCAACTTCAAAATCTTTTCACTAAATCTTACCACGTACATGGGTGAAGTTCTTATGGTACAAGGTTAGAGCCTGTGATTTGTCTGCTCAATTATAGGGGGAGTGTTTAAATTTATGATATCCTACGGTATACGTGTGTCTGTTCGAGGTAGTGTCAGTATGTAAACATCTAGAGTCATTGCTACCATACATCAACACCATACAGCCCTGGAAAATGGAATGTTGTTTTTTCCTTGAAAATCAATTAAAATTGAAAATTTGTTCTTAAGGGAACATCCACCCTCTTCTTCCAAGCCCCAACGCGTTCCCAAATATCACCACCACTTGACTTGCGGGGGTTTCCTCCTCCTCATCATTTGATGATCCCCTCCTACCCAATCTCTCTTTCAATATACTTATAACCATTCAATTCCTTTTGCCTTATTTGGTGAACTGAATCTGCAATAAAAAGGTTTGGTTGGACCTAATTTAAACTTGCTAATTTGATTTGCTTCTAGCGACATGTTGCAGGGAGTCTACCATGTAAATTTTTAGATATATATCCGTGATCTAAAATTCTGAGTCAACTCTAATTTGGTCAACCCTTTCTAAGACAGGATCATATACCAATTATTAGTCTCACCATGAACCCTACTTATTTTCCTTTTGATGTTCAATTTATGTTGTTAAGCTATTTCCATGTATATTGTGTTACCTTCATTATGGAATTGATGTTAGATTCCAGATCGGAATGTGCTAGTAAAACTAACATCTCCTTCCAATGTCATTATCTATGAATATAATCCCATAAACAAATTACTATTTTTAGTCACAGTTCGTCATCATTTAGAAATCGATGCATTTTAACATGTGTTATTAACGTATCACACTAGTCTAACAGTAACAAGCTATGTTTATGTATCATACTAGTCTTAGAGTAACAAATTGGAAGCTTTTGCTACTGCATGTTGATTACATGAAGTTTCTAATTTTTGATGTTCAGTAGATTTGGGCTCTGTTCTCATCTAGGATTTGTGAATTATTTTTCTTGTGGGGTAGTCTATACCCTGTTGTTAACTTGTTTCTATTTTTTTGGATAATGTTGGCAGCTACTGCATATTGTTGTCATTGACTTATTTAGTACAAAAAAGTTTTGGTATACATGTTAATCTTTACTAGATTGTATTAAAGTGATTCTATATAGACACATTGCACTTCTCTCATCCTTAGGGGGAGATACAATTCTTGTATATATCGTATGAAGATTAAATGGCATCGATAAAGCAATTACTAAACGGAATACACATGCACACACAGAGTGATGTCTAGACTTGGTTTGGTGTGTCCTGAACATGAAGGCTTGACAAGTTGTACTTTTTGCATGACGATTTCCCCTTCACTGGTAGTCTATTGTGTCAAACAACTCTGGTATATACTGTCACAAAGAAACAGTCAAGTTGAGTCAGGTGTCTAGGATTCTATAGGTAGTCTAGCTGGGTTCTAAATAGTTCATTTCAGTGGTTCTTTTTCTTTCTCTGCTTTTACTTGTATGCAGAATACGAAGAAAGGTAAAATAGATTAATATTATAAAATCAAACTTTGTATGCATGTTCATACGAGTAACTTATATTTCAACACCAACATAGGTCATCCTATATCTGCAACTTAATGGATGACCTCTCTTTACTCATCTTGTTCAAGAGGTTGTGATTTGAGGCATGCATATACTAATGTTGTGTAGAGTGTCCTGTATTTTAGAATATAAAACATCCTTGTCAAGTTGATTTCCACCTTTGAAAATGATGTATAATTTCCCTTTTATCAAAGCAGCTAAAATAGAATGCCCAGGCCTCTTTCTAGACACGCATGTCCTCACTGAATGGGTAAGCAACTCGTTGAATAGTGGCTACTAGAATTCTGTGATTGAATGCCCAGTTATAATCTACTAAGTTTATGACCTACATTAACGACCATTGTATATCATCTGAATAAGGTACCTAGAAATAGGCAATACCTACAACATCTACATAGATAGGAGTCACTACCATCAATATAACAAAGTGTTAATCAACCATCCATCACAAAAGAGACCATAAAGTTTCAGTTGGACAATGGACGTGGGGGTATAGATGTCGATTTTGTTTTGATATTGTGCTAGAGATTGATTTCCAACATGAATGACTTCTGACATCTTCCCCCTCGAATGGCATGACCTTTCATCCCACTAGATACTTTTACAATTTCATTCTAGACATTTTGGATACTTTCACACTCATAAAGAACAAGCTTTAGAAGATATTAGGTTGTAACAATATGTATCGTTCTATCAGGTATGCACATCTGTGTAATTAAATATATTTATTTTGTGTCTATCACTTTATATATATTTATGGATGAATCACTGAATGATCAATATATGCCTATTCTATATATTTCATATATAGTTTCATAGTCACTGATTAGTTTGATAAATGGAGTTGATTAGGGCATACTGCAACAAGCTGCTAGAAAATGTTGGTTATTTAGGTGTGCTTTCCCATAAAATTGTAGCTTCTCCCCTGGTCATGATGTCAAATATTTCAAAGATTGGCTTCTATAACAAAGGCTAATTCAAGTGGTTTAGAACGGTGTTGTATAGGCGGCCAGGCGGCCAGACGTTCCAGGGGGGCGCCCAGGCGGATGCCCAAGCGTTTCCAGGCGTTTTGATAGATTTTTTATTTTATCAAATATATGTAAAATTTCTAAAAAAAATACCAGCCTTACACATATAAATATACATGATAAATATGCAATCAATGTGCTACCAAATTACCAATAGCGGAAGAAAGCAACAAAAGCATTATATATGCATTAAATATAATTGTGTAGATGATTAAATATTTGCTACATAAGATAATAAGGATATTCCAAACAGGAAATTCAAAAACTAGAAAAAATTGTGATGAAGTCTCAAGTCCCGTCAAGCCAACATGCAAAAAGCCTCCAACGAAGCTGAAACTGTTGATGATGTATGTGGAAGATGATGAGAATCGTAACATCTCTCTTCAGATGTCTGAAGATGTAGTAGGTTACACACATGAGCTGATTATCACACCGAAATTGGTTAAAATATGCCATGATAAAGACCAACTAGAAGCCTCGCACATATCAATGTACATAAAGTAAGTTTCATACGAGTAATATGTGTTTCTATACAAGTTTCTATACAAGTACAAAGACTAATTATGTGTTTCTATACAAGTACAAAGACTAATTATGTGTTTTTTTGTAGGCATTTGTTCAACAAATGGACATCCAGAAATATATTTAATATATTTGGATTTATATGTCCACATTTTATAGATCCGTTATACAATGATAAAGTGGAGACTCGGGCGCAGTACATAGCAGATCAGTTAATTAGAGGGAAGAAACAAAGATTAGAATTGTTCTTTATACCTTATAATATGGGGTACACATACATTTTGTCGATTGTCTGTTATTTGTTTACTTTAAATGTTGCTTAAAAATACATTAATCTTAAAATGTAATACTCATGTATGCGTAGGGGACATTGGATACTTTGTGTCTTCGACCCTATGTGGGGTAAGTGCCACTATCTTGATCCATTACAAAGAAAATTACGTGGGAACGTGGAAAAACTCATGGAGTTGTAAGTACTTCATAAAACAATTTCAATTACATAATACATGTATTGAAAGTTCCATATATAGTTACTAATGCATAGAATTCTTGATATCAATTTGAATAGGACTCATGAAGTTTATCTAAAGAAAGATGTGCAATATAGGAAGAATTTGAAATGGGAAATTATCAAGGTAATTTACAATTTTGATCCAGAAAAATATTGCATTCTGATTCACCAATAGAAGTGTTGTTCTAGTTTCTTGCATTCTACTAATAATATGGTCATACAGTTATTTCTTGCATCTTCCATTTGTGACTGGTACCCCCTAGATATATCCCCAGATCAATTATGATGCTAGTTTCAGTGAAGGGGAGCCTACATTTGACTATAAATCTTAATGAAAGAACTGATTACATAAAGGATAACCAGTCGGTGCCTGAGAATTAGTAAAATCAAAATGCCCTTCACTAAGTTTATCAATTATCCTTTCATGATTCTACAAAAGAAAGCATGAGTAACAAAGAGGAGTAAGTTAGAGTTAATAGGTATATACCTTCGACCCTTTGTGTATGTGTGGTAAAATGCAGGACAAATCTCTTCTAAACATTTTTAGATGTTTCAATTTCCCATGGTCAAATTGATCTCCTATTCTATTGAACCTCAACATGCCAAGATGAAGATTTTTTAAGACTGTGTGGCTATACAAGTTGACTATTACATAGTTGTAACAATAGCCCAAACTAGTTACCTAACAATTGAGTGTTTCTTTATTAAAAAAGTACTTAAATTTAGGATCAACATTATATGTGTAATAAGGATCACCATGTTTTCTCGAACAATGAAAGGAGTATACCTTAGTTTTGTTATCATGGTTAGGTGCTAATTCATAGCCATTTTGAACACTAGGTTGATCTTTCTCATTCCAAGTCTTCGTTTATCCTCAATTCATACCACCCTCTGTTGGAAATAAAGCAACAACTGCAGAACAATAGGTTTAAAACATTCAACAATCTCCTCTGAATACTCAAGCCACATAATCAAGCAATCTCCTCTTTGAATTTTTCAAAATAGGACACACTCAAAGGATAACAAGAAATAGAAAAGACTTCCAGTCTTTTCAAACTTATGAAAATGAACCGAGCTTCAGAAAACCAAAACATTCTAAGAATGCATCTGGATTTAGTAAACAATCCAAATAGTCTCATTTTTACAAGTAAAACTAAACTCTATTTTCATATGCAGTTGAAGTCTAATTGCATCAAAGCTCCAACAAGCATAACAGCCCATGAAAATAACAAGTATGCACTCTCCATCCGATGATATCTACATGATCATCTTGATGTAAAGAGTGCAACACCCAAGAACAAAATTTTATACTTGGACTTCATCACCTTGAGTAATTTGTTGATCAAATCTATCTATTTAGTTTCATATATTGTGTGATTACTTATTTCTTCAGTGCCTATGAAAACATCATTTGGCTTGATGATCTTCATGAAGATGTTCTCCATGTATCAGTATTTCTATCACACTAATACGAATGAAGCAGTTGGGTTGGATGCTAGACTGAGAGCATTGTAAGATACAATTAGACTTTCTCTTGGATGGCTATAGATTGTAGGAGTGCCTTCATATGTAATTCTAAATTGAGTGGTCCCATGAAAATTGCAAGTTCATCATGGTTGTAGTGACTTTATACACATATATATAGTTATAACTTTATAGTGCTTGATTTCTAGTTAAAAGCCCTATAAATATCAGCTTTGATAAATATGATCCTTTTGCTCGGAAAAACAACTGTCACCATAATTTGTTTCTCCATAGTCAGACATCTCTTGGATAAATTAGCAATCTATAAGCTAGTAATATAATAATGTGATTCCATACATCTTACCTAACCAAGTAGGTTCCTCCAGTGGTTTTCTCAAGTAGAGTCTTACTAGATACACCACAGTAACTTCCTCTTAGAGGTAGGGAGGGTTCTCAAAGCCTAATATTGAACTTAAAATACTAAAAAGCATGTTGGTAGGATCAAAATTAGAATACCAAGTCTACTTGGATGCTACCAACCATTGCTAGACTTAGAATACCCTATAATCTAAAGATAAACCAGACTATGAAGTTGGAGGTTCAATAATTCTGATGCCTTACACATGCTCCTACCTCTAAAGAAGGCTAAACTGCAATAGATTTACTAAAAATGATGGGAGCATAAAGCAACATGTCACCCTACCTTAGCTCTCTACAAACTGCCAACTAAATAGGGACAGGAACCTACAGATATTCTGCCTCATTTTCTTGTAGTCTTGTTCATCCCATTTTGAATCATATTTTCCTAGATAGGACTCACCAGTCTCCTAGAAAAAAGACTTTCAAATAAAGCATTGTATATCAAAAAACATATAATCATTGTTGACAGGGAAAGGATCGAGAAAAATTAACCATAAATAAATAAATAATCATGACACAAATGCAAGTAACATATGTGGGATTCATTATTGACCATCTAGGATCACATTTTCTATATTAGTTACTTCAGCACGAGTAGGTTTCAGTTTGTCTCTCATGCTATCCACCATTAAAGTAATGACTATAAGTTTACCCTCCATATTATAATCACTAGGTTGTGGAATTACAACCTTATGGGATAGGGCATCCATCTCATGAAACGTTATTTTGCGTTTCTCATACTAAATAATTCATGAGGATGCAATGTCTAAGGACCAAACCCAACTAAATTATAATACATATACGTGCTCATATGTCAATAAAAGATGGTACATCAAAAAGATAGAATGTGAACCATTTATAACACATGAGCTCTGAAGAGTCTTTCAGAAGATATTGTTGGTTTAGTTTACAACTATGTATTTATTGATGCCATGCCTTGTTGTGAAATAGATTGCATAAAACTTTGAATTATAGGCTAGGCCTCATTATTTTCAATGATTTTAGATATGTATCATGGTCTAGCTTTACACCAAACCTTAATACTAATGAAACAATGTTGGATATATACACACTCAAATACTTAGACATATAATGTACATACATAAATGAACAAACTGACAGTAGCCATAGTTAAGTGGTCAGTTGATAAAGAATGATCCAAGATGTGTTACTTTTACATTCCAGATCTAAAAGGAGGTGTGCTTTCTACAATAGCAAGTTAAGTGGTGACCTTGTTACAGAGGGACAACCACAACATATAATGCCTCAACTGGTGAAAAGGTCCATTTCACCTATTGTCCTGCATCATCTAGCATTTGACTGAACAATACTGGCAATTACTAACTTGTACCAACAATAGTAAACAAAGGAAAAGAAAGTCAAGGGTATCCTTCAACTCTAGTGTACATATCCATCTCAAGATTGGGAACTGATTCATGAGCACATCAAAGACACAACATTATACATCCAGTATCACTACAATCCTGGAATCTGTGATATTAAACATGGATTATGATATCATCTAACTTTATGTGGCTACAGCTATAAATGCATGCATAACATTAGCTAGATGACGGTGAGCTATAGAGGATGTTGATTGGAGTCAATCATTGTACTAACAAGTGTTTTGTTCAATCTCAATTAGTTGTAAAGTATGACCCACTCATGATTATTGAAATGGTTGTACAAAGCATGAAGAAAATCAATTATGTTGTGGGACTAAACATTACACATGTAATATGCAAACTGTGTACCACTACTTCACACAAGATAGAGTGTATGATTGAACATGAAAATCTTAGAAACAAAAGAAAATAAAAAGAATAAGCCATTTGGTAAAGTTATCAGATCACATGTCTTACTACCTCTTATTGTTGTCAGTAGCTTTCCTTTAACCGTACTCCCCCTCTTCACCTTGTCCTCATTACAATACTCTACTAGAAAAAATCAAACCAGCAACAACTATCATCACAAATATCCTTTTTGCATTGTCCTCCCTCCTCTGCAAGTAATGATCACTGCAACGGTTGTTGATTCCACAATAATTGTTGGTAGGCGGGGATAGGAATCCAAGGAGAAGGATAGCGAAAAGCTTGCTGGCTGCAGATAAGAGTGGGGGGAAGGATAGTGGTAATAGAGAATGGAAAATAGTATAAAACAATGATAAGTACAACATTTAGCTAATATAAGATAAAAAACGAGATAGACTATAATTATTGAATGTACAAGAACCTGCTCCTACAGATCCACCAAGGGAATTTTTAGTAGTGTAAGACCATGAAACATTCAACTGACATGGGTTTATTTATGCTATTTTTACTGTTATTTACCAATATACCTACTGTTAAATGCTTATATTCTTACTGGTATTCACTATAAAATGCTACTTTATATTAGACTTATTGATATATACCCATATTAATATTTATTGTTATATACGATATACATATTGTCATCAAGATAGATTCAGTGCTGCTTGGGTTGCTAGTTACCCTTTGCTTCTTCTGTGATGGGTTTCTATTTTCTGCTGGATAGTTCTCTGTATGCTGCTGAAGATCCTCTCACGACTATGTTATAGTGCTTAGTATGGTCTTGTTTGGCTTCATGGTTCTTGGTTTCTCTCTTCCTGATCAGCTGGAGGTGGTTTCTTGATTTCTGTTTGAGTGTTATAGGGATGATTGAGCTTTTCTTTGATATCTTCTGTTCTGTTGGGTGCTCCCCTCTCACTGCTAAGTGATGGTTGAGCATTGCTCCCCTCTCACTTCAATGATGGTTGAGTCTTGTGTTCCTTGTTGCTTCTTGTTCTTCTCTGTGATGGTTGAGCCTTGCTCCCCTCTCACCTTAGTTCTGCTTGGGTTGTTGGTTTACCCTTGCTTTTTCTGTGATGGTGTTCGGTTTTCTGCTGGATTAGCTCTATGCAAGCTGCTGAAGTTCCTCTTGCGACTCTTTATAGTGCTTAGTATGGTCTTGTATGGTTACTTGGTTCTTGGTTGCTCTCTTCATGATCAGCTGGGTTGGTTTTCTGAGGTGGTTGGTAATTACCTCCCTATTCATGATCTGTGATGGTCGAGTGTTGATGGTGCTTGTTGGCTGTTATACCTTGGTTTTGAGCAGGTTGTGATCTGTCTCTCCCCTTTGGTGTGGTTGAGCGTGCTCCCCTCTCACTGCTATGCAGTGATGGTTGAGTCTGTGCCTTGCCTTGATTGGTTTGCTCCCCTCTCATAGATTTCTATCTATGATGGTAGAGTTTTCTTTTTTCTTGTGCAGCGTTTCTTCTGCTTGCTCTAGATGTTCATATAGTTGACTTTGGTGATCCTTTCTTGCTTCAAGGTGGTTGAGAGTTGCTCCCTCTTCATGGACTGTGATAGTGGAGTTTGTTGGCTTTTGTTGACTGTTACCTTTGGTTCTGAGGTGGATTAGTTCTGTCTCTCCCCTTTGCGTTTCTACCTGCTTGCTGCTGGTTGATCTTTTTGTTGACTTGGCGTGGACATGGGTTTCTTGGTTATGTTTGTGGGCATCTTCTCTTGAGTTGCTGATGTGCCTTCGGGTTCTTTGTCTCTACTGCAGTGCTCCCCTCTCACTGAAGACGGGCTTTTCTTCTTCTGCTTCTTCTTCTCAGTGAGGTTGCTGATGGATCCCTCTTTGCTCCTCTCTCACTGGATCAGTGATGGTTGAGTCTTGCTGTTGTTTTGTCTCTCCCTGAAGATCATTGGGTTGTGGCAAGTTGGTTTCTTGTTATTCTTTTGTAATTATTTTCCTTTTTTTTGTTATCCTCAGTTTGAGAGTAGCAAGTTCTGTACAGACACTATAATAAAATGGTAATTAACATCATAATAAAAGTGGGTAAGATAGACTACCTGATACAGAGTCCAAGGCCAAAAAGTCATAGTCTGAAACTACACCAACCTGCAGAAAGAAAATTTGTATTATAACACAATGCAAGGCGAAATTGGTAAAATATTCGACCATAAAAGAGACGACAATCATAGACGAAAAGCAAAATTAAATGTAGAGATTTATAAATTAAACAAAAGGTATGTTGTCTTCAGCACTAAAATAGGAAAGGAGAATAAAATCTCAGCTCAAACAGTTCAGTTGCAAGTGTTTTTGTACTTTTGTTCTGATTGTCTAAATAAGCTTGGATTCTGAACAATATAAGAAGGAATTAGTAGTAATGATTAATTGTTTATATACTGGGCACATTTCATATTGGCGAACTATATGGGGCCAATGGCACACATCGTCTACCTCAAGGTTTTACTGCCTTTCATTTTACAGTTCATAAAAAGTTTGCATTTTTCTACAGATTATTTATATATATTTGTCCCTTGTAAACAATGAGCACCACGTGCATTGCAATTTTTTCAAATTTGAAATGAAAAAACAAGTTTGTTAGGAAAGATCATTGAAAACAAAAGGTTCATCAGTTAGTTAATCACCAGTAATCAATTATTCATATTTCATACTAGTTGATTATACAGGTGATCTATATGGCCTGAGAGCTGCCTTCTGTGGTGAGTACAACAATAGATTTAGATATTACAGGTTGAGTTTTTCATTGATGTGCTACAAGGTAGATAGCATTATAGGTGACAACCGTGGCTGCTACCTGCTAGCTGTTGTCAGTATCTAAACTACTGTTCACATATTTTAGAAAACAAAATCAGTCTTTTAGTCATTATAGGTGACCAGAAATAAAATGTGGGGAGGGCCGAGAAGGTGGGTCACATGTTCATCTGAAAAATGTAGAAAGGATTGAGTGGCCTGTTGACCGGTAGAGTAACAGAGTTAACAGTTTGGTAGAAATGAAAAATAATATACCCACAAGTGATATGGATGCAATTATCAGAACGTGGTGATAATTTTTGTTAAGATAAGGAAACGTAATGTATTTCTCTGAAATTTAACCTATTTTTTATTGTTATAAGCTACCATGATATTGTCGCCAGTTGTCAAACATGAGTAGTTCCTGAGAGTTATTTCCAAAATAGCTTTGGGGTTTGATAAATCTAAAAAATCTTTCGTGTGAGGCTGCAGTTTAACAAAGCTTCCTTTTGGAAGGGTGGCATTCTTCACTCTTACAAAATCCCCCTCTTGCAAGAGCAAGTTTTGCATCATCAAATATGGCATATAAACCATGCCTTCTTCAGCAATAAACCATGCATTTTTAACTCTTATAGCATTTTTGATTCTGTTTACATATACCTTTTATTAAGTTTTCTGGCTATTTATACCTTTCCATCCTCTTATTTGCTAACAATTTCTCACAATTATTTGTATAACAAATTAATATTCATTTTGTATAGTGTCCAAAGCAGCCGAACAATACAGATTGCGGGTATTATGTGTTGAAGTATATGAAAGACATCTTTGATGCGAAAATAGAAATATTCCTGAATGTGTAAGCTACTTAACATTATATTCTTTTAGTTTGTTGAAATTTCTAAATAAATTGAAAATATCACAATATGTTGATATATTTGTCATATGATTGCAGTATTATTCGAAGTATATTGGTCGTTGCTTCAACCAAGAAGAAATCGATGAGGTCCGAAACGAGTGGGCGACATGTGTTCTTGAGCACTCATAAGATTATGTGACATGTGGGGGAGACATTTGTTCTTTACCATAGACCAATGTGTGAAACTTTTTTAGTTGGTTTTCAGTTTAATTCTAGAGTGGATACTCAGTACTTTGTATTATTGAATCGTTGTATGGATGATTTAATATTAATTAAATTTAGTACGAGTTTCTTTCAAGGTTTGATGGAAATTTTGTTCAACTATGTGTTTGTTTGTGAAATGAAAAAGTATAATTACATATTTATTATAATTTATTAATAATATGGTTAATTTGATCAATACAAATGGTGCGATATATGACCTTTCAAACTCTAATCAAAGACAACAGTTAATAATATGTTGTAAAATGTATGATTCTACAGCAAACAACACATGTTGTGTTATCCACGCCTATTACAACAGGTTTGTCAGGAAAAAATACACCTATTACAACAGGTGTTTCTACTGAACTACAACATGCATAACCTGTTGTATAAATTGTGTATATTACAACAGACACACACCATGTTGTCTAAACAATCTTATTACAACAGTTAAATGTATGGAAAGACAACATACTCCAACTGTTGTATAAATAAGTATATTACAACAGGTGCACTGCATGTTGTAATAGACCTACCTATTACAACGGGTGTGTTTAGTGAAAGACAACATGCTTCGACTGTTGTATAATATATATTACAATGGGTGAACCGCATGTTGTAAAAAATACCCCTATTACAACGGGTGTGTTTCACGAAAGACAACGTCGTTCAACTGTTGTATAATATATATTACAACTGGTGCACCACATGTTGTGTAAAATACCCATATTACAACAGGCCATTCCTTAAAAGACAACATGTTTCAACTGTTGAATAAAATACATCTATTACAACATGCGATCACATGTTGTGTAAAGCACCCCCCATAAGACCACGCGATCTAATACAACGGTTAACACCTGTTGTAAATTGAGAAAAGGAACTGTTGTAAAAAGCATTTTCTGTAGTAGTGATGGGTTCCTTATCTTACATAATAGTTCCATTATTTTAACAATATATCTCAATTGCATCGTTGATGCTTGGAACGACCCCAAGTTCTATAATGAACTTCTTGATTTGTACAACCTCCTTCGTCGCATTCTATGTAGAAATATAATCCACCTATTGTTTAGGAAAAACACGAATCATGATTGTGATTTCTAATCATCTTGCCAGCTAGGAAGCTTGCGTCAGTGTAATCCTTTACCATCAACTCTTCCTCTCCACTGTAGACCAAGAACTGATCCTTAGTCCTTCTCAAGTACTTGAGGATGTTCTTCATAGCTATCTAGTGAGAACAACCTAGATCTGAATGATATCTTCTCATCAAACTCAATCCATATGAGACGTTTGGATGGGTACACAACATTGCATAAATGATTGATACAATTGTTGAGGCATATGGAATCAAACTCATGTGGTCCCTTTCTTTACGGGAATTGGGACATTGAGCTCTAGAGATGGGGACACTATGATGCACAAGCAGGTTTCCTCTCTTTTAGTTCTCCACGTTGAATTATTTCAACACTTTATGAATGTATGTGATTTGACTTCATCCAAGAATCCTCTTGGATCTATCTCTATGGATCTTTATCCCCAAGATATAGGATGTTTCTCCTATGTCTTTAATAGAAAATGTATTTCCAAGCCATGTCTTTACCTTTTGTAAAGTAAGGATGTCATTCCCCATCAATAATATGTCATCTACACATAATATGAGGAATGTCACTAGGATCCCACTATCCTTCTTGTACATATAAGGTTCATCTTCCTTTTGAATAAAGCCAAAATCATTGAATTATTTCATTAAAATGAAGATTCCAACTCTGAAATGCTTGCTTCAATCCATAGATTGACCTTTGTATCTTACAAACTTTATTTGCAACCTTTGTATTTATAAAACCCTTAGGTTGTGTCTTATACACATCCTCAAGAAAATTCCCATTAAGGAATGTAGTTTTAACATCCATTTTCCAGATCTCTTAGTCATGATAAGTTACAATGGCAAGCATGATCCTGATGAACTTAACCATTGCCACTAGAGAAAAGGTTTCATCATTGTAAACACCTTGAACTTTTCTAAAACCCTTTGCAACCAATCTTCCCTTATAGATTTGAAATTTTCCATCCATGTCGGTCTTCTTATTGAAGATCCATTTGCACCCTATGGGTTTTACTTCTTCAGCTGGATCCACCAAAGTCCATACTTTGTTGGTATACATGCTTACCATCTCAGATCCCATGGCCTCAAGTCATTTCTCAGGCTATGGTCCCTCAACAACAACTTGATAGGAAATTGGTTCATCATATATGACCAATTCATTTCCTTCTTCAATTACAAGATATCCATATCTCTCAGGGTCAAGGCATGTCCTACTAGATCTACGAGGTTCCTGTGTTACCTGAGGAATTTGAGATTCCACAACACTTCTGTGATTCTCTTTGTTCCTCTTGTACATAAATTTGGTTCAAAGTTTTCTTGTTGGTATCAAACCTCTTTGAGTTCCACTTGCATTCCACTGATTCCTTTGGAAATAAAATCCATTTCAAGGAATACAAAATTTCTGGCAACTAACACATTGTTGTCAGATGTGTTATACAAGTAGTATCCCATGGTTTCTATAGGATATCCAAAAAAATAACAATTTTCAGATCTAGGGACAAGCTTTTTAGGAAACATTTTCTTGACATAAGCTTTGCACCCGCCAAATCCTCATATAAGACATTGTGGGACGCTTCCCAGGCCATATCTCATATGATGTCTTTTGAACAGATTCAGACGGTACCCAACTTAGTGTAAACATGATAGTTTGTAGAGCATACCCCCAGAAGGTAGTCTGAAGCTTATCTAAACTCATCATAGATTGCATCATATTGAACAATGTGTGGTTCCTTATTTTTGATACACCATTATGCTGAGGAGTTCTAGGTGGATTCCACTGGGATGCAATCGTATGGGATCTAACAAGGTTATCAAACTCTTGGTTTAAGTATTCTCCACCTTGACTGGAATAAGTGCCTTAATACTTTTACCAAGTTGGTTTTGTACTTCATTCATAAGATCCTTGAACTTTTCAAGAGTTTCTGACTTATGTTTCATTAAATAAACATAGCCATACCTACTGAAGTCATTAGTGAAGGTAATGAAGTACTGAAACCCACCTCTAGCGGTTTCTCTAAAAGGTCCACACACATCAGTATGTATAAATCCTAATAGATCACTAGCCCTCTCATTGTTACCAGGAAGGGGTCTTAGTCATCTTGGCCAACAAACAAAATTTACATGTCTCTATTGATTTTAAATCAAAAGAGTCTAGATAACCCACTTTATGGAGTCTAGATATGCAATTCTCATTTATGTTCCCTAGACGACAAGACCAAAGGTATGCTTTTTTGAATTTTGAGTTTTATTCTTTGGGTATTTTTGTTATAAACATATGTCTTTAGATCTAACAAAAAAGACCATAAGACATTGGGGCACTGCCATAAAAGATCCCATCTTTTGAAATAGAACATCGACCATTTTTAATATGGAATTCAAATGCATCCTTGAAATGATGATTCTATTTATAGAAGGTGCATAATAGCAGTTCTTTAAATCTACTACAAGCCCTGTGGGCAGAGATATACTATAGGTTCCAATTGTGCTGGCCGCAACTCTTGCGCCATTAGCTACTCGCAGTTCCACCTTGCCTTTTCATAAAGGCCTACTTCCTTTCAGATCTTGCATATGAGAACATATGTGAGATCCACATCTGATATCTAGTACCCATGATGATGAACTAGATAGGTGTATGCCAATAAGGTATATACCTAAAGTGGAGATCACCATCCCCATCGTCTTCTTCCTGAATGTCTTCAAGTACAAAGGATGAGTTCCTCATGTACTTTTCTTTCTCCTTATCTTGAGTGTTGAAGTTTTGGAATTAGGCTTGATCTTAGAACTCTTCTCGGTCTTGCTTTGATCCTTAGACTCAACTCCTCTAATCACAATCACAGGCATGTCTTTCTTCAATTTTGCTTTAGCATGAATAAACATGGTAATCAAGTCTGACATCTCTTTAACCATATTATTCAGATGATAACATGCAATAAAATGACAATATGATTTTGGCATTGTTTTTATAATCATATCAGTGGACAACTCTTGGCTCCAAGTGAATCCTAGTTTTTTAAGATGATACACATGTCCAATCATATTGAGAACATGTTCTTCTACTACTTTTCCTTCTATCAGCTAAGACTCAAGTAGAACCTCTAGGATACCGTCCCTTTCTTGCTTTGAAAGACCAAGTGTCACTTTCTATAGATGTGTTACCATATCAATAACACTTATGTCCTCAAACTTCTCATGGAACTCATAGTTCATGCAACTAACCATAAGGTGCATTATCTCGAATGAATCATTGGCATGCTTACAATAAGCATCCACTTGTGCCCTAGGTTCATTAGGAGCAGGTATTTCTAGAACTAGTATGTCAAGGACATAGAGCTTGAACTCTTCATTGAGAACCCTTCTCAAAGTCGAAAACCAATTGTGGAAATTTGTCCCATCAAGTTTGTCCTTATTAAGGACAAACCACAATACTGATTTGTTCGTCATTTGATTATACAAGAGAAAATTTGCATTTGTCAAAAATGTTTTGATTTGATTTGAAAATTTTGATGATATTTACAAGGTCTTTAATTATTATCACTCACACTATTTTATTCAAATTGATAGCCCTCACATATAAATTTGGAATACTACAACATATAATATTCTAGTTGGCTAAGATCTAAAATAGCTCAACTACTAGCCAGCCTACAATAGTGTCCATAGTCAATTATTAAGTTAGGCAATCATGCCAAATGCATCGTATGTTGGGTTTTGTGGCCTTAGAGTAGGCAGCGGAATTAAAATATTTACTGGTTATTAACCCATAATAGGAGATCGCATGAATGACTATGTAATGGGAAGGATGGTTTTAGTGATATAGACCTAGTCTTGGGGCTTGCCTAGTGACAATACACCGCAGCCATGTGTGGTCTTCAACACCATGTCTTGGACGGTGTCTGTGTAGATCCTAGTCTATGTAATGGACTCTCGCCTCCACCATAGACTATGGATGATGTGTCCTCCTGAGCTGCAGACATCTCCTACCTCTGTAGATAGTCCACACAGACAACCTAGAACTCCTACCATTCTAGAAGAACTAGTAGGAAGGCGATGACCCTCTTATTGGTCTACTAGCACCAACCTTCTCTCCCAAACTTAGACTACTTTTCTACAATTGTATTTCCCTCGCTGTAGCTCCCTAGTCGGGTAGCACTTTCTTGGGCTCTCTCATCTACCAAAACTAGAGAGGAAAACAACTTTGTCGAGCAACTAATGTTCTGAGTTGTGTGTTCTAAGAAGCCCCCAATACCCCTCTATTTATAGTAGAGGGCAAGGTCAGGGTTCCCAGTCTGTTCGGGAGTAGAAGGATATGGAAATTCCATGAATAGTTTTACTACAACTGGTGAACCGATCTGTTCACAATTGAACCAATCATTTGGACAGATGAGTCAATCAGTTCATAACTAAACCAGTCATTTGGGTAGGTGAGACAATCGGTTCACCCAGGGAACCAGTTGTTCCACTTCCAAGACTTGCCCACGATTGACTTTCCTCAATCGTTTCCAATTAATGCAAAGATTAATCCTTATTCCAATCAAATTGAATAAGTGAAATGTGAAAGTTTTCCTCCAATTAGGCAAATCCTTATTTCCTCATTTGGCAAGACTGTGAGCTACCCGATTCACCAAGTGAACTGATCGGTTGGTTCACACCAGCCAGTTAGGCCACAAGGGTGAACCGGTCGGTTGGCAGTCCTGACATTGCCAACGTAGTCTCCAATTGACCTGACACTCTAACTAGTAAGTTCAACTCTTGAACTTGATAGTTTTGAGTCTAGTTAGTGAATCGTATGTTTAATTGAGAACCTAAACATGTTTAGTTTCAATCTAAACATCATTCATGGAAAATCTCCTCTTCCAGGAGTATCTTATGCATGTGACCCTACAGGTTCCAATTTATGTTGGCAGTGAATGTTCATAACAACTTATGATATCACAAGCAATGAGTGGAATCTAGTAACTAATCATTGCTACCCAAGTAACTTAGAAAGTTGGAGAACAACTTCAACCTACAATGTGTGATTAGTTTTACCATGATCGTATAGTTCCTTTGTCACTGACATCCAGATTGAACTAGAGGCATGGAACATCATCCTTTTCAACATTCAATCCATGTTCCTTGACCTAGAGCAGACTATCTAAGATGCATGTGAATTCACATAACATATATTGAATCACATGAGTATGGCCGTACAATTCTCAATCTCACTTATCAAGGGACCCTGGATATCATACTCCTTGTAAGAGGGACAAATCCCAAATCTATGACTCACATTCAAGTCCCCATGTGTCAAAGTCACCCAATCATCACCATTTTAACAACCCATGTTTTAGGACTGTGTTTGATGATGTCAAAGTGTACCCAATCACATGTGATGAGTGCAGTGATTTTAGGTCTAAGAACCACAATCACTACCATCACTATGAGAGATTATTTTGACTATCATTCCATGGTATCTGCGTATCACTCTCATAGTGGGTCTGTCTGATATACTATTATCTAACATATATATGTGTGATTGACTTGATATCATATATCATGACTAATGAGACTCTGTCATCAGTCAACACACACTCTAGTCTTATGTATTACTATTGTCTATTTTGCTTCAACAATAATATCTGACTAGGGACATAACAAGAATGTATGTACTCTTATCATGCATATGGTCTCATTGTTTAGGTCCTCAACTTGAAGACATATGTCATTGGGTCACATCATTCTTTAGACATCTATCATGTATGTGTCATCATCTCAGGAGTGAGACAAACATAAAGATGGAATTACCTTTATCATTATAAAATCAAGTATCATATTCCTCATTGCAATCATCATATGATTAGCTCTCTGGGTATACTATACCAATAGACTCCCACTTGCACTTAGATCCAATCACCCACAAATCATATTCCAAGTGATCTTAACATGTCCATCATGTTTCTACTGCATAAGTGCTTTTATAGAAGGCAAGCAAAATTTTCATCAAGTCGGTATATTGCATGTTTCACATCCCCTCACTGTATGCTAACTCATATGAGACAAAAATTCCGTAGTATGCTATTTGAAATTCCTTTGCCTAAGTAGTAGCTCCAGTGTTGTCACAATATTACTACTGAGTCACCAATGGTCGGAGCCTCCCATAAGTTCATCCATATGAACTTGTAGATGCATACAATATCCTTTACAATGTTCGTAACACTAAGATACTCGACTTCTTATTGTAGAATTAATCAATTGTTTTATGTTGGCACATTTCCAACTAACAATTCTTATTACAAGGTCAAAACACAATTTTGTCATTTTGAAAGCTTGCATCGATGTAACTCTTACACCCAACTCTTCCTTATTACCATAATTAAAGAACTAATCCTTTTAGTACTTCACAAGTACACAAAGATGTCCTTCATGGTATTCTAGTAACTCTTACTGGAGTTCGACAAATATCCATTCGTCATGTCCAATACATATGGGATAACTGGATATTTATATCATCTTGTCATACAAGATGATGATTTCATATGTTCTTTTCATGTCCAATACATACAAGATGATGAGTTCGTATATTCTTTTCATGTCCAATACATACAAGATAATTAGTTTATATTTTCTTATCATGTCTAATACATACAAGATAATGAGATGAGTTCATACATGATAGATCCAATTGTGAATGCATATGACACCTTTCCATGTGTTCCTTATTCTTCATAAAAATTGGGACACTCGGCTCCTAAGAGACTAACTCCATCGAACATGGAAAAGTTCTCTCTCACCATGCCAAACTCATTTAGCATCTATCCAAAGTATGTTCTCTTTCCTAGGACAATAAGCCCTCTAGATCTATCTCTATAGATCTTGATTCCTACCACATAGGATGCTTCTCCAAAAAACCCTTTAGAATGCACTTTGTTGCCAGATTTGGTAGTGTAAGGATGATACTCCCCATCAATATGTGTAATATATATATGCTCCCACTAAATTATGGTAATCACACATTACAACTTCATTCTGAATCCAGTCAAACTCTTTGACTCTCTTGTATACTTGAAGATCAAGTTCTGAGCTACTTGCTTCAATCCAAAGATCTATGCAACTTTATAGACTTTATTTACATTATTGGATTTATAAAACCTTGAGGTTGTGTTACATACACATCCTGCACAATATTCCATTTAAGGAATGTGGTTTTAACATAAATATGCCAAATCTCATAGACATATTAAGCTACAATGTCAAGCATTATACATATGGATTTATCCATGGTAAATGCTAAAAAGATTTCACCATGTTCAACACCTTGAACTTGTTAGAAACTCTTTTCAACCAACTTACACTCCATGTTAGTCTTCTACTGAAAGACCCATTAGTACCCTATGGGTTTTACCCCTTCTGGTGGATCAACGAAGGTCATACTTTGTTGATGTACATGGAGTCCATCTTGGATTTTATGGCTTCAAGCCATATTTCAGTTTCTGGCTCTCATTAGCTTCTAGGTAGACTGTTGACTCATCATATGATCAACTCACTGCCTTCTTGTCCATAAGATATCATACATCATTCAAGCTCTAGGCGTGTTCTACCAAACTATGAGTTCTGGTGTTACTTACGGAACTTTGAGATTCCACAAAATTTTGTGATTCTCTTTATTCCCAGTGTAAAGCATGTGCTCAAAAGGAAATTTGAAGATTTAGCTAGCAATCACACTCTAACTCAACGAGGTTTGATTCCTTCTTTCTGATACACTTCTCATGATACACTATCATTGTGTTTCAGGTGGAGTCCATCATGATACATTATCATGATCTTCCAGAAGGTTATCAAACTCTTAGCTCAAAGTATCTCCAAATCGATCATATCAAAGTTTAATACTTATACCAAGTTTGTTATGTACTTCACTATGATCTCCTTGAACACTTGAAGAGATTCATTTTTGTATTTTATTAAATACAAACTACTATATCTATTGAGGTCATCAATAAATTTATTGAAGTACTATTGATTACCTTTAGCATTTATTCTAAAAGGTCTATATACATCAATATGTATAATCCTTAATAGCATAATCATTCTCCCACTACATCTAGTGAAGAACATTTGTCATATTCCACAATGAATGAGATTTTCATGTCTCTATTGGTTTAATAACCAAAATGAGTCTAGATAACCATCATATGGATTTATAGAAATGCAATTCTCATTTATGCACTACAGATGACTATTCTATAGGCATTCAAGTTTGAGTTATCATGTCATTCATTACATGTGTCACACACATTTGTCTCTTTAACTATCAAGTATAGTTAGTGAGACATAGGCATTATCATCAAAGATCATATCTTTAAAATGAAACATCAGTCCATAACACTCTTTCCCATACAAGATGTATGATGTTTTTCATTGATGGAAGGTATATAATAGAAATTCACTAATTCTATTACATGTCGATGAATGTCATAATGTAATTGTAATTGTAGTAACTCTTCATCCACATAGTTTCTAGCTTACTTCCTCTCAGGTCCTGAAGTAGAGATCTTTATCTCTATCATCTTCCTGAGATCCTCTATAAAGAGGTTATTTCCCTTTCCTACTTACCCCTTTCCATATCTTGAGTGATGAAGACTTGGACCTAAGCATGGCTTTGGAACACTTCCTGACCTTACATTAGTCTCTATTGATCATTATCACTGGTTTTTTCCTTTCTTCAGTCATGCTTTGGCATCAACATGCCAAGAACTTCAGACAGTGGTTTGGCCATGTTTCTCAACATCTGATAAATTGGCTATATGATTCACACAATAATTTGTAGAATCATATGTTTGGTCAACTCTTGACCTGTCAGAAATCACAGTTAATCTATATGCACAATCATATTGAGCATATGAGATTGTACTTGATCTCCATCGGTCTGATTATACTCAAACATCGCTTTGAAGACATTATACCTTTCACACTTTACATGATTCTTAAGATGTATAACCATCTCAATAATGTCCATGCTTCAAGCTATTTATGTAACTCATAGTTCATATAGCTCAACATAACATTCTTGATGTCTTAGGCATCATTGGCATACTTCAAGTAAGCATCCAATTTTCTCCTTAGGTCCATTTGGAGTGGTTCAACTAGCTCTGGTCTTTCAAGGACTTTAGAGTTTACATTCATCATTCAAAACACTTCTCAAAAGTCCTAAACCATATTTGAACTTTATCCCGTTTATGAAATGATTGCAATGATAATGTATTTGTGTTCGTCATTTGGATTCTACAAAAGAATTTTTGCAACCTTTCAAAACAATTTTTGATTTGTTTGATTTGAAAAATTTGATGATATTAATTAGACCTTTAATTAATTATCACTCCCACTATTTTGATAAAATTGATAACCCTCATGTATCAATTCAGAAGATTGCAGTGTACACACTTCTACTGAGCAAGATCGTGACATCCTCTAAGTTATGGATCAGTGAGGGTTGTCACCCACAACTAGATTCTTTTAGGTAGGGAACTTTTGCCAATTGCATCATATGCAACTCTTGATAGATGTTATGCAAAACTCTTTGTCAAGAACATCTGCATGCCTCAAGGTGCTTAATATTAAGATCACCTTGTTAAGTCTATTCCCAGGAGCCAACATAATGAGTATACAGCCTACAAAGGTAGACCCACGTACCTACTGTTACACTTCTATGAGATAGATAGTGCACCATGTGATGGCATGTCCACACTTAGTTGATCAAGATTTCCATGTGTGTTTCTTTTGGAAGGCATCTTAAACTTAATATTTATACTTGAGGGGTTTGATATTTATATACATATACATATACATATCCAGTCACCACATTATTATAGTATGTATCATATACATGCTATAACCACAATGAGAAATATGCAATATCGATAAAAGCAATGATTATGGTCATCCTATTGTAATTCCTTGGAGCCACTAGGAATTATGGTCATCCAAGGTCTACATCATATGCAACCCACTATTGATGAAGATCTTTGTGCTTGAGCCATTCCGAGTTGATTGACTCATCCTATGACACGATCGACTCACCACCTAGTTGGTTGGTCGGTCGGTCTGGCTTCCAAAGTCTAGACACCTCCAATAAGAAGTTGGGCCATCAACAGGTTGATCTAACTCCATATTAACAATCCTCCTCAGTCCTCTATGTGGTCGGCTCGTCTGGTGCTAAGAATCTTCTTCTTCTTCGATGTAATAGAAAATAAACTATCTTACTTTTACTAAATATTTGGGAATCCTCAAGTTACATTCGAGGGGAGAAAAGGTAGAAGAGAAAGGATCTTGAGTTATCTTGAGTTACATGTGGAATAGAAGGTAGAGGATCCATATGCAAAATGAGATGCAAAAAGCCATAACCAACCAAGCACCCATAGGGTTGATAGGCCATAAGAATGCTACACATCCACCATCAAACCCATTTTAAGGTGACACATATCAATTTAATATTTACCATATCATATATGTATATTAGTTTGTGGTCACATGTAGTATTTAGTCGGATATGCACATTAGTCATTTTAAATATTCACATCGTATGCAATAAATAAATGACGATAAAACCAAAATCTAAGCATATCAATTTATCCCAAAACAGAATACGTTGATGTGGCTTTGATACCACTGTTAGGTTTTATGGCCTCAGATTAGGCAGTAAAAAAAATTCTAGCCATTAACCCATAACTAGAGATCGCATCAATGACTATGTAATGGGAAGAATGGTTTTAGCAAGATATACCTGGTCCTTTTGATTTCCCAGTGACAATACCTTGCAGCCATGTGCGGTCTTCAATGCCATGTCTTGGACGGTGTCTGTGTAGCTCATGGTCTTTGTCATGGACTCTGGCCTCCACCATAGACTGTGGCTGGCATGTCCTCCTGAGCGGTATTCATCTCCCACCTCTACAAATAGTCCACACGAACCATCTAGAACTCCTATCATTTTAGAAGACCTAGTAGGAAGGAGATGACCCTCATGTTGGTGTACTAGCACCAACCTACTCTCCTGAACTCAGATTGCTTTTCTGTAGTTGGCTTTCCCTCGTTGTGCCTCCCTAGTCGGGTAGAACTTGCTCTGGCTCCCTCGGTTACCAGAACCAAAGAGGACAACAACTTTGTAGAGAAACTGGTGTTTTGAGTTATGTGTTCTCAGAAGTCCCCAGTACCCCTCTATTTATAGTAGAGGGTAGGGTCAGGGTTCCTAGTCTGTTCGGGAGTAGAAGGATCTTAAAATTCCATGAATAGTTTGTATTGCAACAGGTGAACCGATCTGTTCACAACTGAACTGATCGTTTGGGAAGGTGAGCCGATCAGTTCATAACAGAACTGGTCATTTGGGAACGTGAGCCAATTGGTTCACCCAGTGAATTGGTCATTTCACTTCCCAGACTTGCCCACAATTGACTTTCCTCAATCATTTCCAATTAATGCAAAGATTAATCACTATTCTAATCGAATTGAACAAGTGAAACGTGAAAATATTCATCCAATAGGGAAAATCCCTATCTCATGAGTTGGAAGGACTATGAGTTGCTTGATTCACCAAGTGAACTGGTCAGTTGGCTCACACCAGCCGATCGGCTCACAAAGGTGAACTGGTCGGTTGGCAGTCCTAACATTGTCAATGCAGCCTCCAATCGACCTGACACTCTAACCAACTAGTTCAATAATTGAATTTCATACTTTTGAGTCTAGTTAGTCAATTGTATGTTTAATTGAGAACCTAAACACATTTAGTTTCAATCTAAACATCATTCATGGATAATCTCCTCTTTTAGGGGTATCCTATGTGTGTGACTCTGCAGGTTCCAATTTACATTGGAAGTGAATGTTCATAACAACTTATGAAAACAGAAGTAATGAGAGGAATCTAGTAACTCATCATTTCTACCCAAGTAAATTAGAAAGTTGGAGAATAAGTTCAACCTACAATCTGTGATTAGTGTTACTGTGATTGTATAGTTCCTTTGTCACTGAAATCCGGATTGAACTCGAGGCACATTCAATCCATGTTCCTTGACCTAGAGAAGACTGTCTGAGATGCATGCATATTCATGTATCATATATTAAATCACATGAGTATGGCCACACAATTCTCAATCTCACTAATCAAGGGTCCCTAGATATCATATTCCTTGTAGGAGGGACAAATCCCATATCTATCACTCACAGTCAAGTCCCCATGTGTCAAAGTCACCCAATAATCACCGTTATAACAACCCAGGTTTCAGGACTACGTTTGATGATGTCAAAGTGTACCCAATCACATGTGATGAGTGCAGTGATTTTAGGTCTAAGAACAACAATCACCACCATCACTATGAGAGATGATTGTGACTACCATTCCATGGTATCCATGTATCATTCTCACAGTGGGTCTGTCTGATATACTGTTCTCTAATATATATTTATGTTCTTGTCTTGATATAATATATCATGTCTAATATGACTCTGTCATTAGTCAATACACACTCTAGTCTTATGTATTACTGTTGTGTATTTTTCTTCCACAGTAATATCCGTCTAGGGACATAACAAGAATGTATGTACTCTTATCATACATATGGTCTCATTGTTCATGTCCTCACCCTGAAGACATATGTCATTGAGTCACATATTTCATTAGACATCTATCATGTATGTGTCATCATCTCGTCAGTGAGACAAACATAATAGACATAATTACCTTTATCATTATCAAATCAAGTATCATAAGCCTCATTGCAATCATCATATGATTGGCTCTGTGGGCATACTATACCAACATCATATGCAACTATTGGATAGATGATATTTACAACACCTTTCCATAATCATACGTATGCTTATGGGCTTAGACTCTCTAAGAATTACCAATTAAGCCTAACCCAAAATCCAACACGATAGAATATGCACCGTGCTTGAGCACAACCCACATATCTATCATCACACTTTCACGAGATAAATGACGCACCATGATTTAGCGTATCCTATGCTTGGTTGATCACACTTTTCATGTGTGTCGCTTTTGAAAATCATCTAAGACTTAATATTTTAATTGAGGGAGATTATATAAATACATATACTTTATCCATTCACCAAATGTATAGTATGTATCATATACATGCTATATTTTACAATGAAACCATGCAATAAACAAAAGCGATGGTTATGGATGGCCTATTATGATTCCTTGGAGATATAATGAATCATGCCATCCTAGGCCCACATCCCATGTAGAAACTTGTTCTCGATGAAGATCCATTCTTGCCAATCTGGGTCGATCAGTTCGACTCCTGGCCAATTGTTTGGTCGTATCACCAGTCGTCTGGTTCTATCAGTCCACCATTTGCTGGCTCCTCTCACTAATCGGTTGGGTCCACCAACTGATTAGTTCGGCTCGTCCATCTGGTCCTCCTTGGTTCTTGATCTGGTTATATCATATAGGAAACATCATCTTATTCTTCATAATAAGAAAGTAAACAATCCTAATTTTACATGATTATAAAGAAACCTCGAGTTACATTTGATGAATGCAATGGTAGGAAAGAATTAACTTTAGATGCAAAGATAAGATAGAGGCTCAGTTCATAGATTCAGATAAAAGGATAAACCAACCACACAACCATGAACAAATAATAGGGGTTATTGGCCATAACCATTCTACATATCTACTATCAAAATTGCTATTAGGGTGATGCACGTAAATTGCATATATAAATAATATATATATATATATATATATATATATATATATATATATATATATATATATATATATACATATATATACATATATATATGCATATTAGTTTGGGAATGTCATGATATTTGATTGGAAATAATTATTCACACCACATGCAATGATAGAATGTCAAAACCAAACTCTAATCATATGGATTATCCGATAATATAGTAAATTGAACTTGGCTCTGATACCACTGTAGGGAAATATGGGTACTGAGCAGGAAGCAGAAACAAAAAAAAATTATCTATCATTTTCCCCATGAGCTAGCGGATCATGTGAATAACTATAAGATAGGAAGAATGGTTTTGAGGATATACCTAATCCTAGAGCAATACCAACAACATGTCCTCATCAACGTAGATGCACAACTATCTTCTAGTTGCACTAGGAATCATCTAACTGTTGCACATCCTCATCTACACCATGGACTACAACATCGAATGTCATCTTCTGTAGAAGATCCTCTCTCAATGGAGTGCAGGTTGATGTTGTTCTGTTAGCAATAGACAATGACCTCCCACCTCTAGAGAAGTCCAATAGACCGCCTAGAACTCCTATCGTCCTTCTAGAATGGACAGAAAGGAGTCGTCCCTTCTGTTGGTGTACTAGTCACCAACTTGCTCTATGACAACAATGATCTTAGTTGTTCTCTCCCTTGCTATCCATCCGTAGTTGGGTAGGACTTACATAGGCTCTCTTGGTTACCACAACCAGAGAGAACAACTGTTGTCAAAGGAATTGATTCTCTATTTTCTATGTTGTGTTGTGCTCTAGGAACACCCCAGTACCCCCCTATTTATAGGAGAGGTTAGGGTTTGGGTTTATAGTCTGTGCGGGAGTGCAAGGGACCGGGAGATCTAGAATTTTTACAACTTGTGACCACTAAAATGGGCATCTAGCAACCCAGAAGGTTGTTTGGAATGTGAGATGATTGTTTCATATTGTGAGACAATCATTTTGCAGTTTCCCCATCACATATGAAATAGGAAATTCATTTAATATTAAAGAGAAACATTAATTTCTTGCACTCCAATCAATGTGCAATCGAAAAAAATATGGGAAAGTATCTAAAACCTTCCCTCGACCTAACTAAACAGTCTCTCCTATGCCATACAGCCGTCTCTCTCACCTAGATAGTATTTTGGTTACCCAAGCCAAGCCATTCGATTCAACCCATAGCCAATTCAAATCGAATCATCCTGGATCTCCAAACACCCATTCCAACCCTTGAGATGTCCGTTTGGAACTCCAAAAAGTCATCTTACTCTATGAGATGATCATTTGGCAGTGTAACCAACTAATTTACTTTGTGAATGGAATACCTGAACACTTTAATAATCAATTCAATCACCATTCAAAATTAAACTCATCTCCTAGGTCGAGACCTATGTGTATGACCCTATAGGTCCCATATTACATTGGCAGTGAATGTCCATAACAACTTATGGCATCACAAGCAATTAATGGTGCCTAGTCATACATCAATGCTACCCAAGTAAATGGAAATTGGGGAACAACTTCAACCTACAATCTATGTATGGTGTTATAGTGTTTGTCTAGTTCCTTTTTCACTGATACCCAGATTGAACTTGAGGCATGTAGTCACCCTCTTCAACATTCAATCATGTTTATTGAACAAATAGCAGACTATCTAAGATATATGTAAGCTCAATATCACATATTGACTTACATGTGCATGGCCATGCATTTGTCAGTCTTGCTAATCAAGAGGCCTAGGATATCATACTCCTGTAGGAGGGACAAATCTCATCTCTATCACTCACAGTCTATGCCAGTGTGTCACAGTCACCCAATAATCACCATTGTAACAACCCATGTTTCAAGACAACATTTGATGATGTCAAATCGTACTGAATGACATGCAACGAGTGCAGTGATTTCAAGTCTATGAACCACAACCACCACCATTACAATGAGAGTTGACTATGACTTCCATGATGATGGATTCCATGTGTCACTCTAACAATGAGTTTGTCTGACACACTATTCTCCAACATGTATTTGTGTGCTTGGTTTGATAAAGCCATATCATGACTACTGAGATTTTGTAATCAACCAACTCAAACTCTAATCTAATGTGTTATTGTTTTCTATCAACCTTCCACAATAAAAATTGATCAAGGACCTAAAGAGAATATATATATGTACTTTTAACATCTGTATGATATCATTTCCTCAAGTTATGTACTTGAAGACATGCATCATTAAGTAATATTATTCTATAGACATTTATAATGTTACATCATTATCTGATAACTGAATTAAACAAAATAAGATGGAAGATTGCCTTTTTTTATTAATCAAATCATTTACAAACTATTCCATTAGAATCATCACATGATTACCTCTCTGGGCATACATACCAATAGTTCTGGCTCTGGTCTATCTAGGACATAGAGTTTTCTTTCATGATTGAGAACACTTCTCAAAATCCTTAACCAAACATGCAAATCAATCCCATTTAGTTTTGTCCTTCTTAAGGACTGATCGGAAAAAAAAAATTGTGTTTGTTAACAAACGAAATTTTGCAATTTTTCATAATATTTTTTATTTGTTTGATTTGATACATTAAAACTATTAATTAGGCCCTTAATTAATTATCTCTCTCACTATTTTGTTCAAACTGATAACCATCAGGTATCAATTTGTATGATTGCAACATACAATCTTCTAGTGATCAGAGATCCAAAACAATTGAATTATTATCAGGCCAAGGTGAGCATCCATGACCAATTATTAAGGTAGATAACTTTTTTTAATTGCATCACATGCAGTTCTTGGATATATGATATGTGTAACTACTTGCCATGATCATCTGCATGCATCTAGCACTTAATCCCATTAAGAATCACCAGTTAATCCTGACCCAAAAGCCAATACAAAAGAAATGCACACTAGTTGGACAGAACCTATATATCTACCATCACACTTCCATGTGATGGACCTGCTAAGAAATATGGGTACAAAGTATGGTAGTGGAAACAATTTTTTTTATCTATACATATTCCCATAATCTTAAGATCATGCCAACTACTATGAAATAAGAAGGATGATTTAATGAATTTATACTTGGTCTAGGAGAAAGTCCAATGACTACAAGTCGTTACAATACAACTATCTTCTAGTTACTTTTAGATGGTGTTTGTGCAACTCTTGGTCTTCACTATAGACGACAGACTCAAATAGCTTCCACAGTGGCTCCTATGATCTTGCCACAGACTGCAAGCTGATGTTACCATCCTAGCAGCAGCCAAAGGACTCCTGCCTCTAGAGTAGTCCACACAAACCAACTAGAACTCTTGTCATTCTAGTAGAACATACAAGAAGGAGTTGTCCCTCCCATTGTTGTACAATCACCAATGTTCTTTCCCACAACAATGATCCTTAGTTGTTCTCTCCCTGGCTATCCCTCTCTAGTCCGGTAGGACTTCCTTGGTCTCTCTTGGTTACCACAACCACAGAGGACAACAATTGTCAGAGAAACTGATTCTCAATTGTTGTGTTGGGAAGCCCCCAACACCCCTCTATTTATAAGCAGATTTAGGGTCAAGGTTCCTAGTCTTTGTGTGATATGTGTGGGAGTGGAAGGGACCGGAAGATCTTGAATTTTCACAACTTGTGAAATCTGAAATGGTCATTTCACAATTGAAACGGTCGTCTCACATGTCAGACAATAGGCTCATACAAGCAGACGATTGTTTCGCTATGTTTCGCAATCACATATGAATTGAACAAGTGAAACGAGTAATCTTTCTCATGAATTTAAGAAAATTACTAGAACCTTCATTCGGCCCAACTAAGCAGATCGGTTCACCAGGTGAACCAGTCATCTCGCTCACATGAGCCAATCAATTCACCCAGTGAGCCGATCAGTTGGTGCCTTTTTTGTGCAAAGCTCCATCCAATTCAGTTCCAATCATCCCGATACTCCAAACGATCATCTCAACACATGAGTCGATTGTTTGGAATTCCAAATAGTCATCTAACTCTGTGAGTCGATCGATTCACAGATCACTTAGCTGATCTGTTGCGTGAATTGAGTTACTAAATACTTTAGTAATCAATCCAATCATCATTCAAGATTAAAATCCTCTTCTACACGAGTTCCTTTGTATGTGACCCTATAGGTTTCATATCATGTTGTCAATGAATGTCCATAACTTATGACATCACAAGAAGAGAGTGGTGCCTAGTTGCACATCAGTGCTACCCAAGTGAATGGAAAGTTGGAGAACAACTTCAACCTACAATATGTGTAAGGTGTTGTAGTGATTGTATAATTCCTTTATCTCAGATATCCGAAGTTAACTCGAGGCACGGAATCATCATCCTCTCAATGTTCAACCCAAGTTCCTTGAACTAAGAGCATATTGTCTGAGATAATGTGATTTCAATATCACATATTAATCCACACCTTCATGTGATGTGTTACACAATCTCACCTATCAAGTGGCCATGATACAAAACTCTAGTTGGATGGACAAATTCCGTCTTTATCACTCACAGTCAGTCCCCATGTGTCAAAGCTACCCAATCATCACCTTTATGGCCACCCATATTTTAGAATTATGATTGATTATGTGAAAGTATACCCAACGACATGTGATGAGTGCAGTGATTTTAGGTCTAAGAATCACAATCACCACCTTCACTGTGAGAGATGACTATGACCACCAATGATAGTTTCCTTGTATCATTCTCAAGGTGGGTCTATCCAATACATTGTTCTCTAATATGTATCTATGGGGTTGGTTTGATATTGCCATATCATGATTAATGAGATTTTGTCATCAACCAACTCAGACTCTAGTGTTATGTGCTACTAGTATCTATCTACCTTCCATAGTACCATCAGCCTTAGGGACATAATAAGCATGTAGGTACACTTAACATCTGTATGATCTCATTCTTCCAAGTCACGTACTTGAAGAAATACATCATTGAGTAATTATAATTCTTTAGACATTCATTATGTTTCCTCATTATCTCATAACTCATTGAATCAAAATGAATTGGAATCTTGCCTTTGTTATTAT
The DNA here is from genome assembly GCA_963693085.1 of Alisma plantago-aquatica. Taxonomy (NCBI): domain Eukaryota; kingdom Viridiplantae; phylum Streptophyta; class Magnoliopsida; order Alismatales; family Alismataceae; genus Alisma; species Alisma plantago-aquatica. Next base: position 974,419,570 of record OY856409.1, read on the forward strand.
TAATAAGATTCTTTATGTAATACGCCTTTACAATCATCATAGCATTCACCCTCAGGGCATACTTGCCAAAAAAACTCCCACTTGCACTTTGATCCAATCACCCACAGATCTCAACATTAGTTATCTATACATGTACATCATGTTTCTGCTACGAAAGTGCTAATCCAGAGCCTAACAAGTAGCTTCATTGTTGTCATAGTATCACTACTACGTCATCAATGGTTGGAACATCTTTAAGTTCATCCATATGAACTTATTGATCCATACAAAATTTCTTTGTGTTCATAAAACATGTATGCTTGACTTCAATTGTAGAATAGAATTAATGGCTATTAGTTCATAACCCTTCCAACTAACAATATTTTGTTTTTAGTCAAACACATTTTATTGTGATTACTCTTGTCATTTTGGAATATTGCATCATTGTAATCGTTTACTGACATTTTATCCTCAAGTACTTCTCATGTACTAATGGATATATGACATTATGATAACCCTTATTGGAATTTAGTATCATCTTGTCATGTCCAATACATACAATATTATATGGGACACGCACATCTGTAGCCTTCATGATAGATCCATTATTACTACATATGGTATCTTATTCATGATATTTCCATTCTTTACAAGAATTGGAATATATGGTTCAAGAGAGACTAATCTAGATTCTCTGTCATTGAATTCTTTCATGTTGAACTCTGTCAACATATTGCAAATGTGTGTGCTCAAATGTATGTTGTGAAACTTTCAAGAACTATCCCCATAAGTCTTGATCCCTATCACATAGGGTGTCTCACCTAATCCTTCATTGTTGTAGGGGTTTTCCATGCCAGTTCACAATATGGAGACGTTATTCCTCATCATATGTGGAATATTCATATATGCTCCCACAAAATATTTTGGAATAAAAAATTACATGTTTTATCTTGAGGTCAATACAAATCTTTGACTATCTTGTCAAGTCAAAAGATCCCATCTCTGAGATGCTTGTTTCAATCCTGGATTAAATTTTATAGTTATTAGAATTTATTTGCATTCATGAAGTTATAAAACCTTTAGGTTGTGTCATGTACACATAATATCAAATATTTATTTCAAGTAAACCGGTTTCTATCTTCACATGACAAATTTCATAGCCTATTTTAATTAGAACAACAATCATGACAATTAGTAAAGGAATCTCTGTCATGTTCAACTTGAACTGATTTGAAAAAATTGTTAACCAATTTTTTCTTTTATGTTATCCATGTAGGTCTATTACACAAGACCCTACTGTACCCTTTAGGTATTACCCCTATAGGTTTCACTACCAAGGTCCTACCTTGTTACCTTAGATGGATCCCATAATGGATTTTGAGCCATTACTCAGATTATGATTCTCAATGTATTCTAGTTCATTAGTTTACTCAGCTTGTCATGACTGACATGTCTTAATTATTGGATTCATAGTACTCCAATCTCAAACATTATCTACTAGAACTATTTTGTTTTGTGTCATATGATGAACATGAGATTTCACAACAACTTGTGATTTTCTTGATTCTCATTGTACCTCTTTGTTGACCTCAAACATTTTGAGTTCTACTTTTACCCCCACCGATTCTTTAGGAACTCAATTAACCTATCAAGATAACTCTTTTGTATTGGATTGAGATTTGAAGTAATGTTCAATAGTTATGGTTTGTGGATAAACGTTTTCAAGATTCTATTTTTCTAATGCATGTTTCAATCCTTTAGACATATTGGTCCATTCCCAAATTATATCATATGTGATATCTTATAAACCATTATGATGGTACATCATTTAGTGATAGGTATATATTAATGAGGACATCATATGTTTAGATTAATTGACAATTATATCATTACTCATCATGATATAATTCCTTCATTCTCACACATCATCATGTTCAAATGGATTTGGCTTGTGATGCATTATCATATCTCCTTTTTGAAGGTTCTCAAGGTATTGATGTAAAACTATCTCAATATTTGATCTCGTCAAAATTTCTTAATACTTTCATCAAAGATACATTTCATTTATAATCTCATTGGACACTTTAAGAGATTTATGTTTCTATTTTACTAAGTACATATCATCATATTATAAGTATATGAAATGAGGTACAAATAATTATCTATAACATTTATTCCATAAGATCTTCATGCATCATATTAACGAGGTCTAGTGGAAAACTTATCCTATTATAACATTTAGTGAAGGATGTTATGTCACATTGTGTGTAATTAAGACTTGCAAATTTCTTCAGGTGCATTAACCAAGGAAATCAAATTAGAATCAATATGTACTCTAGATATGCATTTCATACATTCAAAGTGACTTTTACTAATGATAGTTTTGAGTTATCAACTATAATCCTTTGGTATAAACAGTATAAACATTCATATTAATATTTAAAAACTATTAGATGTTTGGGCATTGCCATACAAGATCATATCTTTTAAAATAGAAACATCAATAACTCACTTTGTTGATCTATCATCCGTGTCATACAAGATGTATGAAGTAAATACTTTTGGTTGCTTGGCATAATGAAGTAGAAGTTCAACTAACTCTATTACATGCCCATTGGGCTAAGATAAATTTAAATACTAAAGCTTTAGCAGCTCTTTCTCTGCCTTGTCCATATTTGCCCTTCCATGAGAGCTTTTACTTCATGTCAGATCTTGCACATCAAGTGTGTCAGATCTTTGTTTGGCATAATATACCATGATTAAGAAGTAATCAAATTTATTTTATAATGTTTGTACCTAAAGTGGAGGCCTCAGCACCTTCCTTCTTCTTCTTTTGTTCTTCTAACTAGAGTGGGAAACTTCTTTTCCAATGTCCAATGTAGTGATAATGGTGACAATCACCTCTTTTATTTACTCCTCCCTTTGCCTTGAGATCCAAAGACTTCGGCTTCTGGCCAGTTATAGAACTTTTCTTAGATTTGCCTTTTCCTTTAGACTTTCCCTTTGTCTTGTTGATAATCATCACAAATTTGGTTTGTCTTTCTTCATATATGCCTCAACTATTCTCAGTATCCCAACAACTCTGTCAATGATTTTTCAAACTCGTTCATGTTGTAGTTCATGACAACTGACTATATGATTTTGGAAGAGACTACAGAATTACATTAGTAGCCAACTCTTGACCTAAGGGGAATCCCAGTCTAGCAAGGTTCTCCTTATACCCAATGAGCTTGAGCACATGAGGACCTACTAGATCTCCCCCTATCATGTTACACTTGAACAATGCCTTGGATACATCATATCTCTCTCATCTTGCCTGATCTAGCAACATGTTTCTGAGATATGTGACCATCTCCATAACTTCTGTGTTCTCATGTTGTATTTGAAACTCATAGTTAATTGAGCATAGAATTAGGCATTTGACATCTACAACATCATCAATATGCTTCTTGTAAGAATCCCTATCAGCTCTGGGGGCATTAAGAAGAGGTTCTTGGGGCACTAAAGTATCTAGACAAAGAGTTTGTGCTCCTGTGTTAGAATGATTCTCATCGTCTGGTACCAGTAATGGAAATTGTTCGCATTTAACTTTTCCTTCTCAAGGATCGATCATAGACAAAAGTGATTATTGTTTGTTGCCAATTGATTCTACAATAGAATTTCGAATTTTGTCAAAACTCATTTTGATTTGATTTGATCAACATTTGGCAATAATAATTAGGTCTTTAATTAAGTATCAATCTCACTATTTTATTCAAATTGATATCCCTAACGTATCAATTTAGAAAATTGTAGCAAAACAATTTTCTAATGAGACATGATCCAAGATAAACCAACTATGGATTAACCAAAACTGCAATATATAGTCAATTATCAAGGTAGGAAACTTTTTCCAATTGCATCATATGAAATTTTGGATATATGATATGTGCAACTCCTTACCATAATCATTTACATGCTTATGGGCTTAGACACTCTAAGAATCACTAGTTAATCCTTACCCAATAGACAGCATGATAATAATGCACCCTGCTAGGGCGGAGCCTACATTACTATCATCACACTTCCATGAGGTAGATGGTGCACCATGCTATGGCATACCCTACGCTTAGTTGAACAAGCTTTTCATGTGTGTTGCTAAAGGAAAGAATCTTAGACTTAATATATTTGATTGAGGGATTTATATATGTATATTATATATATACATATATTGTGTCCAATCACCACATATATAGTATGTATCATATACATGCTATATCTCACAATGTAATTATGCAATATAAAACAAAAATTTATGGTTATAACCATGTCTACTATAATTCATTGGAGCGACAAGGAATTACTACCACCTAGATCAATCATCACATCACATGTATGAACTTGTTATTGGTGTAGATCTATGATTGCCAATCTGGGTAGATCGGTTCAACCCTTGAACTAGTTGTCTTTCCTTTTGGCTGGTCATTTTGTCCTCAGGGAAGGTCGTTTGGCCTCATGTCCAACCAATGTTTGAACACCTTCAAGACGGTCAGTTGGGTCAACCAGGAAGTCGCATGGCTCCTTTTCTTTGTCCTCCATGGTCCTCTAACTAGTCATATCATCTGATTAAGCGGTTGACTCGTTGATCGTTGATTGTCATCTTGGTGGTTGCAAGAAAATAAAATAGTCTACTTTTACATGGTTATGTATCAACTTCGAGTTACGTTCAAGGGGAGCAAAGGTAGGAAAGAATTAACTTTACATTGGGAAGTAGGAGGCATAGGTTCGGTACACAGACCGAGATAAATAGGAATAAAACCATACCATACATCCATAAACACATATTGGGTTATTGGTGATAACCATGCTACACATCTACCATCAATATCGATTTTAGGGCGATGATGTAATTTTCATAATTATATATATATATATATATATATATATATATATATATATATATATATATATATATATATATATATATATATATATATATATATATATATATATATATATATATATATATATATATATATATATATGGCTAAAAGAATTATGTACCCGAGTACATGTAGCTTGCATGTACCTACCTTCATTTATGATAATTGTAAAATTAAACTACACTATCCAACCTTATGGATGTGGTGTATACCACTTAGATAAGATGTGTATCAAAAATCACCAACATATGATATTCATAGATTATCCAATAAAACAATTTGTGTCTTATCTAATCAACGGTAAGTTGCAGAAATTACAGAAACCGTTCGATGATATATTGCTATATCTCATGATCTATGTGAGATATTGGTATGATTTTTTAAAAACATGTAATCTATATAATTATGAGTCAATCCATATGGTTGGATTTTATTAACATGCTCCACATATGTCATTTTAATGGCTGGTACATGTAACTTACATCTACCGGCCGGTACACACTTCCTAACCTCTCTCTCTCTCTCTCTATATATATATATATATATATATATATATATATTATTTTTTGTGGTCTTTCATCAGATACACATATGAGACAATTTAAATATTCACATTGTATGCAATAAATAAATGATAAAACCAAAAACCCAATCATAGCGATTATCCTAAAACAAAGTAAATTGGAGTGACTATGATATCATCGTTGGAAAGTACCGACACAAAGTATGGCAGTGGAAACAATTTTTTTATCTATTCATATTCCTATAATAACAAGATCACATCAAATTCTATGAAATAGGAATGATGATTTAACGAGTTTATATATGTTCCTAGAACAAGTCCAGTGAATACAACTAATTGTAGTGCAACTATCTTCTAGTTACTCTTAGATGGTGTCTTTGTAGCTCCTAGTCTTCATTACAGATGATAGACTTGAACAGTTTCTACAGTTGCTCTTGTGGTCTCACCACAGACATCAAGCTAATGTTACCCTCCTAGAATAGCCAAAGGAATCATGCCTCTAGGGTAGTCTACACGGACCAACTAGAACTCCTTTCATTCTAGTAGAACAAATAGGAAGGATTTTTCCCTCCCGTTGGAATACTAGTCATCAATGTTTTCTCCCACAACAATGATCCTCAGTTGTTCTCTCCCTCACTATCCCTCCTTAGTCGGGTAGGACTTGCTTGGAATCTCTTGGTCACTAGAACCAGAGAGGAAAAAAATTGTTAGAGAAACTGATTCTCAATTCTGTGTTTTGGGAAGCCACCAATTCCACTCTATTTATATGTGCAGTTAGGGTAAGGGTTCCCAGTCTGTGTGGGAGTAGAAGGTACCAGAGGATCTTGAATTTTTAGAACATGTGAAATCTAAAATATTCATTTCTTGACCGAGTTAGTTGTCTCACATGCTATATGGTCGTCTCATAGAGCCAGATGGTCATTTTTCTATGTTTCCCAATCAAACATGAATTGGAAAAAAAATTCTAATTAATGCAAACATTAATTCATTGTTTCAATAAAATTGAACAAGTAAAATGAGTAATATTTCTCATTAATTTGGGAAAGCTACTAGAACCTTTGTTTGGCCCAACCAAGCCGATCAGTTCACCAAGTGAACTAGTCATCTCTATCACCAGACGATCATTTCTTCTAGTGATTCGATTGATTGGTACCTTATTTGTGCAAAACTCTAGGAAATTTAGTTCCAATTAACCTAACACTCTGAACGGCCGTCTCAACAAATGAGCCAATCGTTTGGCACTCCAAATGACCGTCTCACCCTGTGATTCAATTGGTTGGCAGTGGAGTCAATTGATCTATTACGTGGATTGAGTACCTAAACACTTTAATAATAAATCCAATCATCATTCTAGATTAAACTCCTCTTCTAGATGTGTTCCTTTGTGTATATCATGTTGGTCATGAATTTCCATAACTAAATTATGACATTACAAGATTAGATCGGTTCCTAGTCACACATCAGTGCTACCTATGTGAATGGAAAGTTGGAGAACAACTTCAACCTACAACTTGTGTTAGGTGTTGTAGTGATTTTATAATTCATTTTTCTGTGATACCCGGAGTGAACTCAAGGCATGGAATCGTCATCCTTTCAATGTTTAACCCATGTTCCTTGAACTAAGAGAAGTCTGTTTGAGATAATGTGTCCTCAATATCATATATTGATTCACATGTGCATGCACATGTGTTTTTTAATCTCACTTATTAAGTGGTCAACATACCAAAATCTAGTAGGAGGGAAAAATTCATATCTATCACTCACAGTCAGTCCACATGTGTCAAAGCTACCCAATCATCACCTTTAAGGAAACCCATATTTTTGGATTATGTTTGATGATATCAAAGTATACCCAACGACATGTGATGAGTGTAGTGATTTTAGGTCTAAGAATCACAATAACCACGTTCACTATGAGAGATGACTATTACCAATAATGATAGTTTCCATGTGCCATTCTCAAGGTTGGTATGTCTAATACACTGTTCTCTAACATGTATATGTGTGGTTGGTTTAATATTACCATATTATGATTAATGAGATTATGTCATCAATTAACTCACACTCTAGTCTTACGTGTTACTGGTGTCTATCTACCTTACACAATAATAGTTGACTTAGGGACATGATAAGAATGAACTTACTCTTATCATTTGTATGATCTATTCTTCCATGTCATGTACTTGAAGACATACGTGATTGAGTAATTGTCATTCTTTAGACTTTCATTATGTTTCCTCACTATCTCATAATTGATTGAATTAAAATGAATTGGAAGCTTGCCTATGTTGTTATTATTATTATTCAGATCATTTATGTAGCATGCCTTCACAATCATCATTTGATTATCTCTCAGGGCATACTTACCAACAGGACGATGCACCATGCTTGGGCAAAACCTACGCTTGGTTGACCAAGCTTTTCATGTGTATTGTTTATGAAAACAATATAAGACTTAATATTTATACTAAGGGATTTTATACATAAATAAACATACATATCCTATCATCACATACTTATAGTTTGTATCATATACATGCTATAATCATAACCAAAACATGTAATTAGAAATAAACGAGCGATGGTTATGGCCAGTCTAATGCAATTCGTTGGAGCCACCAGGAATGTCTACCACATAAGGTCCACATCACATACAACCAGTTGTTGATGAAGATTCATGCTCAGTCCAATCCAAGTTGATCGTACAACATTTGAATTAGTCAACTCTCCTCCTGGCTGCTCGGTTGGGTTCTTGAAACGGTCATCTGGTCTTCAGGTTCAAGCAGTGTATGGACTCCTCCAGCCGATTGGTTGAGCCACCAGTTGATTGGTTCATCCTCTTGTTGTTTGGCATCCTCGATCCTCCAGTTGAGTGGCTCATATCACGAGCTGGACATTTCACCTTTGTGCATATCATCATCTCATGATGAAACTTTAATTAAAGCTATCATATTTCTTATTACATTGTAAAATTGAAAACCATGAGTTACATTTGAGGGGAAATAGGAACAAGAGAATTAATTTACATTAGGAAATAAGAGAGAGGTTCGGTATGCAAACTGAATAACAATAGGAATAAATAACCACAACCAAGCACACACATATTTAGGGTTATTGGCCATAACCATGCTAACATCCACCATCAAAACTGATTTAGGATGATGTGTGTAAATTGCATATATATATGTGTATATATATACATACATACATACATACATATATATATAAATTACCAAACATTCCGCTATATATATATATATATATATATATATATATATATATATATATATATATATATATATATATATATATATACACATAGTGTGCAGTGTCGTATGTGAAATTTAACCAAATATGCAAAATCACATTGTATGCAATAAAAGAATGAAAACTAAATCCAATACTATCTATTTAAATCCCAGATACATCGTAAATTGATGTGGCTCTGATACCACTATAGGGAAATCGGACACAGATATAGGCAGTGGAAATAAAAATTTAAATGCATGTTTCTGAGAACAACAAGATTGCATCAACAATAATGTATACAGGATGGAAGGTTTGCAAGGTTATACCTAGTCCCAAAGCAAGTTCAACGATATTAACCTTGTAGTAGAATCACACTTCTTCTTTAGGCATAAGCAACAACACACAAACAATCATCTTCACCAGCCTCATGGTGAAACACTATCCTAGTGGCAGACAACAACCTCCCGCCTCTATAGAAGTCCACGTGGACCACCAGGAAGTCCATGTTGTGCTACTTGAGCCAATGGGAAGGAGTTGTCCCCTTCTGTCATTGTACTAGTCACCTATGTGCTCTCCCACATTTTTCCTCAATTATTCTCTAGCTCACTATCCCACCCTTTATTGGGTAGGACATGCTTGGGCTCTCTATTGGTTACCAGAACCAAAGAGAACAATTATCAGAGCAACTGATTATCAATTGTATGTGTTGGAAACCTTAATACCCCTGTATTTATAGTAGAGGCTAGGGTCAAGTTTCCCAGTTTATGTGGGAGTAGAAGGGTCCAAAATTTTCCCTACAATAGGTGAACTGATCGGTTCACTGGTGAACCAGTCAGATGGCATAATGAGTTTATCAGTTCACAAAGTGAGATGATCCTTTCACAGTGTTTCCGAATCATAATTGAATTTGCAATTCACTTCCAATTAATGTCCAACATCAATCATTATACCAATTGAATTGAATAAAGTGAAACAATCAACTATTCTCTTGATTTGGGAAAATCACCAGAAGCTTTTGTTAGCTTGACCAAGCTGATTGGTTCACTATGTGAACTGGTTGTCTTGCCAACCTGAGCTAATTGGTTCATTGTATGAGCCAATCAGTTGGTGTCTTAACTCATGTTGAAATCAGCCGGTTCAATTTTCAATCAATTTTCCACTCCAATCAGTCAGATCATCACTTGAACTTGAAGGTTTTGAGTCCAGTCAGTTTATCTGTTGTTTAATTTAATACCTAAACACCATTAGATTTCAATCTAAACATCATTCATGAATATAATCCTTTAATCCAAGTGTATCCTAAGTGTGTGTTCCTATAGGTCCAGTAATATGTTGGCAATGAATGTCCATAACCAATTATGACATCACAAGGAAAGAGTGATGCCTAGTCATACATCATTGCTACCTAAGTAATTTAGAAAGTTGGAAAATAACCTCAACCTGCAATCCATGATTATTATTATCATGATCGTATAGTTTGTTTGTCTTTGATATCCAGATTGAACTTGTGGCATGGAATCATCATCCTCTCAACATTCAATCTATGTTCCTTGAACTAGAGCAGACTGTCTAAGATGCATGTGATCTCACATATTATATATTGAGTCACATAAGTACAAATGTACATTTCTTAGCCTCACTCATCAAGAGGCCCTGAATATCAATCTGCTGTAGGAGGGACAAAAATCATCTACATCAATCACACTCTATTCCCATTTGTCACATTGCACCCAATCATCACTATTATGGCAACCCTTGTTTAGGATTACATTGGAGGATGTCAAAGTACATGAACAACATGTGATGAATATAGTTACTTCAAGTATATGAATAACAACCACCACTATAATGATGAGAGTTGATTTTGGCTACTATTCCATGGTCTCAATGTATGACTCTCATGGTGGGTCTGTCTAATATATTGTTCCACAATATATACATGTTTGCTTGACTTGATATCAAATATCATGACTAATGACATTGTATCATTAGTCAACACCAACTATAGTATTATGTATTATTGTTGTCTATTTTGCTTCGATAGTAATATCTAAATAGGGACATAAAAAGAATGTATGTACTCTTAACATTCATATGATGTCATTGTTCAAGTCATGTATCGAAATACATATGTCATCGGGTAACATCATTCCTTAGATATCTACTATGGTTGTGTCCTAATCTGATGTTGAGACAAACATATAGACGAAATTACCTTTTATTAGTATCAAATTAGGTAATTAGTGCCACATTCCAATCATCATATGGTTGGTTCTCAAGGCATACATACCAATACTATTATCTGCACATCACCTAACTTAGTTTCTAGTAATTTCTTAACTAGCAAAGATAGAAAGGTCATACAAAAATTCCTTATATACGCCCTACTAGGTAGGATTGTAAGTTATACAAAGAAAAGTGATTTTTTCTTTCAGAGTAGGAAACTTCACACATGGTTCTCTAGATAAGGTAGTTTACATAATGTATTCTTTTTATGAGGGTGAAGCAAAATTCTTTGTCATATGACCCTACTTCAATATGATGAAATAAATTGTCCTAGAACTTTGGCATTTCCTATTTTTCCTTTAATCATTGAATTCATTGAATGGGTCACAAGTATTGTTGGACTCATTGGAGGTTTGATTCCTTATTGAGCCATCAATAAACTCTTATTAGACTACCACATCTTCCTTTTTGTAACATGAAGGTATGTCTCATAGAAACACCATATCATCATCCTCACCATGAGCAGAAGGCCTAGGGATTAGAATTAGGGATTAAAGGTCATGGAGGAATCTGGTTTAAGCAATTATGTGTTGTTCTATTAGGTACATAAAATATTCGTTAAAATTCAACATTTACATACCAATATCTCCATATATCTATTTATGTGTATAACCCACTATGGTCCATTATAGATTGACAGGGACAACTCATCTTAACCAAGGATGATAAAAGTTAAAAGGGTTTCTCATTATAAGAGAAGCATACATTATTGAAAGAAACTTCCACATTTTTAAGTCTTCAATTGGTGTTTGACATGCTTTAGTTGGTGGAGGATGTCGTAAACTTGTATCTTCCAAGAGCCATAATTATAAACAGAAGAGGGATCAACAATAAGATATATAGGAAATGATTTAGGGTTAAGAAAGAATAAGATGAGAAAGACACAATGTTTAGATGGGAAGAAATAAAAGCTATTTTTTTTGGGAAAATGCTAAGTCTTTGGTTAGGAAGGATACACATGGGCCATAAAGACATCATAAACCAACTAGTGGTGTGGGGGTGGGGTTGGTACTCTCCAATTATGTTAGAATCCTAGACACCATTTCCTTTTAGAAGAACCATAATAATTCCCTTATGGTTGTAAGGAATTTTAAAATGATTAATTTAAAAATCATTCTATGTGAATTTGGCTCTTATATCAATTTATTTGAGTCGTCCTTTCTTTACCGCCATCAATAAGGACCATATATGCAAGATAAGTTCACTTATATTTTAAACAAATATTCTTAAAATAAAACAATATGAGACAATTCCATTTAGGGGGTTATCATGTTTTCAAAACGATTGTGCTCTAAATGTAGGTACATAATTGGGAAAGTGAAAATCTAGAATTGAAAACCTAAATAACCTAGGAAACTAAGAAGAGAGAAAAAATTTGTCCAGCCCTCCACAGTTAAAATAATGATTTAATCTTTTTCTTGAGTTGAATGAGCCTCAACATTGCATCTTAGTCCTAAGTCAATACTGAAAAAACATGGGTCAACAAATTACTATAGTATGTATGTGGGTGCAGGAATGCAAATGATGATTAGATAGTATATGAAAATAAAAGATTGAATATTTTCTTATAAGTAATGAAATACACAATTTTATTTATAATTCTAATTTATAAATAAATCTCCAATACTAGATTTGAGTTTCCTCTAATATTTAACTCATTCTCATATTCCAACAATGGGCTTCACATTATATTCCAACAATGGATCATGATTGGACTCTTGTTTCTAGTGAATTCATGGGGAAATATTAGTGTTGATACTCTTATGGGACATGAGTTTTGAATTCCAATGTTATTCTTTATATTACTAATATACATAGGTTTATATCTTGTGCATGAAATAAAGAAGACAATACAACTTTTCCAAAATGAATACAATTAAAAAATTATTGCAAATTAAAGTAATATTAAGTTAGTTAATTATAAATAACCCAAGTACATTTTTTGAATGGTGAAATATGTCATAAGTAATTATACAAACAATTGAAGTGACATGACACAAACCCTTTAACTGGGGCTTAGGACCATCAAGGAGGGATTAAACTAACCATTTACTTTTAATCGTTTACTAAAAACCAACCTAAATGTTTTATTTAGATTTATACAACTAGTGAAACATCAAGAAAACTAGAAAGATAAAATCTTTAGTATGCAAAACATGAAAGGTTAAAATAGAGTTTGACTTTTATAGTATAAGAAAGAGTTTTTACTTAATATAAATTAATTATAGCTATTTACAAATTGCTCTCCTTTCTCACTGTCTCATTCCCATGATGTAGAGGAAGGATTAAGAGTAACTAATCTAACTACTTCTTATGATCTCTACTCTACTCTTGATAAAAGTTGGCTTCCACCTCTTTTGGAGCAGCTGGTTCTTTACCTAAAAAAATTTTTAGTAGGTAGATGAGATACAAGCTCAAGGTACATAAAAGCTATAGGTAACCATGATAATTCAATTGAGAGATATTTATTGTTTACGATACAAGAAGGTTAAAAAAGGAATTGAAATTATCTTATCATTCAAACATCACATGTGTACTGATAACAACTAATCAGAGTAAGTCACTAATATCCATTTAGTTCTTCTATTGACTTTTTATATGCCTTGGACCCACATCAGGTGTATCACAACATGTGAAAGCATCACAACAAGCTATGATGTCATTATACATGACTTAGAACAATGTCCATATTTCTAAGTTGTAAATATCTAGCTACCTTGTCTATAGTTGGCCTCAACACATTTGGGCGGCTAATGGGTTTGGTTCTTTTATATTTTAAAATCATAATTAGTGTACTTTTTGTTAATCTTATGGACTCTACAATTTCAAATGTTAAGATCTATCAACTCTGTTGCAACACAATGATTTTCCTCAATAGTCATATTTATAGATGTACTTTTTGAATCCTAATACAAGTGAACTTAACATAGGTAAACATGAGAAATGGATGAGCAATATTTTTGTTGTTGTGCTAATGTCTACATGATATATTATTAAATATATCAAAGTAGAACCTATAGTAAGTTGATTCTAAGGAGAAAGGTTATACACCTTCCTTCTAGACAACACTCTTCATGTTAGGATTCACCGTAATAGGTTCCCTAGATGTTCCCATGCCTTATTAATCGATATAGGATGAGGTTTTCAATGTTCAACATGTGGAGCTACTAGGTACCTGAGAGAAATTGCTTATTAATGAACTTATGCAAGAATTCTAGTCATCTGGTCATCACTATCTTTTCTTTCACTTACTAGTTTAAATGATTTTGTAATTAATTTTTTTAGGTATAAATTGTAGAATATGACATCGGTTCTCTAGGTAAGTCTTCTCACTAAAACTATAACTAAGAGGCAATGTAGATCTCATATCTCTAAAAAAAACCAACATTATAGGTATTTGAGAAAGCAAAGCTAGGTAGATTGGGTTTTGAAGTGAATCTATAAATTAGGTTATACTCCCAAATTCATTTGAAAAAGTTCATATGTAAAGTAAATCTATAAATTAAGTTGTAACTCCATAATTCATTTGAAAAAGTTCATCTATAAATAGCTTATCTTAAGACATTGAACAAACTTAACTTTTTATGTCCATGAAATAAGTATACTAGAAATGATTTGAGGATTTGATGGATATCATTATCCCCATCTATGCCAAAATAAACACTAATGAATGAAATGATGGAAAATATTGTATAGTTCATAAATTCATAAATTCATAAATTTTAGTATTATTGTAATAAAAAATAAAAATATAAAATAAAATTACTAACAACAATTAATATAGCATAATAAAGATTAAAAATATAAAATACACTTAATTCACATATTTTCCTCAATGAAAAAAGCAGTAAAACAACACACAGTGGCAATTGTTCTGATAGCTCACATAGTGAAGTGTGAATCATGTATCCAATCATACAATATGTGCGTACTCTAATCCCGTCATTCTAAAACCAAAGATATGAATGACTTGACAAATTTTGTGATTTTGTAATTTTTCCTTCCAACGTTGAAATATTTTTTTCTATAATAGATTGAATTTTAATGTTATATTCATTGTCAAATTTGTTTTAGAATTTTGTAAATTTTGTTAGTAGCATAGAAATCCAAAAAGTATAATGCATAAAATAAAAAAAAGTTCAAAAAGAGTGTATATGCAAATAACCGCAGGATGGTGACATCAAACACAAGAACCAAATAGCAACAAGAATTATAGAAGAAATCAAATCCAAAAAATGCATATGGAGATAAAGGAAATTTATTGAGAAACCCTCAAGAAGACATCATAACCTAATCATGCCCAACTACTAGATAAAAAATGATTTTTTTATTTTTATTTGTCACATAGAAATGCAACAATATATAATGCAAAACATAAACTACTATTAAAAAGGTGTAAACACCAAAAATAATCAATGGTGGAGTGAAACATTAGAAAAAAATAGAAAAAGAGAGCTATAGAGGAAAAATAGAGGGCATGTATACAGAAACCCTCGAGCAGATATTACTACCTAAACCTATACAATTTTGATCTGAAAAGGCAAATTTCTCATGTTCTTTTATCATCTCAGTGTCATTTATTTGCAAGAAATCATAATTTATATCTATAGAAACATTATTTAGGAATGTAATAAATAAATTATTGTACATTAATTACAATATTTTCGAAGTATTGTTTCATGTTGTTTATTGTAAAATTATATGACATTAATTATTGCATGTTGATTATACAAATTTTAGAGTACAATGGTAAAATTTTATTGCATCAATAAGTTCGTAGGTAACATCAACCATCATACCATTAGAAGATGGGAAACAAGTTATCAAAGTAGATGCATCAACCCTTTTACTTCTCTAATGCATAGAAGCCAGATGCCAAAAACCACCTAAGTTGATGCATTGATGGCTTGGTCAGTGGAATCTACCCAAGTATGGAGAGATCAAGTTGTGCCTCGACAACAAGTAAGCTCATCAACCTAATGATCAATATCATTTTTCCCACACATTGATATTTACCAAGATTACTTACTCAAGTATGATTATTTTGATCAAAAGTTGGAAAGCACTCTTTATAATATGTAATGATGTGGTCTATGTGGGGTATTTAATTACCACATTGCCATACAACTAGAAAGATAGGATGAAATGAAAGGAGAATGTATTTCACACGAATGTAGAAAGAAAAGGTGGAACTGACATGTGGAATTCATTTGGAGTCACACAAGCCCCACCTCTTGATGGTATACCAAAATGTTCTTATCTTTTTTTTATGTTGTATGTCCATTTTTGTTCACTCTCAATTGTATGGAGAAATTTTTGATCATATGTAACTAATACTCTATTGCTTGGATCATGGAGTAGCTGAACATTATATTATTTCTAAACAATATAAGTAAAAGTAATAGATCAACTTCTAGTTTATACTTCATGATTGGACAATTTACTTTTTTCAATTTTGAATTATCATAGGATTCAAGTTTGAAAAATGCAAGCTTCATTGCAACTTATTCATGAACATAGGTAACAAGAGCATGTAATTAGCCTTGTGCTTGCTAAGTTTTTCATTGTAGACTAATATACAAAGTTTGTTTACCTCTATTTAAAAGTCACAGATTTAGAGTCTTTGTTAGCTGGATACAACTCTATGATCAAGATGGACATATTTATATAGTGAAATATTTTCCAAAAAGTAATCATAATATGTTAATAAGGAATCAAGAAATTTAGAAATAATATGTAGGCATGGTGAATCCAACATCATAATTTAATCTTCAAACATGACAATCATTCAGTAATCATTTAGGTTTTTTCATAGTCAATGATTAAATCATATTCAATTCTTTCAATGGACTAGTTGGTAGGTGATACTATAGCAATATCATTGGCCCAATTCAACATGGCATGGAAGAATTGTGGCTTCAAAGGCCATATATTACTTGACCATATGCTTGCAACTGCATGCATGATTTTAGCATGGCATGTTTTTTACACCATTCCCAATGAAATGGAGAACATAGACACTATAGATTTTAACCTAAAAGTGACCATTATAATAACTTTTTATTTAATATTCAATTTGAAATTTGTCGTTAAATTTTTATCTTGTACATTTATTTTTGTTACTAGTACATGGCATGGACACTTTACACAATTGATGGAGAATTTCTTTTCTATATGTATGTGAGGCAAACCACCTTTTTGTGAAATTAGGAGCTACACTTATACACAACTCATATATGTGATACATTAACAAGAGTAAGAAGAGAAGACAAATGAATGACCATTAGTACAAAAACCACCTCCAACTTTAATTAAAATACACCTATCATGTTGGTTTCCTACTGATACCTAAGTTTGCACCACTAGTGATAAGAACCTCCAATATTGGTTTTTTGTGGGAGCACCAACTGACAACTAAATCACAATGCCAATTGCTATGATTAAAGAAACTGACACAACTGAGAAACTATGACGATGGTTACTGGTTTTGAAACCAACATTGCACTATTAAACCTGTTTACATATTTAAATGATAAAATTATATGTATAAACTAACGATACAAACCATCTTAGTCATTAATTTTATTACCAAAATAATGTCAAAAGCTAGTTGGTAGCATGATTGTGTTTCCTAGAACAAAATTTTAGTGTCTTTTTGTCCTAAAAAACCCGACGAATAAGACCATGTAGTATCAATTTTTGTTCTAGAACCAATGATTCAGACCTACAATGTCAGTTTTATGGAACAACTGACGACAGATTTTTGTTTTTTTTAAATAGAAGGTCTGCAAACTGACCGTCTGATTTTTTAGCAAGATGCATAATGTGACATCCTCGAATTTTCTAAAACATAATCTAATTTGTGTCATCCAAATTAAAACCTCACCTTAGTGAGAATCCCAATTTAAACAACACACAATAGTCTAAGAAGTAGAAAATCATAGTAAGTAAACAATAAATAATAGTCTCACATGCACATGAATAATAAAGAAACCACAACACATGTTCACCATTGAACATATAATTACACAATTAATTGTTACAAAATTTGATATTACATATTGATAAATTAACTTTTACATATACACATGCTATATTCTAAGACATGATCTTAAAACTATAGGTCTACCTATACATCAGCTAGCCACACAACTCTCAACTAACCTGGTTCTTCAAGATCACATGTCCACATCACCTAAACAAAAGATTACATGTGGTACACGTTAGCACAGTATTCAAGAATATTGTACTAAGTATGCCGACATGCCTTTTTATATACCTCTCATTAATAACACTTGTAAATAAGATAAAACTAATACTTAGTAGTAGAAAAAGAAATATAACAAAAGGCATATACATGAACATAGATGTTTATTGACAAAATAGAAAGTATTTTAAGCACATTTTCCATTATATCATCCATGCATTTTCCACCTTAGGGAATAATTCATCATCTCATCTACCAAAGAGTTTGAGATGTAAGGCCTTATGATCTACTACTAAAGACTTAGATCATTGTACAATGTGATCTGCTACCAAAGAGAATGATCACTTTCTAGCACTATGCTACCAAAGCTAATTAGTTTTTCCTTATAATGGAATAGAAATATTATGTTTCATGTGTTCGTAACTATATGCATGGAAAATCAAGCAAAATAATATACAAGAACAACCTTTTCATCCAATATCATATGCCAAGTATTTGAACACACGTAATACAACCATATTCCATAGTAGGCCAAGTAAGAGGTATGGGCGTACCTTCAAGAAGGATAAACCTAATTTCCATATAATCTTGAATCAACTATCACTCTTTTTTAAACCTTGATTAAGACAACATCATGTACTATCATCAGATTCTCATCATCTTAACCCTAGTATGTCCATTATTAAGGTTTAGCTTAGGTCATTATGATATTTTCATAATTATTTGTATTCTCATCTTGGAGTTATCTTACGGATGTCATATTATGTATTATATTTCATTTACTGATAATTGTGTTTCACATTATTATGTGAACATATTAACCTTAGGTTGCATGCACTAACATAAATTAGGGTTTTAAAATATGTATTAAGGGTCAACTTTATATAAAATGAATTGTGTGCATCTAACTAATATCGAAAATTACATATTAGCTTCCAGTTACTAATATGAGCCTATTCTATAATTTCCAAGGTTTCTTAAGCATATATGTAATTATTGCACACTAATTAGGGTTATCAGTCTTAATTACCACATTAAGAAAATTACATGATTATGTGTCATAAAATGATCACTTCTGACATTTTATGGATTATATATTATATTTCAGAGTTACTGAAGAATTGTCATAATTTTTTGTCACTGTTTGATATTTATTACTCATGAAATAAGCATTTCACAATTGACATGATATCATTGTGTTTTAAGCAACAAAAGGTTCATATAATGGTTCCATTATGATCTACTCAATTTTGTAAACATTTTAAGTACTTTTTTTGTATTTTTCTGATAATCGAGCTAATTTCTATGAATTATCTAAGATCTAGGTATTTACTAGGATTTTTGAGTTAATTACCTTTTATGGCCAATTTTTTCATTGCCTCGTGGCATTCAGGGTGTGCGGCTCTTTCTTGGATTTGCCAAGGTTAGCATCAAGCTGGCCGGTTCATGTCTAAAGGTTTGGGTTTGTTGGTTCTTGGCTTTGAACCTGGTCCACTTGGTTGACTGGGTGTTGAACCCGGTCTGCTCCCTTTTTCCTTCTCACTCTCGCATGACGCCCGCATGGGTCTTCTATCCTCCCCGCAAAAAATCTCCGCCATTGTTGGGGAAACTTCAAAAAGAAATAAATCACTACTGCCACCTCCTTACTGGCTAAAAATGATGCCCAAATGTTCCACCTGCCCTTCCATGCACCTTCAGTCATCCAGGATAGATCGGGGAGGTCATGACCTTCATAGCCACAAGCTCTTCGACACTAGTCGTAGCCACGTTGGAAGAGAGGGGGAAAAGTAGCCTCTATTCATTATGTTAATATTTGAAGATTTCAAAAGCTTCTCCCAACCTCTGTCTACTCCTTGAGCCCATCTAATCTCGACTAGCAGCTCTCTCGACATGTCTCTGAGTTCCGACTTCATGGCTGGCTGACCTTAGTTGGTTCACTACCAACCCACCACGAGAGGTAATGGAAATGACTGGCCTAGATACTCCAAAACTCGTGCTTTCTTTATCAGTCTCTGTCTCCCTAAGAACTCCCTCAAATCTCTTCTCCGTTCTCTGGCTACTACTTGCACAAAAGGGTGGAGAGGTATTGGGAAATGGGAGCTTGTTCTCCATTGTTCCTTACCCTCTGATCTTTAGAAAGGGATTGGAATTAAGTTGTCAGCAATTCAAAGTGAACTGCTTGGTTTTTATCTCACCGCATTGCACAATATTAACAATTAGTGGGATGGAAGGTCATGAAAACAACTGCTCTCCCACCTTTCTCTGACCATAAGGTTGAAGAAAGCTATGGAGATGTCGATATCCCATCTTATGGTCCAAGATATTCCTTCACTTATGCCTAATCTATGGAACCTGTGCCTCTACAACCATGGCCAATGGATCTAAGATCTAAGGCCAGATGTTTTCCATACTTCCCAGCCAAAGACCAAGGGGCGTGTAACATGCATTAATCAACAAACTTTGCTCTATTTTCATCGATAATGCACATAATTTCACTATATTCAAACTACATTACTTCTTTTAGGAAGCTCATTTGATCATGAGATTTGGGGTGTTACTTTATTCAAATCATACCTACACTCTATTCAAATTTGATGTCAAATCACTATTGTTTGATCATCCAATTAAATACTCCAAAAAGGCATGAACTTAGGGATCTTACTCGATATCAGCATCAAACAACACTCAAACTTTACCAAAACATTTGGAACTATCAACATAACTTAAACATATGAATTTGATAATATCTTTAACCTTTGTAGCATCTAAAATTCACTCCATCACATCCTACACACACTAAAAGAAATTTCAACCTCGAAATTAAGCCAAAATCCATCCTGTCACATCATATACATCTTTAAAGAAAAATTCATCCTCAAAATTAGGCCATATCTATTATTTAAAGGAAAAATAAAAAAATTTGCACTTACATGTATGGAACCACTTTAGGTGTAACATATCCACAAACAAAGGCTTCAAAACTATCTATATGTCTTTCTAGGCGGTCTCAAATGAAACTAGGGTTCACCACCCCCTTCATATAAGTTTGAAACAATATTTTTTCCTTTTAGAAGCTCGAGTTATGCCACAAAATATATATTACTTTAAGATTAACATCCTCATTTTACCCAAGTAGAAACAATCCACCATTAGCTTATGAACTTTATGAAGAAGTTAATTATGTTTAACCCATCTATCCATCTAGATAATATCAAGGTACCATCAACATTAGTGGGTGATTTTTTTTCCACATTCGTCATACTTATAAAGAACTATGACTAACACCTCATCTATCATATTGTGACGTCCCCATATTTTCTAAAACTTAATCTAATGTGTGACGTACAAATTGAAACCCTCACCTCAGTGAGAATCCCAATTTAAACACCCCACACTAGGCTAAGAAGAAGAAAATCAAGGGAGACAGAAAGAAACACCAGTAGCAAATGCACATGAATAATAATAAAACCATACAACACATGTTCACCATTCAACATATAATTACAACATGAATTGTTACAACATTTGATATTACATATTCAACAACAAACTTCTACATATACATGTACTACTACTAGACTACAGGATCTTAAGACAGTAGGTCCACCTGTACATCAACTCGCCACACAACTCACACTATCTCGTATCTTCAAGAGCATAACTACAACCTAAACAAAAGATTATATGTGGTACACGTCAGAAAAATATTCAAGATTATTGTACTGAGTACGCCTACGTGTCTTTTATTTACCTCTCATCATATCTTGGCAATAAGATAAAACCAATACTTGGCAGTAATATAAGAATATAAGAAAAGTGTATACTTGCACAAAGATATTCATTAACAAAAGAGAACACATATTTTAAGCTTGTTTTCCATTATATATCCATGCATTGACTGCTAAAGGTTGAATGCATTAAGGCCTTTATGATCACTACCAAATAGTTGGATCATATTTACAATGTGACTACTACCAAAGAGTTGGGTCAGACCACTACCAAAGAGTTGGGTCATATGTATAATGTGACCACTACCAAAGAGTTGGGTCACTTCCAAGCACACTACCAAAGAGTTGGTTCTTTCATATAATGGATCAGATATATTATGTTTCATGTGTTCATAGAAATAAGTATGGAAAATCATTCAACATACCATACAAGAACAATCATTTCAGTCAATACCATATGCCAAGTCTTTACTACCATATAACATAAGGATATTGTATAATAAGCCATGTAAGAGGTAATGGCGTACCTTATATCAAGATATCCTAATCATCACATATTCTTGAGTCATCTATATCCTTGTTAAACCTGATTAAGATAAGATCGTATACTATCATAAAATTCTCATCATCATAACCCTAGTTATGTCTATTTTAGAATTTACCTTATCTCATTAGGATATGTACATCATTACTTGCATTCTTATCTTAGATTTGTCTTATAGATGTCGTTTTCCAAATTATTTTGTCATAATAGGGTTCAACATTTGAATATCAGGTTCCATATCATTTTTTTCATATATTAACCCTAGATCATATTCATTAAACATATTAGGGTTACAACCCATGTATTAAAGGTCATCTTCATATAACATGGATTTCGTGCATTTAACTAATCTCAAATTTACATATTATCTTTCAGTTACCGATATGAACTTATCTTTAATATTTCAATATTTATTGACCATTTATATATTTTATATATTTTATTCTATATTTTATTTAGGGTTAAAAGTCCTAATTAGCCATATGAAGCAAATTACATGATTTCATGCATCAACATCATAACCTCAGACGACCCTAAAAGTATTATAGCATGAATATAGATCCAATGATATTTTCTCATAATTTTAGGCCACCGTTTGATATTTATTATCCATCATATGAGAATTTCACCACTTACATGATATCATTGTTATTAGTTCACCAAAAGCCTTATGTTATCATTCTACTACATTCTATTCATTTTTCTGAGAATTTCAGTATCTTATTTGTTTTTTCTGACAACCAAGCTAATTTCTATGAATTAAACAAAATCTGGAAATTTTTGGGATAATTACCTTCTTCGGCCAATCGTTGATCGCCATGTGTCCACCAAGGGCACAACTCTCAGCTTCTTCCTTGTGCTAGGCCATGGTTCACTTAGTCTGGAGCCAATTCAGGATTGGTCTGGGATTGGACCTGGTATGTCTTCTTTCTACTCCACATATCTGCTTGTGTTCTCGAACCTTCGTCCTTGTCTCTGTCGTGGTTCTCTTCTTCATCGAGTATGTGTGACTGCTGACGTGAATCTTCATTCTCCATTATGGACGTGCGCGAGCTTGCCTACTCTCAACTTTCACCACTGCTAGCGAAGCTCTACACTGCTGGCGTGGTGCCTTCGCTTGCCGCGGGATCTCAGGAGTCACCGTGGCAAGGTGTTGCTATGTTTCATTGGCAAACGTCAACTCCTCCTCCTCTTGCATCAGTTTTGTGCAAGAGCCTTGCCTGGTACTTCTTCGCAGTGCAACCCCTGTGCAACTGCAACTCGATAGCCCCATATCCAAGAGCTCGCCGCCCATGGCCAGAACCTAGACCCCAGTTGGAGAGATTGTACCAGTTGTCATCTATATCTCTGTGTTGCCGATCTCTCTTCTTCTATCTTGGTTTCTATTCTTGTCAACCTTGAAACCTCCTTCAAACTCCTTCTCAAACTCTCAACTTTCCTCATTTTTTGTCTTAGAGTAGCTGAGGAGATGAGGTAGGAATTCAGAGTCTGTTCTCCCTCATCTTTCGCTCACCAACCTCAAGAGAGGGTCGAAAGGTAGCCACGACCAATGCGATAATTGTTTGGTTCCCACGAATCCACAACCACTTGACTCACGATGGGATATCTTGATAGTGTGGGAGCTCGACATTTGCTGGAAGGATGTATGCCTATAGTCATCTAATCATATCAGACGTAAAGGATTAGGGGAACATCTAGGCCGATCCATAGCTCGCAAGCCACAAGGGCGCATGACAAGGGTTGATCTCAATCTTAAGGCTAAGAATAATTAAAACCTTAGACCTGACATCATATTTGAAATTAGATAACTTTGACTAGGAACCTCAATTAATCATGAAACAAGGACCATAGGTTTATCGTCATCCAAGCCGCATCCCATCCAACTTTAGTTCTAAGTTTGAGTTATTTGACAATTCAACTATGTACTTCAAAATGGCATAACCTTATGGATCATAATGACGATGTCAACATCAATTAACACTCAAACTTTTTTTTGTTGAACAATTAACACTCAAACTTTACCAAAGAACTTGAAATCCTTAGTATAACTCGGGGCCTTGTGTTAGGCCTATGTAGGCTATCTTTCACATATGGTTTCACCCAAACTTGAAACTCTCTACCCTCTGCTCGGCAACGCAATTCCCATGCTCACAAAGGAATGAATTTAGGTCATTAGACATGTGAAGGCTCCAAAAGTTCACTCCATCACTGTTACAACCCCAGTTTTGGGTTCATTTAATGAGAAATGTAATCTCTCATATTGGAGATATTTGGACAAATAATGATGTAATTTCGTTTACAATAGCCTTGATGATTGTTTTGTGGATTCAATTAATTAATGAATAATTGAGAATTTGAGATAAGAAAGGTGTGGAAACCTCTAGAAGGAAAAATAATAATCCAAAGGTGGATTTCGTGCCTCTTGGGTTCCTTGGGTCCCAAGTAGTCCAAAGTTGCAAAAATAATGCAAAAAGAAAAGAAAAGATCAATTAAGTATTTCATTGTTAAGAAAGAAATTGAAACAATGGCACCATGTGGAAAATAAGTGGAAAGAAGTATAATTAAGTTATCCTTGGTGGATTTTCATATCCAAAGGATTCCTAATGTTAAAAGGAATTCCAATAAGGAAAATAAAAAAAGAGAGATAAAAAGAAAACCCCAAGGAGAGATATTTTACTAAAGAAATGAATACGGAGAAAGAGAAGATGCAAATAAAGGGATAAATAAGAAAATAGATAAGTAAAAGGTTATGGAATATTCCCAAGATGGGATTTTGAACCATTAAGGTTCCTTGAGGTTCAAAACTCAGAATAATAATTTTATAGCAAAGGAAATAGAAATTAGGTGAGAAATATTCATAATTGATATGGATTTTACAAAATTCATAAAGTGTAGAAGAAAGTATTTTGTCACAATTTTATTAGATCTATTTTGATATAAACGCAGGACACCACAACCATTCGATTTGGATCCAATAGAGGTTGTATTTTCACCTTCCTCAGTCGGACAAGGAAACATGAGGCTGAGAGGGTAGTTTTTCCTAAACTGATATCTTGCAAGATAATGGATGAATCATTATGGCGATTAGTCCAGTGGATTCAGGAGAACAATCCGAACCTAGAAAACCTAGGTCTTGGAAAGTTTCATGGATGCCAAGTAAAATGCCCAAATATAATGGGGACCTCCTCTTCAACCTACCTATATAAATTGGGGGCATTGGACCCCAACGAAACGGCAAAAGCATCCCATTGTGTTCGGACAACATCTGCGATGGGATTTTCTCTTGCAATTTCATCTGGAGGTGCGTCCCTTTGCACCCATCACCACTGAGAACCTACTAAAGGGACGGGAAGCTAGGTGGCATGGTTCGCATGACCTCAGGGAAATTGAGGCCCCTACCACTTTCGACGGAGCTCGGCGGAGACCTTGGTTGCTTTTTCGAGCGAAGGGGAGGCATGGAACGTGAAGTCAACTAGGGAGTTGACCGTCCCAGAAGACTGGCTCGTGAGACACAGAAGAGCGGAGGAGGAAGACGACTCGTGAAAAAATATATGAGTGCCCATGGCACGCATGCAAGATGGGAAGGGCAGGAAGTCTCCCCCCCCCCATAGGGCCGGTCCACTTGGGATGACATGTCGAGCCGCCATTGGCCAAAAGGTACCTTCATTTGCAAAATTTCTAGAAATTAATTGGTAGCTCTGATGGAAACATACAACATATGAAAATTTATTAGGAGAACACGTAGAATCCAATAAAAATACTTTTAAAGCATGTTTTCGCTCATATTTACAAAAGTGTGCTAAGTTAATGAAAAGTGCTTTGAAATTATGTTAGAAACCCTATTTGAAATTAATGGCTAGGTTCATGATGCTTAATTGACAAAATTAAGTAATAGTAACCTGATGAAATGTTAGTGATGAACTTGAACCTGATCTAGATGATTTATTACATGATTTAGGGTTTTACACCAATTATGAATGATTAAGCACTTAGAAACCCTAATTTATGGTAAAAGAGGATAAGATCATATTTAATTCGAAAAATATGATACTATGTTGTTAAATGATGGCTCTAAGATATTTGGAATATAAAAAGTTCCTAATCATGGATAGATACCCTTAACATGATAATTTGGGTTTTCTAATGGATAAAGTTGGAATTAATGGTAAATGGAATTCATAGGTGAATTAGATCATAATGAACTATGAGTTGGTAATCCATAAGGAACCTAAGATGATAAAAAGGATCTAATGTGAATATGTGAGTACTTAGGGTTTTGCATTTAGAACTGTTGTTCTGGGTATTAATGAGAAAAGTTGTAAAATGAATCCTAATAAAACCCAATTCAGATTAGAAACCCTAGAAAGTGAATCCAAGTCAATTAAATAGATATATTCTTGGTGAAGTGTAGTAAATAGGTTACATATGTTTTTCAGGAATTCTGTGATTGTTGAACTGCTTCTTGGATTACTTGCTTGCTTGGAATTGTTATTAGCTTGTTGAATCTACAAATCCGGTATGTGGTTAATTATGGTTAATCGCATTAGTTTCCCTAGGGTTTTCTGAAAGTTTCCTCGTACTGAATGCAATCTAAATAGTTGGATGTTCATACTTGCAAAATTATAAAGTCACTATGGTTATCACAATTATAAAGAAGTGTGTATTCTCGCACCTACATGCCACCCTGATGGAAGATGCCATAAAGGTCAGGCCCAAGAGGGTAGACCCATGGGCACCATGAGAGGTGACCCCAGACACCAAGCTCGGGAATGAGAAGGTGGTGTATGATGATTGACTATGGAGCACCATGAGAGGTGACTCCCAATCACCAATCTCGGGATTGAGAAGGTGGCCTTAAGTCAATGGCAAAAGAGAAACCCTAGAGTGGTATGTCTGGGTTAGGGCAAAAGCGGTGGAGAATGACACATTGAAAGTGTAAATTGTCTTGTTAAATAATTTGATTGTGATTATTAAATTGATAGTCATATCTGTGAAATTTTGGATGTCCCCACATACCGACATATTCCGATATGCTAACTGATGTTTTGTTTGTCGGCATTTTAGGTACAAGCTTGAATAGGGCAAACAGTAAAGTGGCATATGTGAAATTAATTAAGAGTTAAATTACAAAGGAGGATTAGTTAGAATAGACTCCTGACGTGGATAGATGTAGATATCCCAGATTTGAAAAGGTATGCCAAGTGTTATTTTGTACCAGTTTTTAGTTTAGTTAGTAAAATTTGTTAATTGTTATTGATTATTTGTCGAACCTTTGATCCTGTTAATTGGGATAACGACACCGACCTTTTGGTCTCCCTTAATTGGGGGTTACTGGGAGGCAGGGTCATTACAATTGGTATCAAAGCATAGGTTCCTCATCTAATCATTAATAATTATTAAATTTTACAAATTCCATAGAACCGAGGGAGTTATTAGAGGATTGTTTGAATGATTGAGGTGTCTATAAAAGGATCACGTCTGGGGGCTGGCAATGTTTTCCTCCACACTGCTAGTTAGAATATGAGGACTCCCAGATTGTGTGACTGCCTGGACGATGTCTTAGGATATGACTCGAAATAAGATACCTTTAGAACTCTCTCATCTTGTTCATCCCTTCTCAACTCAAATTCTTTTAAGGACCTTAAGGATTAGGGTTTTCTCTCTTCTCCTCACCCTCTTGAGGTATGTGTAAGGATAATAAGGTCTAAGGAATCCTCCACCAAATTAATGAAAAGCATGTAAATAAGATGTCATGGACATACGCTTAATAGATTAACCGCAAACTAAAGAACAGATACATGTTTAGGTCATATGACATGAGTTGTCATTGCCCTCAGGAGAGACCTGAGTATAGACCTCCTTGTCAGGAGGATGAGTAGAGAGAGTTAGTCTTGGAGGTAGAGACCTCGATTAAAAGTAGAGACCTAGCACATCCTTTAAGGATGATGTTAACCCTAACCCTAACCCTAAGTGAAGGTTAGAGAGAGAGATGGCATGATGAGTTAGATGTCATGGTAGACCAAGTGATTGTATAGACATGCCTTGGATGCCATATGAGCCATGAGAAGTTGATTACTGAGTACCTTTCGCAACCCAACTCTGGAAAGGGTCGTGCATGTTAGAGTGAAGGATAGCTCCTTCAATGATGAGGTTAGTGAAGAACCTATAGAAACCTTATGGGTTGTTGCAAGTAGGATATAGTTTGCACCCAGAGTACTTCAATAGTACAGGTAGTAAGTTAAAACTGAGGCCAGAAGGACATGATGGACGACTTATGAGATAAGCATAAGGGGTTATAAACAATCATGAGCAAACATAAGCTTGAGTATAGGCTTCACCCATGTAGAGGTATGACTGGGAGCTTGATCTTCATGGAGAGAGGACCTCTAGTAGTATGGCTGGATGTGGATTTAGCTCTAAAGAGAGAAAGTAGGACCCCATCAAGAAGGTTGGAAGCCTAAAACCTTAAGATATGAGGATCAGTGGGAGTTGAGGATGATGCAATCTAAGTGGATGATAGTGGTTGCCTTATGCTTGACCCCTAGAGGCTGATAATGTTTTGGTTGCCTATAGAGGAACCAAACCCTAGAGAGAGGATGATGCTTCTAGTACTATGTGCCTATGGTATAAGTGGTTACTTGCTGAGATGAGACAAAGAGTGCCTTAGACCCTGAGGAGGTAACCAATTTTGAGGCTTTATACCTAGTTGGTTGTCCTTGAGGAAGGCTCAAAAGGATCACGGGAATACATGACATACCTTGGACATGCTTGATTTGTGGTTAAGAGATTGAGCATGCAGTTGGACACGCAAAGGTGAACCTAGGGTTCCTAGGCCTAAGAGAGGAAGCAGTGTATATGATGCTCATAATGAGATTTGAGGCTCTATAGTTTCGAGCATGGTACTCCTCATGTGTAGAGGAATAGAAAACCCCTTAAGTTGAGGGTATGTTTGATGAACCCCTCACAAATAAGTTGATCTAATGATGAGGAAAGAGAACAAGTATGACCTAGCATGGTTTAATAGGTGGTCTTCTTGTGCCTTAGTAGCTACTGGGTTAGGCATGCTCATGTGAATGTAAACCCTAGGGACGGTTGTGACCTTGTTTTCAAGAGTTGTAGTTTCCTCCCATCCTGGGAGAGGGACCCTTTGGTTGGGTGTTTACCAGTTTTGTGGGTTTTGAGGAAACCAAAAGAGGTCTCATAGGATCTTGAGAAGCTAAGCGAAAAGTACATGGTATGAGAAGGAACCTGTAGACCCATAGATAACCATATCTAAGCACATGTGGATGTGTTACCATGGAGGTAACCGGTATGGGGCCTGACTGAGGTAGGCAGGTTGCCATGACCCCTATGAAAGGGTGAAAGTCAATCATGAATGCAGAAAGAGATGATGAAGGATTGGGTAAGGTTCTATGTTGGACGTGTACCATAATAGAATCCTAAGTCTATCCTAGGGTCAGGTAGGGATAAGACCGATGGAAGAAGGAGTTGCCTAATTCCCTAGTTTCATATGACCATAGGGTCGGGAGGTAACAACTATCATTGTTTGAGGGCAATGGGATAGGAGATTGATCACCTTCATGAACTCATGGGACCCAAAGGGAAGATGAGTAGGGCACTCTCTGGATGCATAAGGGAAGAGGGATGACCCCAGAAGTGTCGGCACCCTATGGACCTAGAGGAGACGACCAAGGATTGTGTTTGGACCAAGTAGGTTCGAGACCAGTTTTCCATGGAAGTAATTTTGATATCATGATGTTTGTGATGTAGAGACATATGTGGCATGTTGCAACTTAGATTTGAAGGTGTACTGGCAAGGTGGGATGTACCATCTCTACTCGTGGAACAGGAAGAACTTTGTATTTGGACTGCAACCAAATGCTTATTTCCTCTTGTTATGGGAGTGAGAGATAGGACAGTACGCATGTCATACACCAAGAATAGAGATGATGTGAGTTTGATTGTTTCTACAAGGTATGAGGACAAAGATGATAACATACCCTTGTGGAGTAAATGATACATGGATGGTTTACAAACAATAAGAGAAATACGGATGTTTTTAGCAGAAGCTATGAGGAACTTTCAAGTTATGTAAGGTTGAGTTTTATCACCTTGAGGATGAGCTTAGAGTTTCTTGATGAAAACAAACTTAGAGTTTGAGATGAGATGATAAGTGGAATACATGGAAACATTACCTAACACCTAAGGATGTGAAGTGGCAATGGATGCTCCAGTTGGAGATGAAACTGCCTAGTTTAATCTGGAATCTAGATGAAGTTGTGGTTGCTATGATAGCCTTAAGATGAAAAAAAAAGTTCAGTTTGGCTAACACTCACGGTTAATCCAGTAAATGGTTGTTTGGTTAGCTAGTTTAGTCCTTGATATAGTGAAAGGATGGTGATATAACATCGGATACACTTCTTTGGATAGGAAGGTAATAAAACCCTGATGAGAGTGGTTTAGGGTTTCTGAGCAATCGATCATGAGGAATCATGACATACTGGAGATCATGATTTTAAGATCACCATACATCGTGGTACTACAGAGACAGTGGGTGACAATAGTACTTTGGATGTCTAAGATGAAGTTGCATGGGGTATATGGCCATGCAAGAGGTGAAGGACGAACACCAGTAACCCAATGTACTGATATAGAGGATAAAAGCATCCTTGAGAGGGAATGGGAGTTCATCACTATGGAAGTTGTGGTAAGTCTCCTTGACCAAGGAAGGTCAAGATGCAATATGGGTCATGGTAGATCGCCTTACCTAGATAACACGAGAAAGAAAGAATGTTATCAAAGGACGGATTCTATTGAACTACATAAGAGAGAGAGATGGTTCAACTACACCATGATGCGAGTTCAAAAGTTCTTGAGTGTGACCTAAAGGTTCACTTCCATAAGGTGGAAGTAGGAACATGAAGAACTCAATGTTAGTACAGTTTATCACCCCTTACTAATGGTTGGTATGATCCAGACTAGAGGGTCTGAGGAGAGCATGTGTGCTCATTCAGGGTGATACATAGAGATAGTTCTTGTCCTTTGTAAGATGTGATGATAACCACCATAGCCTTTATCAGGATGAAAGAAGTTCTAGAAGGAGGTTGTGTCGGTCACCACTTCATTAAGATGATGTTGGTGAAGGAGGCCTTGTGAAGGTCAGAAAAGAACCACAGTATGTGCAGATGAAGTCACTTTGATCGTGTAATGGATGAGAGAGAGAGCCCAGTGGTGACATGAGTCACGAGTTGATGCAAAACTGACTGACATGCAGTTCACTGTGGGAGAATCTTTGATGTGAAAATCCGACCCCTCTAAGCTACAACTGAGAAAGCTGAGTCCCCGATATATGGGTCCATTTGAGATGGATTGGTGGAGATGGTTGTGTTTAGCCTTACCCCTTAGGATAACATGATGTGTAATGTGTTCCATGAGTCCAATCTAGAGCACTATGTGAGGTACCCAAGCCATGTGCTGAGCCCTGAACCTATTCAGCTTTTGAAAGCCTAAAATGTCCTAAGTCACCTATGAGTGTATGATATACCAAGGTAAGAAAGAACTCAGATGGAAGAATATGAGATGATGACAGTTCTTGGGAAGAACCATGGAAAGGGTGAACCCACATGGGAGCCCTGATGGACGTATGAAAGGCTTATCCTGAATTGTTTGTTTCCTTGATGGAATTTTGAGGACAAAATTCTTATAAGAGGGGAAGGATATAACAACCCCAGTTTTGGGTTCATTTGATTAGAAATGTAATCTCTCATATTGGAGATATTTGGACAAATAATGATGTAATTTCGTTTACAATAGCCTTGATGATTGTGTTGTGGGCTTTATTGGCTATTGGGCCCAATAACAAGGAAATTCAATTAATTAATTAATAATTGAGAATTTGAGATAAGAAAGGCGTGGAAACCTCTAGAAGGAAAAATAATAATCCAAAGGTGGTTTTCGTGCCTCTTGGGTTCCTTGGGTCCCAAGTAGTCCAAAGTTGCAAAAATAATGCAAAAAGAAAAGAAAAGATCAATTAAGTATTTCCTTATTAAGAAAGAAATTGAAATAATGGTACAATGTGGAAAATAAGTGGAAAGAAGTATAATTAAGTTATCCTTGGTGTATTTTTGTATCCAAAGGATTCCTAATATTAAAAGGAATTCCAATAAGGAAAATAAAAAAAGAGATAAAGAGAAAACCCCAAGTGGAGATATTTTACTAAAGAAATGAATAAGAAGAAAGAGAAGATGCAAATTAATGGATAAATAAGAAAATAGATAGATATGGAATATTCCCAAGATGGGATTTTCGAGCTATTAAGGTTCCTTGAGGTTCAAGGAACTCAGAATAATAATTTTATAGCAAAGGAAAGAGAAAATAGGTGAGAAATATTCATAATTGAGTAATATTTCGCATCTAAGGAAACGACAAGTTTTATTTCAGATAATGAGCCCAAATTTCGAACAGAGGTAGATTAAGTCTTGATTAAGTTTCCCTCAAAATTTGGAATTAATTGGACACTTGGTTTGGTAGATATGGATTTTACAAAATTCATAAAGTGTAGAGGAAAGTTTTTTGTCACGATTTTATTAGATCTATTTTGATATAAACGCGGGACACCACAACCATTGGATTCAGATCCAACAGAGGTTGTTCTGTCACCTTCCTTAGTCGGACAAGGAAATAGGAGGCTGAGAGGGTAGTTTTTCCTAAACTGATATCTTGCAAGATAATGGATGAATCATTATGGCAATTAGTCCAGTCGATTCAGGAGAAGAATCCGAACCTAGGAAACCTAGGTCTTGGAAAGTTTCGTGGACGCCAAGTAAAATGCCCAAATCTGATGGGGACCTCCTCTTCGACCCGCCTATTTAAATTGGGGGCATTGGACCCCAACGAAATGGAAAAAGCATCCCATTGTGTTCAGACAACATCCGCGATGGGATTTGCTCTTGCAATTGCATCTGGAGGTATGTCCCTTTGCACCCATCACCGCTGAGAACCTGCTGAAGGGATGGGAAGCTAGGTGGCCTGGTCAACATGGCCTCAGGGACATTGAGGCCCCTACCACCTTCGACGGAGCTTGGTAGAGACCTTGGTTTCTTTTTCGAGTGAAGGGGAGGCATGGAGCGTGAAGTCAACTAGGGAGTTGACCGTCCCAGAAGACTGGCTCACGAGACACAGAAGAGTGGAAGAGGAAGACGACTCAGGAAAAAATACCCAAGTGCCCCTGGCATGCGTGCAAGATGGGAAGGGCAGGAATTCTCCCCCCCCCATAGGGCCGGTCCACTTGGGATGACGTGTCGAGCCGTCATTGGCCAAAAGGTACCTTTATTTGCAAAATTTCTAGAAATTAATTGGTAGCTCTGATGGAAACATACAAAATATGAAAATTGATTAGGAGAAAACGTAGAATCCAATAAAAATACTTTTAAAGCCTGCTTTTGTTCATATTTACAAAAGTGTGCTAAGTTAATGAAAAGTGCTTTGAAATTATGTTAGAAATCCTAATTGAAATTAATGTCTAGGTTCATGATGCTTAATTGGCAAAATTAAGTAATAGTAACCTGATGAAACGTTAATGATGAACTTGAACCTGATCTAGATGATTTATTACATGATTTAGGGTTTTACACCAATTATGAATGATTAAGCACTTAGAAACACTAATTTAGGGTAAAAGAGGATAAGATCATATTTAATTCAAAAAATATGATAATATGTTGTTAAATGATGGCTCTAAGATATTTGGAATATAAAAAGTTCCTAATCATGGATAGATACCCTTAACATCATAATTAGGATTTTGTAATGGATAAAGTTGGAATTAATGATAAATGGAATTCATAGGTGAATTTGATCATAATGAACTATGAGTTGGTAATCTCGAAGGAACCTAAGATGATAAAAAGGCTCTAATGTGAATATGTGAGTAATTCGGCTTTTGCATTTAGAACTACTGTTCTAGGGTATAAATGAGGAAATTTGTAAAAAAAATTCTAATAAAACCAAATTCAGATTAGAAACCCTAGAAAGTGAATCCAAGTCAATTAAATAGATATATTCTTGGTAAAGTGTAGTAAATAGGTTACATATGCTTTTCAGGAATTCTGTGATTGTTGAACTACTTCTTGGATTACTTGCTTGCTTGGAATTGTTATTATCTTATTGAATCTACAAATTAGGTATGTGGTTAATTATGGTTAATCGCATTAGTTTCCCGAGTGTTTTCTAAATGTTTCCTCGCACTGAATGCAATCTAAACATTTGGATGTTCATACTTGCAAAATTATAAAGTCACTATGGTTATCACAATTATAAAGAAGTGTGTATTCTCGCACCTACATGCCACCCTGATGGAAGATGCCATAAAGGTCAGGCCCAAGAGGGTAGACCCATGGGCACCATGAGAGGTGACCCTAAACACCAAGATCAGGAATGAGAAGGTGTTCTATGATGCATGACTATGGAGCACCATGAGAGGTGACTCCCAGGCACCAATCTCGGGATTGAGAAGGTGGCCTTAAGTCAATGGAAAAAGAGAATCCCTAGAGGGGTATGCCAGGGTTAGGGCAAAAGCGGTGGAGAATGACACATTGAAAGTGTAAATTGTCTTGTTAAATAATTTGATTGTGATTATTAAATTGTTAGTCATATATATGAAATTTTGGATGTCCCCACATACCGACATATTCCTATATGCTGACCGACATTTTGTTTGTCGGAGTTTTAGGTACAAGCTTGAAAAGGGAAAACAGTAAAGTGACATATGTGAAATTAATTAAGAGTTAAAGTACAAAGGAGGATTAGTTAGAGTAGACTCCTGACGTAGATAGATGTAGATATCCCAGATTTGAAAAGGTATGCCAAGTTTTATTTTGTACCAGTTTTCAGTTTAGTTAGTAAAATTTGTTAATTGTTATTGATTATTTGTCGAACCTTTGATCCTGTTAATTGGGATAATGGCACCGACCTTTTGGTCTCCCTTAATTGGGGGTTACTGGGAGGCGGGGTCGTTACAATCACACATAAGGAATTTCATATCACTTTCATATTATATTCACCATCTTCATTAAGCACTAACATTAACACCACACTCTATGTTTATTAATATGGTCTCATACTTTTTTTTGCATTAGGTCACACACTTTGTTAGTCACTTCACCATTTAATTAACCAACTCTACCGCATTATCATCATTATTCATGTATATGATTAACCATCTATAGAGAGTTTTATCAAAAGCATAACTAGGGAATTTAATCATGTCATATCTACACATGAAATCTTAAGATTAGGTCACAAACACCTATATTATATTAGGGTTGTGCTAAAAAATATTCACAAGTGGATTGTCAAACATATATCGAAAATTTATCTAGTCCAGTTGAGGTTATCCTAACCCTTATCCTAAGGGTAATGTCATGCTCAATCTCTGTAAGCATACTCATCTCTTTGAATTTCTTATATGCATATTCTATATCTTCCCTCTTTCAGTCTAGGGTTCTCAGATGACCTCATTGGCACCAATTGATTGCTGTACGAGCTCTAGCCAGATAAGCACAAACCAAACCAAGACATGACACTCTTTTCATAGATCTCTTACACATGAAATACTATTTCCAACTCTCTCTTATATATGCAACCACTAGATTCCTACAAGGAACCACCAACCTGAGTTGAGGCTTTACAAAAACTAACACATTCATTGCCTCCTCCAGGACATTGGGGCTCTCTCACCCTCACCAAGATGGTATATTTTCATATCCCTATTCAAATGCTCATAAATAGACAACCTCTCTCTATCTCTGGGGTATGGTCCTTCCAAGGGCATCTAGGGTTCAATGAGACAACATGAATCATGCATAACACAACTCAACTCAATCACTCAGGAGTATTCTAGTTTAGGACATATCATATCACATATTTCTCATCATTCTCATATCTTGGAGTTTAGGTTCTCTGACCTTCTCCCAATGGGTCTCAGTCTCTCTAGAGTTAACTCTAAAACTGGTCCTAATACTAGAGGACCACCTTTGTGTAAGAGTTTGAGGCTCATGCAGACTCACAATCTCATCTCAACTTAGCTTATCTTAACTTAGAAAACCACACATACTTTCATAATCAGACTTATCTCAAAACTTCAAATCTGAACTTAGGTCCTCAAGACAAACATATATCATCAAAATTCATCTTATATCTTCCATATAACTCTTAGATCTTATAATCTATAAATATTTCATCTATTCCGTCTATCACATTTTCCAACAAGGCTCTAGACATCTAATCTAGAACTATTAATCTTCTAGACTGATGTCATTCACTTTTACTTAAGTTGTATGACCACCTCCTACTCGTACATGTGTAGGGACACCTTTTTGTAATACTTACATATATAATGAAATATTATAGTTTTTTCTCCAATAAAACATGCGTCAGAGAAAACTATCGAGGTTAGATCCGATTGGAATAAAAAACCAAATCCACAAAACTAGTGTCCCACACATAGTAGACAGTTTAGTACCATGTCACCTAGTGAAAATAGTGAGAAAACATGTATACTAGTGTAGCTATTCAAAACATAGATTCATCATATGTCAAGGGCTTCTCTTCCCTTGATGCATATTATTTCCCAATAATGCAATGCACATACCATCACATTGTAAGGAAAGAACGACATCTTAGGACTTTCTATACAATAAGAACTACTCTAGACCTAGTTCTCAAACATCTAGGTGCTAACCCAGAGGCTAGGTCAGATCTAGTCTCTAAAAGACAATTAATTTAACCCTAATGGTTTTTATGTTCAAGGTTCTCTTTAGTTTTTTAGTTGCATAATGAGCAAATGTCAGGATTTTCTACTATTCATGCTTTGATACCACCTGTGATGTCCCCAGATTTTCTAAAACTTAACATAATATGTGACATCCAAATTGAAACCTCACCTCAGTGATAATCCCAATTTAAACACTACACACTAGGCTAAGAAGAAAAAAATTAGAGGAAGTCAACAAGAAACAACAGTAGCACATGCACATGAACAATAAACAAACCATAACACATATTCACCATTCAACATATAATTACATAATGAATTGTTACAACATTTGATATTACATATTGAACAATAAACTTTTACATATACACATGCTACATACTAAATCAAGATGTTAAGGCAATAGGACCACCTGTATATCAACTCGCCACACAACTCAACTAACTTGGTTCTTTAAGATCACATGTCCACATGACCTAAACAAAAGATTACATGTGGTACACATTAGCACAACATTCAAGAATATTGTACTATGTATGCCTACATGTCTTTTTATATACCTCTTATTACTAAGACTTGGCAATAAGATAAAACCAATACTTAGCAGTAGCAAAAGAAACATAACAAAAGGCATATACATGAACTCATATGTTTATTAACAAAGGAGAACACATATTTTAATGACATTTTCCATTATATCATCCATGCATTTGCCACCTGAGGGAATAATGCGTCATCTCAACTACCAAAGAGTTTGATATGTAAGGCCTTATGATATACTACCAAAGAGTTAGATCATTGTACAGTGTGATCTACAACCAAAGAGAATGATCCCGTTCCAAAATTATGCTTCCAAAGAAAATTAGTGCTTTCATATAATGAAACAAATATATTATGTTTCATGTGCTCGTAACCATATGTATGGAAAATAAAGCAAGATAATATACAAGAACAATCATTTCATCCAATATCATATGCCAAGTATATTTTTACACAAATAATACAACCATATTGCACACGAGGCCAAGTAAGAGGTAAGGGTGTTCAAGAAGGACGAACCTAATCACCATATAATCAAGAGTCAACTATCACTCCTGGTCAAATCATAATTAAGACAATATCATGTACTATCATCAGATTGCCATCATCTTAACCCTAGTATGTCCATTTTTATGGTTTAGCTTAGGTCCTTATGATAATCTCATAATTACTTATATTCTCATCTTGGAGTTATCTTATTAATGTTATATTATGTATTATAGTTCATTTACTGATAATTGCATTTTACATTATTTTGTGAGCATATTAACCATAGGTTACATGCATTAACCTAAATTAGGGTTTCAAACCATGTATTAAGGGTCAACTTCATATAACACAAAATTTGTGCAACTAACTGATATCAAAATTACATATGAGATTTTGTTACTAATATGAGCTTACTTTGTAATTACCAGGATTGAGCATATTTGTAATTATTGCACATTAATTAGGGTTATTATCCCTAATTAGCCACACTAAGCAAGTTACATGATTATGTGTCATAAAATGATTATATCTGACGTTTTATGTATTATATATTATATTTTAGAGTTACTAAAGCATTATCACAATTTTTTGTCACTATTTGATATTTATTACTTATGAAAGAAGCATTTCATAACTTACATTATATCACTATCTTATCAGCACTGAAAAGCTGATATTATGGTTCCATTCTGATCTATTCATTTTTTTGGACATTTTGATACTTTGTTTGTATTTTTCTGATAATTGAGCTAATTTATATGAATTATCTAAAATATGGGTATTTATTGGGATTTTTTGTGTTACTTACCTTTTTTTTGCCAATTGCGTGCTGACACTGGCATTCAGGGGGGTGTGGCTCCTTCTTAGATCGACATGGGTTGGTATCAAGCTGGCCGATTCATGTCTGATGGTCTCGATTTGGTTGGTTCTTGGCTTTGAACCTGATCTGTGCATCTTCTGTCCTCCCCGCACAAAACCACCATCATCGCTGGGGAAACTCCAGTGAGAAATAAATCACTACTTCCACCTCCTCTTTGGCTAAAAATGATGCCTTAATGTTCCACCTGCCCTTCTGTGCACCTTCAACCATCCAGGCTAGATCAGGAAGGTCACAACTTTCATAGTTGTGAGCTCATCAACACTAGCCTTAGTCGCAATGATAGAGAAGGGGAAAAGGAGCCTCAATTCATTATGCTAAAATATGAAGATTGAAAAAGCTTCTCCCAACCTCTAACTACTCATTCAACCCCTCCAATGATGATGAGAAACTTTCTCGACATGTCTTCGAATTCCATATTCATGGTCAGATGACCTGAGTTGTTTCACTACCAACCCACCATGAGAGGTCATGGAAACGATTGGGTTGGATTCCCCTAAACTCGTGCTTTCTTTATCCTTCTCTCTTTCCCTAAGAACTCCCTCAAATGTCTTCTCCATTCTCTAGCCACTACATGCACAATAGGGTGGTGATGTACTGGGAAACGAGAGCTTGTTCTCTCTCGTTCCTTACCCTCTAACCTCAAGAAAGGGGTTGGATGGCAACCATGATCAATATGAAGCAAACTACTTGGTTGCTATCTCTCCTCATTGCATGATTTTAACTTGTAGTTGGAGGGAATGTCAGGACAACATCTTCTCTCCCACCTTGATCTAACTGTAAGGTTGAAGAAAGCTATGGAGACATCGATATCCCATTTTATGGTCCAAGATACTCCTTCACTTATACCTAACATGTGGCACTTATGCCTCTATGTCTATGGCCACTAGATCTAAGATCTAAGGCCAGGTGTTTGCTATACTGCCCAACCAAAGACCAAGCAGCATGTGACATGCATTAATGAACAAACTTTTCTCTATTTTCATCGCTAATGCACATAATTTCACTATATTCAGTCCTACATAATTTCTTCTAAGAATCTCATTTCATCATGAGATTTAGGATGTGGCTTTATTACAATAATAAATACATTCTATTCAAATTTGGTGTCAAAACCCTATTGTTTGATCATCCAATTAAATACTCCAAAAAGGCATGAACTTAGGGATCTTACTCATGATATCAACATCAATCAACACTCAAACTTTACCAAAATAGTTGGAACTCTCAACATAACTTAAACACAAGAATTTGGTTATATATTTAACATTTGGAGGCTCCAAAATTCACTCCATCACACATAATGTGTAGTTGAGAATTACAATTCTAAACTACATGTTCCATCCTATTTTCAGCTTAACAACATGTAACCCACCTGCAAAACCTACAATAACGAATACACAATCCACCAAGATACATGATTCATTCTTGAATTCAATTCTCAAGACATGTATAAATACAATTCTCATTGTATTCATTCATATTCACATTCATTCACACACATGTATGTATAAATCATTTGCATATGCACCAATTTCATTCTCATGACATGTAGAAATGCAAATCTCATTGTATTCATTCAAACATGTACATATTCATCAGTCAGATATGCTCCAATAATTTACTCATATCAAATTTGATATTGCAAGAAGTCATACGTACCATATGTATATAGAAACAATGACATCAAAGTTTACAACACTCATTCTTTGTCCCAATCAAATTAAAAATTCACTTCCTTAACAAAGTTTGTGCCCATTTCTCTCGTATCTACTCTAGTTGTTCCATCATATAGGAATTTTTTCATGTCAAACAGCTATAAAGAGAATGATGTAATTAAAGTTATTTTCATATTATCAAATGAGACTATTTAATTGTGATGAGTAATACTATATATAAATTATTGTATGTATGCAATTGATGTCTAGTTCCCCCTATTTGGCAATCATTTCCATATACCACATTATGTAGTATGCGCATGCCCAACCATTTTGTTGTACATGGTACTATAAAATTACCACAATACAAAATGTTTGTACATAAAGGTAAGCATAGTTGGCATAAATATGCATTGGAGTCAGAAAAACTACTTCAATATTCTCCAAGTCAACGTCTTTTCTTTTCTTATATGCCTTTCTTGAATCCATTTTGATTTCTTTAATATCACCATAAGTTAATGTAACACATTAAATTGCATTAGTAAATACTCATGTATTAATAGATGTTAACATATATAAAAACTTACTCACATGAATAATGCCTTTTTCATTTTGTGTCCCCTTCTATCTAATTGGTCACCCTTAGGATCTAGATAATACAAAGTTAGACTTGTTTGGACAATAACCTAAAACACCCAGTGATTATTCCTGAGTGAGAAGAAGGAAAAAAAATAAAACTTAAAATCCACAATGAAATGTATTTCTTAAGTCAAAATTATAAGCAAAGTAACTAAACATACACAACATTGATCCCATTTATAATCACAATTTTTTTTGCTTTAACAAAATATTTAAATGTGGTAGAGATGTACTTACATATAGATATAGTGTTTGTATGTATAGGACTAATCATTGATGGAACAAGAAATGCCACATGGGGTTGTGTGAATCATGTACACACCCTATGTAAGTAGCTGCAAACGTATATGATGTAAGAATTAATATATATGAAAATAGATGAAACATATATAAAATTAGGTGCCATAAGATCTCACCATATCCAAAGTTCATTTAAAAATGTATTCAACCTAGCATAATCAAAAATCTCCAAAAACATATTTCAACAATATACTAGTATCATGAGCTTGTCCTACAACTTCCCCCATAATATGGATCATCATAGGAAATCCTTGTTCAAAGTCCCCTATCGATACTACCAACCCCGTGCAATTAGGACCTAGAAAGTCAAATAGGTCCTTTTCAAGCCAATCAGATAATCAAATGTCTTGAGGAAGAAGTGAAGGATGAGGTATAGGGGGTTTCTTAGGTGTTGTGTCATGCATATATATATTCTCATATCAATTGTCAATTCTATGTAGAGATACAAACATAATGTAAATTTAGCATACATCAGTATAGACAACTAACTCTTTGGGCCACATAACCTTGCTTCCTTCTACATCTCCTATCATTTCATTATCAAGTGGCCATATGGTAGTACAGTCTACTTCCAAGCATTGTAGACAAGCCTTGGCATCATGCTAACCGCTTCGGAAGACATTAAAGAACCATGAGTTATGTAAACTACAAGGGGTGAGTAAGCCACACCCAGTGTAACTATATATCCTTCTAATACAATATGACATTTTCTCAACCCCTACAAATGTGTACATAGTGTTATATATATATATATATCTAAACACAAACATATTATACAAATCATTTTGAAAGACTACTATGTCCCAAAAAAACTTACAATGAATGTGCTAGCGGGTGGGTCCATGGGATTACTCCCAACCACCTCTATAGTAGGAGGGTCCACCCCGTATGAAGAGTGGGGATTCATAGGTATCATATGATGAGGAAATGAATGAGAAGTGTGATATTGTCTCATTTCTTCATATATTCTCTTTGGAATCATCTCATGTACCTTATCTTCTTAGAATCCTCCTTTCTAGACATATTTTCACTTATGATCTTATGGCCCAAAGAATGATCTAATATTGACACCAGTGCCAATAGTCGTAACATGCCCAGGATGCTTTGGATTACCTACGGAAATTGTAAATACATCTCTTGTGGCCTCAATTATGAACTTGCCTTGTTTCCTTTTCTCATGGAGCACCGCTAATCATCATCAATAGTAATTGATAAGTACAACATAACAATTAAGGTCACCGTAAAACATAGCAATCATCAATAGTAATTTATTTGAGAGTTGAATTTTACCATTTTTGCAACCATCATAGCGATTGTGCGGTTGGGTATTTCTACAAATTTGGTTTGCCTCCCAGCTATCAACAAATGATGGTGAGGTAGATATGTAGTAGTAGTAGAGACTCAAAAATCTCATGAGTAGGTTGTTGAGAAGAAGACACCTCTAGATCTTGTGAAGCCTTACATAGTCTCCTGGACCCATCTAGTGGTTGTGCACATTATTTGCATGCCTTTCTTTTTGAGCATTACTCAAAGCCTAGTTAATCTAAAATATATGTTAAATACATAATACATAATACATAGAAAAACATAATGAGGAGGCTTAATACAATGGATTCATTGGATTTTCTCTTAACAACAAACTCCTCCACCGCCTTCAAGTCTAGATAGTTCCATTGCTCAAGGGATGATTTCTTGTTCTTGTTCCCATTCATTATGTATTCACTTATCAG
This sequence comes from Alisma plantago-aquatica, assembly GCA_963693085.1. Lineage (NCBI taxonomy): Eukaryota > Viridiplantae > Streptophyta > Magnoliopsida > Alismatales > Alismataceae > Alisma > Alisma plantago-aquatica. The sequence goes on from OY856409.1 coordinate 974,463,014, forward strand.
ATTTTTGTAAAATTCCTTAGTACCCTCCCACAACATTGCAACACCTTTTTAAGATGTTGTTTTTCATCCAGCTCAAATATGCCCTTCAAAAGTTCATATACTTAGCGTAAAATTCTTAAGAACAAATTGCAAATAATAATATCTCATACATAGTTCCTTCTATAATAAGTATTTCATCACTTGAGCAATTTTATGCCAAGATTCTAGATTTATGTCCAATTTTCTACAAGTAAGAACCCCTATTCTAGATTTATTTCACAAAAGAACTATAATTCTTCCCACTAGGATTTCCTTGATCATCAAACTCAATGACCAACTTTTGTCCTTTACCCCTTTCTTTCTAATAACGTGTTCATCATGGATGATGCCTCTTATTTTGCATGGTCATGGTTCTTCTCAGCAAGCTCAACAAGATCCTTAGGGTGCAATTCTGCAGGGCGTAGATCCTTAGGGCATACATCCTCATGCTAAAAATTGACAAGAAACACATATAAGTCATAAAAAATGTAACTTATAAATGTGATAGACATTGTGAAATGCACATCGATGTAATAAAACAATACAACTTACAATAGTGTCATTGTCATGGTGCTCATCCTCATGGTCATCATACTTATGGTCAGATTCCATTCAAAAAATGTCATAACATTTAATAAAATAGTCAAATAGTAAAATATAAATGATAAAGAATGGTAAATGCACATCTAACATTTCAAAAAATAAAATGCATGCCCTTAGTATATATTGAATCTTAAATCAACTAACATTCCTTTTGTGTGATCTCCATGCATATATAAGTCAATATTAGCTTCAATATATGGTGTTATCAAGCTAAATGACAATGTACTTGAGACATCATACTTATCATAGTGCTCTTCTTCATCTGTAGATATGCAACGAACTACATTTTACCATTAAGAACAACTGACCATTATTCATTGCAAGATCATCGATATAAGATACTTACTTTGCATGTGATGCCATTATGAATGGTTCACCCTTCTCATCAATCTTTTCAAAATTCACTTATATGAAAACCAATTCATCCACTACAACTCCTTTGGTATTATAAAGCCAATTACATCTGAAGACTAGAACTCTAAAATTTAACTTAGTCAAACTCTCATATGTCTTCAATGACACCTTAATATGACATTTTAGCTTCACATAGACTCTTATCCTTCACACTAGGAAATAAATTGAAGACACTTGTAAGGTGGCACCACTATTTTAGACGACACTATTATCATCTTGAGGTTTGTTTTAATATGAATATCCATTTATGTAAAACCTTTCATAAGAGATAGCATTCATTTTTGGTTTAAAAGTGAGGCATTTGATATTTTCAGCAACATTATTTGTTGTTTGAGATAGTTGATGTAAGACTATCTTTAAACCACCTAATAAATGTCTTGTTATTCTATCTAGCAATCCACATTTAATTGAGTCAAGGATGTTTTGTCTAAATGAAATTTGTATGTTTGGTGATATAAATACTCACTTTTTTGATGTTGTGTAAAATATACTAGTGTTCTTGTTCCCACATCTCATGATTGATTACTTTCACTCATGTTCATAAAGTTCATTTTTTAGAATAGTCCTCAATATTCTTTCCATTTCCAAGAGCTTCATTACAACTTAGAAAATATTTGCAAAAGTCCATATCATCCCTATCCACATAACCCTCAATAATACTCCCTTCATGACGATAGCTGTTTTGAAAATTACATTTAAAAACACTCATGTATCGTTCAAAAAAAATACATCTAATGCAAGAAAATTGGTCCCAACATTTTTACTTCTCTATTTAAATGGACAACAAGAAGTACCATGATATCAAAGAATGAAGGAGGAAAATACATCTCAAGATGGCAAATGGTAGCAACCAATTCTCTTTGCAACTTATCAAGATCTTCAAGATCAATAGCTTTTTTGCATAGAGTGTTGAAGAAGAAACAAAGCCTAGTGATTGCAAACCATACATGCTTTGGTAGTATAGATCAAATTGCCACAAGAAATATTTGTTGCATGAGAGTGTGACAACCATGATATTTCAGACATATCAGCTTTAGATCCTTCATAGATACCAATCTATGGTTTTTGGGAGAGTATCCTTGTGGTACCTTAACAAGCAAGAGGTAAAATGATTATCATTCACTACTAACTTGTTAATTCTTTCCTTATGCCCATTTCATGTAGGACCATTCTAAATTTGATGTCATTTTTAGTCATACCCCGTATACTAAATAGAGTAACAATGTCTCTATCGCAATCATTTTTCTTAACATGCATGACATCAGTACAATTTGTAACTGCCAAAGAACTCCAGTAAGAAAGATTAAAAATATTGACCTCTTCTTTTATAAAGATTTGTCAATTTGTGTGGGAATAGTTCATTGTAATCTATTACATAATTGCATTTAAAAAGTCTTTTACTCTATCATAAACAACCTCTCCAATATAGATTTAGGGGCACTCCCCCCGTATAGGTTTAGGCCTTATTCATCGGTTGGATATACAAAACTAACACCGAAGCTAAGGACATAGATGTACTTTTGCTGTGTGAAACTGATGCTAGAGGCCATTATCTGCACACAAAAAATTGGCATGAGTGAGACGTTAGTCGTCAGTTGTTTACCTAAAACTGACACCAAATCTATGGACTTAGACGTCAATTTTTTGAAAGAAACTCATGCCAGAGGCCCTTACTCGAACGAAAAAATTGGCCTGAGCAAGGTCTTAGTCATCGATTTTTTTGTGCAAGCTGACATTAGACAGCAATTTGGGGGGAACATTTGTTTCGGGGATGTAGCGTGAATCCTCCAATATCGATTTCTTTACATAAAATCCATATAGGTTGTACAATTTTTCATGGATTTTTAGGAGAATAAATGTTGATATTTTGAAATACAAACTGACTTTAGAAGTATTTTGGAGGGAAAATATATTTGGGACGAAGGTGTTTGTTGCCAGTTATTGGAAAACTGATGCTCATCTTAAAATTTTTGGAAAAAGATTTTCCCCTAAACTTGTATTTCTCATGTTATTTTAGACAACCGTTTGTCTAAAATATAACTCAAGTTATAGAGCGGCACCCATGAATTTGTAAATTGACATGACTTAATCAATTGTGACATTTATGCTAATGAACCGACGTTGTTTGGTGTGGCATCATTTTTCCTTTCAAACTAATGTCAGGAAAAGTGACATTGGATTTCATAAATGTACTAGTGGACACTAATACCAATTCCAATACATATGTGAATTATATTCCATGGATTACTATATGGGACTATATCATAAAGTGACAATCCTAACACTACAACGATTGATATATTCACATGTGGTTGACGTACCTTGGGGGGTCATAGATCGAACCTAGACTTGCAGTTCTTGTGAAGTAGTAGGCTTTTAACATATATTTTCATGAGATGTGATGCATATAGATGTTCATGAAGTGATGCAATGCACTCAATTTTGATAGGGTTCCATCTACAGTGGTATACTTGAAATTGTTCCACTTATCATTTATGGAAATGACAAAAACACGGTACAATATCTTTATTCCAAACTCCATAGAGACTTGGGAAAAAGATGATAGATAAATTCCTATATCACTATTTTCTACCGTCCAAAATGATAGAATAGTGGGATATATCCAATTTGTCAAGCATGTTGAAGAGGATCTTAATTTTACAGCATGGATAAGATTCAATGTTTTGGATATTGAGAAATTGTCCCCATGTTCATGGAAAGATCTTTCACCACATGCTATTTAAAATAAAGAGAACTTTCTTAGATGTTGTAGAAGGAGGTTTCCATTGAAAAGATATGCAAGTATATGTTAGAGGATTTAAGAAATACAGTAATGAAAAAATATCATTGAGATGAGCATGGAAGTCATGGTACTATGAAAGGCATACTTGAGACAAAAAATGTTGCAACATTTAAATATCAGTTGAGTGCTTTGACAAATCAACAAGTGTCCCTTACATACCTACCATACTCAGGTCTTAGTTAGTGATTGTTACAATGAGCACACAAGAAAATTAAATGCAATGGAGTTTCATGCACAATACATTCATTGGATAAGGCTATGTATATGATGTTGGTAGTATTCCCATAGATACTATCATGTGATGATTGTGTTAGAATACTTTGTAATAGATTTCAATAACAATAATGGTAATTCCAAAATTATGATGTTTGTGTATATATTATATGATGAATACATATAATAATGTGCTAAGAATGCTTTGACTTGATGACATATGGTTTGGGATGAGAAATTTAACATGAGATTACATGTGTAGTTTATAGTGACCATTCAAGGTAGGTCCCATTAGTTAAAATTGTGGATATTATAGAAGTACAATCATACATCAGACTAGCATGTTTGTTGAGTGGAGACTATGTCTTTTAGTCATGATCTCAGATACCAAATTAGATGCATAGTTACATGTTAAAGAACAAGTTTTAATGGACATACCAACTTTTAGTATGATATTTGGAAAACTTGAATGGTAGTTATAATCATACTCTATGTGACAGTGGTCATTTTGGACCCTTAGACATAATGTCACTACAATGATCACGTGTTGTTTGATATACTTTAAAACCTCCCAACGGGACCTTAAAAAGGGTTATTTATATTCGTAAAGAGTGGGAGCGCTATGAAAAATTTGGATTATTGTGACTAGTGTAGATGGAATTTGTCTGTCCTATTTGATTGATATCCATGGTCACTTAAAGAGTGATACTATAAATGAATGAACGTGCTCATCTGAGTCAACATTTGGTGTAGAGCTAATATGTGTCTCAAATAGCCCACGCTAGTTCAGGAAATACATATTGAAAACTTAAAGAGGATGTCATTTCAAACACTCTTGTTCAATGTGGATATCAGAGACAAAGGGATTATACGATCGTTGTAACACCAGTCACGATAAAAGGTTTGTTCTCTATCTTGTCTAATAACTTGGGTGGCAATGAAGTTTTTTAGGATGCCAATCATTATTCATAAAGTCATAATATGATTATGGTATTAACGACCTATGTAATTTATAGCCTACAGGGCCACACACAACATGATGCATAGGGAAGAATATTATAATCATTGGCATATGACTAATTGGTTGCTAAAATTTTTATGTAATCAATTAAATTATTTAGGTACTGATTAGGTCCAGTGACCAATTTGGACAAGTTCAAATGGCCCGATTTTTTTATTGTTTCCAATTTTAGGGTAAAATTGCCACAAAGATGGAAACTGAAACAAATCTTTTCTTTCCATATTCCCATAACCAATGTATTTTGTCAATAACTATGAAAGTGAAGAATGGTGCAAGTCATGTACCTGTTCCTGGAGAAAGTCCAATGAAAATCCTTACAAAGGTATAAATCCTTCTCAAGCAACACACAAATGGTTGCCAATGGTGTCCTCCTAGTGTAATGACCAAAGATAATGGTTGATGGCATCCTCCTAGTGTGGCAAAAAAAGCCTCCATGCCTCTATGTAATCATGGAAGACTAGGAACTCTGCATTGTGTTTCGGGAGCTGAAAGGAAGGAGTTGTCCCTCCATTGTCAACATGATAGTGCAACCTCCTTTGCCCTTATTTTCTCTCCCTTTCTTGGGTAAGATTGGTCAAGGTCTCACACTATCACCCAATATAATGTTTGTCTAGAGTCGTGGACACCCCCTCCTTTTATATGAGTGGATGGGCTAGGTTTCCAAAAACCCAAGGGATATGAAAGGCTAGATCTCATGGCTTGGTGGTTGATATGTACATCCAGTCGGTCAAGTGGACACTCCAATCAATCGACTGGCATGTGGTCAATGATACAATTACATTGCCTTTGAATGCAATGATTAAGGCATATAATAAATCATTTGATCCAACCATAATTGGTCATTTAGCAACCATATGATTGAATGTACATTCCAGTCAATCAAATGGCACACCAATCAGTCAGTTGGATTTCTCAATCGATCGACTCGCAACCAGTTCTTCTTAATTTTATTACCTAAACACGTTTGGTAGCCAAGTTAAAACGTATCCATGAGTATACTCCTATTCCAAGTGTATCCTATGTGTGTGACACTATAGGTCCCATATTACGTTGGCAATGCCTATAACCAGATTATGACATCACAAACAATGAGTTGTATCAAGCAATACATCATTTGTACCCAAGAAATTGGAAAGTTGGAGAATAATTTCAAATTAAAATATGTGATCAATGCTACCAAGATCGTATAGTTCCTTTGTCTCATATATCTAGATTAATTGTGAGGCATGGGATTGTCATCCTCTTCATACTCAATCTATGTTTGTTGAACTAGAGAAGATTGTTCACATACATGTGAGCTCACATATTACATACTGACTCACATGTGCAAAGGCATTCATTTATCTGTCTCTCTTATCAAGTGGCCAAGATATTACTTCAGTAGGAGGACCAAATCCAACTACATTACTGACAGTCAATCCCCATGTGTCACAACATACTGCATCACCACCTTTATGGAAACCCATATTCAAGGTCACGTTGAACATTACTAAAGTTCATCGAACAACATGTGATGAGCATAGTGAATTTTTGGTGTAAGAAACACAATCACCACAATCACTTTGAGATTTGATTCTAACTACCATATAATGGTTCAATGTATCAATCTCAATGTGGGTCTTTTCGATTCTAAAAAGCACCTATGTGTTTGAGGAGATATAAAATATCATGAATAATGAGATTATGTGATCAATCAACACACAATCTAGTCTTATCTATTATTGACATCTATTTGCTTCCACAATAACATCCAACTAGGGACATAATAGGAATGTGTGTACTCTTATCATACATATGAACTCATTGTTCAAGTCCTCAACATCAAGACATATTTCATCGATTATCATCATTCTTTATACATCTATCATGTTATATTACTATCTCATAAATGAACAAAACATTATAGATGGAATCACCTTTATTATTATCAAATCAATTACATTATGCCACATTACATTCATCATATGACTACCTCTCTGGGCATACATACCTATTAACTCCCACTTGCACTTAGATCTAGTTTCCCACTAATCTGATTCCAAGTGATCTAAAATGATTGTCATGCTTCTGTTGCAAAAGTGCTTTTGTCAGTGGGTCAACTGTGACGTCCCCAAATTTTTTTAAAACTTAATCTGATGTGTGATGTCTAAATTGAAACCCTCACCTCAGTGAGAATCCCAATTTAAACACCACACTCTTGGCTAAGAAGAAGAAAAATTAGAGGAAGTGAAAAGGAAACAAAAGTAGCACATGAACAATAAACAAGCCATACAACACATGTCCATTATTCAAGATATAATTACAAAATGAATTATTACAACATTTGATACTACATATTGAACAGAAAAATTCTACATATGCATGTACTACCGCTAAATAGTCAGATCTTAAGACAACATGTCCACCTCTACATTAGCTCACCACACAACTCTCAACTATCAACCTTTTTGAGATCACATGTCCACATACCTAAACAAAGATTAAATGTGGTACACGTCAACACAATATTCAAGAATATTGTATTGAGTATGCCTAAGTGACAAGCCTTAAATGTGGGTAAAAAAATGGAGACATGTATATGTCATCCGACTTTAGAAATTTATAATACCTAAATGTTTAAGACTCCTGCAACTAGCACAAGGTCGAAGTAGTTCGGGGTCGAACATAGGGATCGGCATAATAGTGCTTTAGAACTCAAGTTTTACTTATCTAAGCACGTCAAAAATTCGAACGATAAGGTTTTGATGTAATGAGAAGGAATTATAAAGAATCGAACTAAAAGCCTATCTCTAAGGGGAGTTACCAGAATGATTAAGATTTCGAGTTTAGTAGTTTTTATGGGAGTTTTTAAATGATGGAAAATGAGATGATAAGACTATTTTCAAAGAATAGCACGAAGGAAGAAAACTTAATCGTAACAAGCGGTGGTGGCCTACATCCTGCACCTTCTTCTCTCAAAGAGAATGCAAACTAGCCCTGCACTAAGTTCCCTCTCTCAAGGGTACCAGGCATAGGCTGGAGTGGAAAGATAAGCCGGGGCAACTCTGATTCTGGGTACTCTCAAACACCTGAATCAAACCAAGCTATAGAGTTTACGGAATTCCTCTCTAAAAGGAGTCAAAATGAGAAACACTTTTCGATAGCTAGTCAAATGCGTGATCCAAAAAGAAGAGACTATAACTCAGATGTTATAAAGAAATCATCCAACAAAAATGAGCCATACACAGAACAATATGAGTCAAACTCCACAAATTCCAGTAATTATAAAGAGATAAAAAGTTTTAGTTACAATGTTGTATAGTAAAATGAAAGTAAAGTGGTGTAAAGGGGAAGATAGGTATCATTCTCCTTGATTTTGGAGATTGAAGTACATAGCAGCAGACACCTAAGATAATGCAACCTGATACTGGGCAGGGGCCCTATCAGGATACGACCGTGTCAGGTTCTGGACCGTGTCAGGTCGTGAACCGTGATGGGTAAGGGGTGTATTGGGATATGGCCTCTACAAGATATGGCCGCGTCGGGCTGCAGCCATGATGGGTAATGATCATATCGGGTGGGGTACCATGTCCGGTTAGGATACATATTGGGTAAGCATTATCTTAAGGCTCGCGGGTTCCTTGTGTCATGTATAGGTGGGTGAGCCATCTCGGGTTGAAGCCCAAATAGGGACCCAACATGATGAAGTATCCTTGTGGGTCATGTCATGTTGCTTGCTGCTACCTGAATGATTCCTAAGTGAACTCCTCCTGTCCTTCTCAGGGCGGGGGTGTGCTCACCTAGTATCACCCGGCAGGTTCTGGGACTCGATGCACTAGCTCCTTTGGTATAAGAGTTAGCTCTTGTAGGGTCTGATCGGTCCCATCATAGGCTTGTAGCTGCTATTTATAGGAAGCACGCTGGTGAGAGTTGTGGCTTTGATTGGGCCACGTGTCCTACGTCTGGCACCATTCTCACGACCTCGGTGGGGCCGACACGTCTATCGCCGACATGCATGTCAGGCCATCAAGTGTGTAGGGCGACTGGTGTATCACGTGACAATCGTGGCGGGTAAGGATCTTGGCAAGATGCTACATTGAGGGGTAGCTGTATCATGTAATCGGCATCATCGACTGGGCGAATTGTGACGAGCAAGGCAGCCTATCGGGTAAAGATCTACAACGAACACAACTCCCGTGCGACACACCCGCATCGGGTTGCAAGTGTATCAAGCAACAACCATGATGGGTAAGGGGATGTATCACCTTGCGCGCTATTGGGTCGGGGCTGGTACTTCATTGTTGATGGGCCTCAAGGACCTGTTAATGCTCTTTTTGTGGAAAAATAAGAGAAACTCTACAAAAGGTGGGAAATATTATCAGGGGTAGTGTGGGCATTATTTCTTTACAACAAAATAGGATAAAACGAAGAGGAAGTTAGGTTTGGAGGATGTTTTGATAGTAAAATATAAGCTCTAGCAGCCATAAAATGGGTTTTATCAACTCCCCCAAACATAGCATTTTGATTGTCCTCGATCAATCTGTACTCGTTTTAAAACTTTTGTTTGCATTACCTTTCAAAACTAGGCGTAGTCTTCAGATAAAGGTTAAGTGGGTTTTGGAATGTCCTGAAGATAATTTTGTCTGACCACAAACAATGGACTTTATTTTTCATACCTTATTAAATAAAAAATCCCCCCCAACTCTTGTAAGACTTTTGGTGCATTATTTTGAAGTTAGCATTCACACCAAACTGCTTGAATCTTAGGAGTAGAAGATGGCGTTCTTGGGAAGACTTAAGGCTTTTGTGTTTTTCTTACTTCCCATTGGTCCATCCAGGTACGGGTCCATTAACAAGGTAGTGGTCCCTGCAGTCCAAGCCGTTTGGCTTTAGAGAAGTGATTTCACTTCCTACGTACCATTTCATCAGATCTACCATATGCCTAAATATGGGTACTTTTGGTAAGACAAGTGTTTTTTTTTTTGGGTACAACTCTCATGCTTTTATTCACTCTCATAAGGCTTTCCTCTCTTTTTGGGATTTTGATGGGTAGGGAAGAGGGAGTTTGCTATTTGGGCAACTTTTTCCTTCACATCCATGTCTCTTAGCTGGAATGAGATTATTTTTCAAAGTTGGCATAGAAAAGTTATAGCCTTTGTCGTTTAAGACTATGTTTTCAAAAGAGCATAGCAGAAACATACACCGCCTTAGTCATGGAGAGAAAAAGCTGGAGGAAGTTGTACCAAATATTTACGATAATGTACTTTTTATAATTTTTGAGAAATAGGTAGTTGTGAATATATTGTGCAAGTATTGCTTTCTATCAAACATTTATATACATGTATACACAGAGTATGGTGAGGGGAAGGGAGGAGAAAGAAAGAAGGAGAAATTTTTAGGGTACCTCTCTCAATGATCCTATGGAGAACCCCCCAAACTTACCCCACACTCTATCCAAGAGTAGTGAGATAAATTGGAAAGGGTAGGCATAGATCAGTGAGGGTTCATTGGATGTGCGCGCCATCAGAAGATAAGAGCTCCAAGACGTATTCTCCTCATTCGTTGTGGTAGTCGAGGTCAAGGACCTTCTCTGGCATTTTTGATAGGGCTGCCACACTGTATATCTAGTGTAGCACATAGACTCCACAATCATTTGATAGGGGGGATTTTTGTGGACTATGGTGGTAGAATTGGAGATCGTGCTATGTTGCCTCCGGATCTTCAATATAGGGCTATATTAAGGACACCACCTCTATATAGTATTTTCTTTCCAGTCGTTCGAAAGGTGTCATCTGCGCAGATGTACACTCTGTCGGCCAGTCAATGTTAATGTTCAAGATGTTGTAGAAGAAACCAGTGCAGGGACAAGTGTATATCATCAGTAGTGTCTAGTGATTGTCATGCAACATAGGAAGAAACATTATACACGGTAGACACTTTTTGGCTTCGAGCTGATGGGCGATGTATGGATGTCTAATATTATTTTCTAAGATAGGGATGTAAGACGATGCCACCATCATAGATAAACACCCTCCAGCCTTGACTAAGTCCCGTAGATCGTCAAGGCGGACTATTGCATTATCTTTCTCGTAGATGACATCTGCAGTGTTAGAATCAGCAAGTTGTAGAAGTATTTGATTGACCTGCTCCTGAGATAAAGAATTGCAAGTGGAACGGTCGAAGTTGCTAATCACATAGTCAGTGATGACAAGTGAAGTAGAAGCGCCTTCAGTGGCGAATAGGGATCACAAATGCTCTATCTACTTGTCTGTCCTGAAGATGTCAGAGGAGCCCTCAACCTTGTTTCTTTGAGGACTACTGGCTGAAGAAGAATGTGAACCAGAATCAGAGCAAGCATCTGTCTCCAGCAGATCCTCTGGGAGCTATGTGTCTCGGAAATAATGCTTGTCTTTTATCAGCAACAGTGCGTATATGCTCCTTAGATGGTAGAAGTTTGTGTCTTGGAACTGCCGTATGTATCTGAAGATGTTTAGCAGCACTATGGCGCACAAGACAATGAAGGTGTTATTTCCTCTCCCAAGGTCTTGTTGAACTTGGAAGTCCTTGATCCCATAGAAGTTCCAGAAGCCGTTGTGGTGTCGGATGCCTTGTTTGATGATCTGGTGGAGACACAAAGGTAGGATCCTGAGGTCAATTTCTTCAGGGTGGAGGAAGATGTGCTCTAAGTGGGGGACCTCCACTGCAGTAGCTAAGCAAGGTAATTTTGTGGAAGCAGAGGTCTCCTATGTTGAGAAACCAATATCCCCTATGCTTGTGGGGGGCAAGCACCAGGTCTGGGTTGTTCTCTTCTATACTCTTCATCATATCAACCACTAGTCTTGTGTTATCTGCCCCTGCTAAGGCTAGGGAGGCATTGTAGATCGACTGTTGGTCTATCATGAGCGTGATATTCTCGATCATGGCACCTTCCAAGTTTCTAAACAAAACCTTCCCCACAATGGCTTCTGAGTGGAACATTACTATGAGAGCTTGTCATCGCATTAAGAAGTATCTGTTGCTCTGGAGGATAGATTCTTCTTCTCCATGAGGCCTCAGGACCATATTCAATAGTTGTTGGTCTCGGATCGTCAGGTAGCCGATGGCGTGCCTATCAAAGTCGGTCATCTTGAAGACTGGGATCTCAGATGGCACAGAGAATGCATTAGCTGTGGAAGTCTTCGCTCTAGGTGGTTTCTCAGCAAGTGAGCTATATAGATCACCCCCTCTCCCTTAGATGAATCCTATGCTAGGCCTTCAAACATTACTTATGTTACATTAGTTGGCTCTAGCGGTTGAGGGGTGGTAGATGCATTGATGCCGTGAGTAATCCCTTATCCTGTTGGGGCCTCATCGGCAGTTCTATTCATCATCACCTCCTCGGGCATTGTTGAGGGCCTACTGGCATTGAATGAGGATGGCAACTTGGTTGATAAAGGTGATGATGACGATGGCAGAGAGGAGGGCATCAGTGGTGAAGGCGATCTCTGGGAACTCCTTGATTAGTGACTGGCATCCCTCTCGTCGATCCTCTGCTCGATGGTGTCTAGGTATTGGAGCACCGCTTGCATTGTGTTGTTCAACGCCTCTAGTTGTCTGTGGAGACCAAGTAGAGTCAGCAGCTGATGCTCCTATTTTCCCAACCTTCATTGGAAGACCTAAAACTTGCGGGTTAGGGAAGCAAAAGTAGTGATGTGGTTGCTTGTTACCTCCTGCAACTTTTTGAATTCGAAGTTGTAGGCTTGCCCTAACGAGAAGGGGACTACCACCTATTGTCTTTTGCTTTGAGTAGCGCTCCTCAAGTTGGCAGCGCAGCTCGCAAAAAATGCATCATCCAATAGGGATGAGCCAACCAGGATAGTACACGAAGGTGTGGCCTCCGGGTGAGGGATTGGCACCTTTGTGGCTTCCTCTGTGTCCTCTATGTGGGGCCGTGGAGAAGGGGGCAGATTGGACAGATGTTGATCAACCACCTAGCTCTCGGCTTCTTCCTCCATGGCGGTCGTGGGCATTATTTGTGGTAGTGTCGGGGTCTGCTAGACATACTTGAGCTCTGCCTCCAAGTGCTCAATGAATGCCTCGTCACAATTGTGATAGGCATCTGGCTGCACCAAGGGGGTGGCTATGGCTTCTGCTGCTGTCGGCAAGCCTGTGGCTTGCGACACCGCAACAACTGCTTCTGTGGCGGTGACTTCTGAGGCAACGACCGCTTCTGAGGCAGCTGCTTCTGAGGCGACGACCACTGCGATGGCCTTAGTTGTGTCGACGACCTTCTCGATGGTCGACACTTCTTCTATAGTTGTGGCCATCTTCATTGTGGTCATCATGGCTGGTTCGGTGGTAGTAGTAGAGACCACCAGAGTGGCGGCTACTGGTTTAGCAGTGATGGTGGTTGGCGCAACAGTTGTGGCTATCGATGAGTCCTCGAGGATGACTACCGATGACTTGTCCCGCCAGGCTTCTCTGGGTGCGGGCCTCTCTATGACGGCCATCCTTTCCTGGATGGTCATTGTGGTAGCGTAAGTTGCGTCAACAGTCAGAGCCTCGACCTCTTCCGTGGTGAAGACTAACTTCTCCACATCGTAGTTGACACAACTTGGGAGGGGCAGGAGGATATTGGTCCTTGCAAACTTATAGAAGAGGCGGCAAACTTCCTTCTTGATTATGTTCACCCTAGTGAGGAAATTTATGTCTATCTTGTCGTCGCCCCTGGTGTGCGACAGGATGAGTGGCTCTCTCGGGTACCCAAGCCTTGTCACTATGAGGTTGATGATGCCTCCCATGTTGTATTCCTTGGTGGTGTCCTTTATAGGATGTAGACGGTTTTGTAGGATGCACTGTAGGTTGATCGGCTTGCCTTCCATTATGTGCCAAATAAGGTGTAGATCTTCAATATAGAGGTTGCTCGTATCGTATTTACTGAAGAGCAGGCTTGTCACGATCTTATGCACTATCCTCCAGAAGCAGGAGTGGACTGCCACCACCTTGCTTCCCGACCTGAAGGAGGACTCGCCCGTCAACTTCCTTCACAGGCTGACCGGGTCAAATCCATTGTCATCAGTGATTCAGACAGCGTTGTTGACCAATTCTCACTCAACCTCGATGGAGGAGAATATCTCATTGAGCAACCTCTCTGTTATGTCGTGCCTTGTGTTATAGAGGTGTCCCTACAGTCTGTCTGCTTTGCCATACCTTTTTGCTTTTGTCTGGTGTGTTTGGAACTTAACAGAGGGAGGAGATGAACCCCTTTGTTAGCTCGGTGTAGGAGGCGAAGAAGTTGAAGTAGATCTTCTGGAGTCTGGAAGCTTCCAGGACATTCTCCATCCTGTCGGAGATGCCAATCTGCCGGAACGATGCTTGGTGGCAGAACTGGGATGGGTGGTAGACTTTTACCGCCAACTCATTGTAGCACCTTTGGTGCTCTTTGTCTCTTGGTATGAAATGGCCTAGTGAGTGGGCCAGAACCTTGGGTTCTGCCGTCATGGCTGGGGTTATGGTTGCTTCAACTCTAGGTCGCTTCACGGCCTCAAAGGGCCCAGTTGTTGTTGGGTTAGGGTGTTTCTTCTCAGTGGTGGCTTCGGTTGTGGCCTTGAGGTTGATCATCCTCCCTTGCTCATCGACCTGAACAATAGTCTGCTTGGTGTGTGCCATTTTCTGGAAAGATTATATAAGGAAATTAAGTCAAAAAAGAGTTATTAGACCAAAACTTTATTTACCCAATATCGGGAGTTAGTAAAAAAAAGGGGGGCCACCCAATATGGGTTGGGAGATATACGTGAAAACTTGTATCGGGTTGGGCATCTTTGATATTGGTGCATGACACACAAGTGCCCAATACTGAGAAAACCGATACACTCTTTAAGTGACACCCAAATTAAACTTTTATCAGGCAGAAGGGAAAACGATGTACTGGTGTAGGCGGTATCGAAGAAGAGATATGGTCTGAGCGATATGCGCGTCGCTTGTGGAGTACTGGGTAGCTCCACTTATCTAAGTCTGCATGATAAGGATGCACGATAAATGTGTCGTACGATATACATGTCGCGCGGCATGGGTGAAAGCATTATAACATATCTAAGCGATAAGATAACTGACACGCGATAGACGTTATGCCCGTTAGAAACGCATGGTGCATTATGTCGCATGATAATCTTGTCACGTGATACAAGTGTAAAATGGGTGCAAAAATAAGTGATAGGAAAGCCGACACGGTTTGACGCGATAGCCGAAAAACTTGATACACATTAAAGGTTCTGCCCAACACGGGCAATTACATGATACAGTTAAAGCGCTATCGGTGCACGATAAGGATGGTCAATACAGTCTGTGCGATACACATGGTTACACGACACGGGTGACGTGTCATGAGTTTTTACCTTGTCGGGCATGGAGACTGGGAACGTGACACGAAAGTCGATATGTTGTGAAAACCGACATGAGAGCTATGCTAGGAGGAGGTGTGCATGATACGGGAGCAAGAGACTTGGTAACTTTGATAACCTGACACTGTTAATCTTGAGCTGCTATATATAGCTGTCTGCGAGCGGGGTTAAAAGGGTAAAAATGAGGACACGTGTCGTGCATACTTGCAAATCGCTTTCCAAAGCAAGGTAAATCCCATCTAATCATGTCACGTCACGAAGCTTTCAAGAAGGCAGTGCGTCACGTGGCAGACGTGTCGAGTGGTAAATGTGTGTTGCCTGATATGCATTGCCCTATGTGCCCTTTACACTCCACGGGTGTGTGTGATACATGTGTCACGCGACACAGGTGCAATTCGACCGATGCACTAGGCGACATACTTGCCCGACACATCTCTAGGAAGTCAGCTAACTTCGAAGATGCACGTGATACATTTGGACGATATGGGTTGGGCAACACGGCAACCCGACACGATTTATGTGGATGATATGTTGGGATATGATACATGTCCTACATGCAAAAATCAAAGAACTATAAAAACTTAATAAGGATGAAAACCAAAAATTAAAAGGCACTTGGTATATAAACATCATTGGCTTAGGTGCGAACCTCGACCTCTGCTAGTGTTACACACTAAGGCAGCAAAACTAAGTCGGTGGCCCAGAAAATGAGAGAGTTGGTGCATGTGGTGCAAGCATAGACTCGGGCCTTATTGCGATGATAGTTTTCATAATGTTCTTTGCAGGAAAAGTAAATAACATCCTATTGTAGGAAAGTAAAACTTGTGCTGCCTCCCACAGAGCACTATGGTTTCTATTGTTAGCTCGACATGTTCAAATCTTTCTATGCTTCTTCGATAGGTGCAGCTTCGGCATCATCCAGGGGCAACTCGGACCTCCTTATGAAAGCTTCATCTTCGTAGAACCTTTTTACTTAGTGCCCATTGACTGGGAAGACCTTAATAGGATCATCTTTGTCGTACAACTCCATCATTCTTGACAGGTACATCTTCTCTACCATGAACGGTTCAGACCACCTAGTCTACAGTTTCCCTGGAAAAAGTTGAATAGAAGATTTAAACAACAAAACTTTGTCACCTTCCTTACCGTCTTTCTTCCGCAGGTGGGAATCGTTCTAGAATTTTGTCCTCAGCTTATAGATTCTTGCATTCTTGTAGGTGTGAATCCTAAGTTCTTCAATTTCTTGTAGCTAGAGGAACCTTTTCTTTCTAACTAAGGACGGATCCATATTGAAACATTTAATGGCCGAGAATACCTTGTGCTCCAACTCAAAAGGTAGATGACATGCTTTCCTGTATATAAGACAATAAGGTGTGGTACCGAGCAGCATCTTGTACACTATTTTGTATGCCCAGAGAGCATCATCTAGCTTGGTTGACCAGTCTTTTTGACACCTTTAGACTGTTTTCTCCAGGATATGTTTGATTTTCCGACTACAACCTTCAACCTAACCAGCTGTATGTGGATGGTAAGGTGTTGCAACTTTGTGTCGAATGCCATATCTGCATATAAGTGACTCAAATTGCCTCTCAGCAAAGTGCAATCCACCATCAATGATAACTATTCTTGGAACTCCAAACCTCGGGAAGATGATCTTAGTAAAGAGCTCGTTACTGACTTAGCATCACATGTGGTGGTGGGTATGGCTTCTACCCACTTGGAGACATAATCCACCACAACAAGGATGTACTTGAAACCATAGGATAAAGGGAAGGGTCCCATATAGTCTATTCCCCATACATCAAAAATTTCCACTTCAATCTATTCAACCATGGACATCTCATTTCTACAGGAAACACTCCCGATCCTTTGACACTCATTGCAGGCTTTGACAAAGGCTTGAGCATCCTTGAAAAGGGTGGGGCAATAAAAGTCGGACTGGAGAACCTCAGTCGCGGTTCTCTCAGCATCAAAATGCCCTCCATAGGGGGATGAGTGACACTCGAACAAGATCTTTGGGGCTTCATCTTCGAGTATACATCTCATGTATAGGCCATCGACTCAATGCCTGAAAACCATGTGGTCATCCCAGTAATAGTTCTTTAGATCTGAGAAGAACTTCTGGGGGTAGTTGTTTGCAGGCTAGATAGTTACAGAAATTGGCATACCATGGCCCTTCAGGATTAGCTATCTGGGCAACATTGATTGCTTCATCTGCATAACTTTCATTTATCGACAACGGGTGGTCATCCTCCACCCTGATCCTTGATAGGCGGTCAACGACCACATTCTCAGAGCCTTTCTTGTCTATTATCTCGTGATCAAACTCTTGTAGTAGCAATGCCTAGCGCAACAGCCTAGGCTTAGCGTCTTTTTTTGCATTAGGTATTTAATCACTTCATGCTCGGTGTGAACAATCACTTTAGAACCCATAAGATAAGATCAAAACTTATCAAATGTATAGACAATTTCTAGGATTTCTTTATCAGTGGTGGTGTAGTTCAGATGTGCTTTGTCTAACATTTTATTCGAATAGAAGATCACATGGTTCTTTTTATCTTTCTTTTTCCCCAGGACATCGCCTATGGCAAAATCACTACCATCACACATAAGCTCAAAGGGGAGGTTCCAATCGGGGGACTGAAGAATGGGTGCGGAGACCAAATCATCCTTCAAAGTAGAGAATGCTTTCAGGCACGAGTCTGTGAAATCAAATTTCACATCCTGCTTCAGCAGATTTGACAGAGGCTTTAAAATCTTCGAGAAGTCCTTGATAAACCTTTGGTAGTAACTGACATATACCAAGAAACTTCTGACTCCTGTAACTAACGTGGATGGAGGAAGCTTTGCTATCACCTCCACCTTATATTGGTCAACTTCAATGCCTATACTAGATACCTTCTGTCTCAGAACTATCCCTTCCTGTACCATAAAATGACACTTTTCCCAATTAAGGGTGAGACTCTATTCTTCACATCTTCTCATTACCAAAGACAAGTTATTTTGACAACCATCAAAAGTTTTGTCATAAACACTGAAGTCATCCATGAAGATTTCCATCTTATCTTCCAAAAAATATGCAAAAATGGTATTCATGCACCGCTGAAAGGTTGTGGATGCATTGTAGAGCCCAAAGGGCATTCTTCTAAAAGCAAAAGTTCCATAAATGCATGTGAAGGTAGTCTTCTCCTTGTTGTCCAGATGAATGGGGATCTGATAGAACCCATAATACCCATCCAATCAGCAAAAGTAAGAGTGGTGGTCTAGGCGCTCAAGCATTTGGTCGATAAATAAGAGAGGGAAGTGGTCCTTACGAGTGGTGGATTCAACTTTTTGTAATCTATACTCATCTGCCACTCGATGATGGTCTTGGTTGCAACTTTGATTCCATTATCACCCTTGATTAACGTCATGCCTCCCTTCTTAGGAACTACCTGGATGGGACTCACCCATGTGTTGTCACTAATGGAGTAAATGATCCCTGTGTCTCGGAGCTTCACAACTTCCTTGTCGACTACTTCTAACAACTTCTTGTTCAGCTTTTGTTGCGGCTTGGCGTAAGACTTGGAATTTTCTTCCAGGTGGATCCTGTGCATACACACATAAGGGTTGATCCCCCTCAGGTCTCCGGTCAAGTAACCTAGGGCTTTCCTTCTAAGCTTCTACTTCACAAACAATTGTTCCTTCTGGCTATCGGTCAGCTCAGAGTTGATGATGACAGGGTTCATCCTTTCCTCATCCAGGAAATGGTACTCCAAGCCTTTTGGCAAAACCTTTAACTCGGGTGGGGTCTTTGCTTCTTGTTCTTCAGTAGGATCACTCCGTAGGGCAACATACATCATTGTCTCCATTGGGTCTCCTACTTGAGATGGATCTTCGGCTTCCAAAAATGCCAGGAGTTCCTTTACCTCTGGGTCCTCGACCACCTGTGCTTCGCCAGCTTAGGCGTGCATCAGTGGGTCTACATTAGCTTTTTCTTCCCTTACCTCATTGCAAATTTGTTGATATCTTTCGACGAAATAGGATGACTCAAAGAACAAGGGGGCTTTCATACAATCATAGATGTTGAAGTCAATGTTGTCTCTCCCAACTCTAATTGTTATCATACCCGCCTCCACATCAACGAGTGCTCTACCAGTAGCAAGGATGGGTCGCCCGAAGATAATGGGGCTGCTAGGATCTTTCACGGTGTCAATCAAAATGATGTCACAGGGTATAAATAACTGCCCAACTCAGAAGGGCACGTCTTTGACCACTCCAATTGGTCTGGTGAAGGTGTGATCTGCAAGATGAGTTCTCATATTGGTACTCACCATATCCATAAGTCCTAACCTCTTTGCAAGGGACAAGGGAATTAAGCTGATACTTGCTCCCAGGTCTACCAGACCTTTGTGGGTTATGTTGTCCCCAACATGAAATGGGATGACGAAGGCACCGGGGTCTTTCTTCTTAGAAGGCATACTTGCCTTGACAAAAGAACTAGACATTTTTGCTAGCTTCACTGTTTCAACATCTTCATCTCTTTTCTTTCTTGAGATCAAGTCTTTCAAGAACTTTGTGTATGTGGGTATCTCTTCGATAGCATCCAAGAATGGGATGTCGAGGTGCAACTTCTTTACTACAACCATGAACTTCTCATACCTCTTCTTCAATTGTGCCTTTGCTAGCTTATGTGGGAAAGGTAAGTGGGGTGCATACCTATCTGGATGCTCCTCGGAAGTTGCATCTTCATCTTCTCTAGTTTTTACTTTCTTCAAATTCGTAGGTACTTTTCTTGATCCTTTGGGGGTTACATCCTCAGCTGGTGTTGTTGCTATTATTGCTCTCTTTTCTACCGCTGGCTGCACCACTGTGCCTGACCTTAAGATGGACATCTTTGTAGTTTCGTTCCCATGCGGATTTGCCTCAGAAGTAGAGGGGAATCACCCTACTTGGTGGTTGATACTCTAGGCTAGACTTTCCAGTTGCTGGTGAATCTACTTGTTGTGTTGTTGTAGCTCTCCTATCTGAGTAGAAAACCCTCCCATATGTTGTTGCATCAACTTGAGCAAGGTTGTGTTGTCCACAGAGCTTTTATGTAGCTTTTCATTCAGATCATTCTACTTCTTAGCAAAAGAAATCAACTCTGTCATCATCGATGGTAGTTGTGGCTGGTTCTACTAGAAACTTCTTTGTTGCGGGAACCCTACTTGATGTTGCTGATTTGGAAGTCCTCCCGAAAAAGTTCTGCCCACCAACTGGTGAGAATTTTCGACTGCACTGGTGTTCTCATATTAAAACCAAGGTGATCGGGGCGCTGATACTGGACGTAACTTACATTCTCTATGTTGTTTTCATCAGGTTCACCTTGAGCGTCCATGTGTGGACAGAAGTCAGACAGGTGATCTGGCTCTCTACAAGTGATGTAAATTCTTACTACCTCTTGTTGGACCTTTCCCTTATATCCCTACTCGTTCAAGGTTTGGACGTCAGTTACTATATTGTCCAACTTTGCCGCTAGTGCCTCCATCACCTTCGATTCTCTAGGAGTGGTGTGGCTCATTGACTCTTTGTCGTACTCACTATCTTGTTGGTTCGTGGCCATATTGTCTCTATCCCTTTGAGTACTGAGTGCCAAGAAATCACTGCCAGCTGCAGCATTCAAGGATTTCCTTTCTCCGGCGCATAGCCCATTATAAAAAGTAGTGATCAGCTTGGGCTCAGAAAAACCATGGTGTGGGCACTCCCTCAGATAACCTTGGAACCTCTCCCAGGTCTCATGCAGGTTCTCTAAGACTTTCTGTGAGTACCTCATTATCTTGTTTTGGCACTTGATCGTTCTTTCTATAGGGAAGAACTTGGTGATAAATGTGTTGGCTAGATGTTACCAATTGGGGAGGCTTCCATCCTGTAGACTTGTATACCATTCCAAAGCTTTGTCTCTTAGAAAGAAGGGTAAGCACTAGGTGTAGATGTGGGATATTGGGAGTCTGTTGATCTTAAAAGTCTTGCAAGTCCTCTTGAATGTTGTAAGGTGGTTTTACGGGTTCTCTTCAATGATGTTTCCTCTAAACCGGTTGTGCTGCAGCAACTGGAGGAAAGAAGACTTCAACTCAAAGTTGGCAACATTGAGTGGTTGCTCCACTACTAGATTCCTTTCTTCGTATGCCCTGACTTGGACAAAAGAACATAAGGATCGAGCCTCGGGAGGTTGCTCAGCCATGGCTTATCAGATATAGGGGGGTCTGAAGTGGTGAAAAAGTACCTGGAAAGAAAAAGTGTGAAGTGTGAGTGTGTTGTATAAATCATGTGCAGTAAATATTTGCAATTTTATATGCATATATACAAGATTTTTTGCAAAGTGCAAGTAAAGATGGAGTTCATAGAATAGTATTCGATGCTGATCCCTGAAAACGGTGCCAAAAAGTTGACAAGCCTTAAATGTGGGTCCAAAAATGGAAACATGTCTAGGTCATCGGACTTTAGAAATGTATAATACCAGAATGTTTAAGACTCCTGCAACTAGCACATGGTCGAACATAGGGATCGGTAGAATAATGCTTCGGAACTCAAGTTTTGCTTGTCTAAGCACGTCAAAAATTCGAAGGATAAGGTTTTGATGTAAAGAGAAAGAATTATAATGATTCGAACTAAAAGCTTATCTCCAAGGGGAGTTACCAGAAGGATTAAGATTTGGGTTTAGCAGTTTTTATGTGAGTTTTTAACTGAAGGAAAATGAGGAGATAAGACTATTTTCGGAGCACAACACAAATGAAGAAAACTTAATCGTAACAAGCAGTGGAGGCCTACATCTTGCACCTTATTCTCTCAAAGAGGATGCCAACTAGCCCTGCACTAAGTTCCCTCTCTCTAGGGTACCAAGCATAGGCTGGAGCAGAAAGATAAGTTGGGGCACTCTGATTCTAGGTACTCTCATAGACCTGAATCAGACCAAGCTCTCAAGATCTCAAAAGAGTCAAAATGAGAAACACGATTCGACAGCTAGTCCAAAGTGTGATCTAGAAAGAAAATACTAGAACTCAGATATTATAAAGAAATCATCCAACAAAAAGGAGCCATACATAGAACAATATGAGTCAAACTCCACAAATTCCAGTAATTACAAAGAGATAAAAAGGTTTAGTTACAATGCAATATAGTAAAATGAAAGTAAAGTGTTGTAAAAGGGAAGATAAGTATCAATCTCCTTGATTTAGGAGATCGAAGTACATATCAGTAGACACCTAAGATAATGCTACCCGATACCGAGCAGGGGCCCTATCGGGATATGACCGTGTTGGGTTCTTGACCATGTCGGGTCGTGAACTGTGATGGGTAAGGGGCGTATCAGGATAGGGCCTCTACCCTGCAGCTGTGATGGGTAAAGACTATATAGGGTTGGGTACCAAGTCGGGTTAGGATACATATCGGGTTAACATTATCTTAAGGATCATGAGTTCCTCATGTCGGGTATAGGTGGGCGAGCCGTCTCGGGTTGAAGCCCAAAGAGGGACATGACATGTTGAAGCATCCTTGAGGGTCATGTCACGTTGCTTGCCACTACCGGAATGGTTCCTAAGTGAACTCCTCCCGTCCCTCTCAGGTCAGGGGTGTGCTCACCTAGTATCGCCCGGCAGGTTCTGGGACTCTATGCACTAGCTCCTGTGCTCTAAGAGTTAGCTCTCACAGGGTTCAATCAGTCCCATCGTAGGCTTGTAGCTACTATTTATAGGCAACAGGCTGGTGGGCGTTGCGGCTCTGATTGGGCCACATGTCCTACGTCTGGCACCGTTCTCATGACCTCAGTGGGGTCGACACGTCTGTTGCCTAGAAGGCATGTCAGGCCATCAAGCGTGTTGGGCGACCAATGCATCGCGCGCCAGTCGTGGAGGGTAAGGATCTTGGCGGGATGCTGCACCAAGGGGTAGTTGTATCATGAAATTGACGTCGTCGGTTGGGCAAACCGTGATGAGCAAGATACCCTATCTGGTAAAGAGATACAACAGCCAAAGCTCCCACGTGACACACCCGCATCGGGTTGCAAGTGTATCAGGCAGCAACCATGATGGATAAGGGGTTGTATCGTCTTGTGTGCTACTGGGACAGGGATGGGATTTCATTGTTGATGGGCCTGAAGGGCCCATTAATACTCTTTTTGTGTAAAAATAAGAGAAACTCTGCAAAAGGTGGGAAATATTAACAGGGGCATAGTGGGCATTATTTCTTTATAACAAAATAGGATAAAATGAAAAGGAAGTTAGGTTTGGAGGCTTTTTTATAGTAAAATATAATCTCTAGCTACCATAAAATGGGTGTTATCACTACGTCTCTTTTTATATACCTCTCATTACTAAGCTTGGCAATAAGATACAACTAGAACTTGGTAGCAATAAAAAAATATAGCAAAAGACCTATACTTGAACAAAAATGTTTATTAACAAAAGAGAACACACATTTTAAGCATATTTCCATCATATATCTCATACATCTTCCACCAAAGGGATAGATGTTTTTAGGCCTTATGATCTCCTGCCAAAGAGTTAGATCATGTATACAATGTGATCTTCTACCAAAGAGTTAGATCTCTTTAATGCACTATACTACCAAATAGTTTAGTGCTATCATATGATGAATCAAATATCTTATATTTCCTGTGTTCATAGCCATAGAAGTACAGAGAATCAAGCAAGATAACATACAAGAAGAATCATTTCATCCAATTTCATATGCCAAGTGTTTACTACAAATATAATGTAAGAATACTATATAATAAGCCAAGTAAGAGGTAACGGAGTACCTTCCAAAGAGATATTCCTACTCCACATTCTAATGTCATCTATATCCTTGGTCAAAGCTAATTAAGACAAGATCATGTGCCATCATCAGGTTCCCATCATCTTAACCCTAGTTATGTCCATTAGGGCTTTACTTATCATGTTAGGATATTCTCATAATTACTCGTATTCTTGTCGTATTGATGTCATATTCCATATTATTGTCTTATTAACTGATAATCATGTTTCAACTTATTATGTATACATAATAATCATAGAGACATTCATAAGTCATATTAGGGTTACATAATGTGTATTAAGGTACATCTTCATATAACATGAATTCTATGCATCTAACTGATATCAAAGTTCCATATTAGCTTCTAGTTACTAATATTAGGGTGTTCTATAAATTCCAACATTTATTGAGCATGTATGTATTTATTTCATTTTATTTAGGGTCATTAGCCCTAATTAGCCATATGGAGAATATTACATTATTTCATGCATCAACATCATAATCTCATACCTTAAATGGATTATAAACATGAATATGGATTTAATGACATATTGCCATAATTTAGGCCATCGTTTGATATTTATCATCTGTGAAATAAGAAATTCACAACATACATGATATCACTAATATTAGTGCATCAAAAGCCTGATATCATAATTCCACATTGTTCTACTCATATTTCTAAACATTTTGATATATTATTTGTAATTTTCTAATCATCGAGCTAATTTCTACAAATTATTCAAGATCTTGACATTTATTGAAGATTTTCCTTTTACTAGCCAATCAACTGTTGCCATGTGTGTTATGAACTTTGATTTAGCCGGAGGTTCTTTTCCTCTGAACCAGGTTCTTGATTTTCTTCAGTCGGTTCATGTATGACCTGGATTTGAACTAACCGCTCCCTTTCTTTCTTTACTCGGATCGATTCTCTCTTTGTGGGATCCACATCTTTCGCTCACGAGAAATCGTTGTCTTCTCTGTTTAGGCTGCCACACACAAGACTTCTCTGGCTCTCTGGGATTGATGCCACCCATATCTCTCTCATCGTTCTTCATGCCCACGTGCATGAGTCTTCCACTGTGGGATCAAAACTCTTATCTACCATTGTTCCTTCTGTGAACTGCAGCCGCACGCCTCCTTTGTTCTAGGGCAACACTGCCATGACGAAGATGTCTAGGTCTCCATAAAAACCTTCCATCACATCTCATCTATGATTAAGATCTCATCATCCTTGATTGTGGAGTTTCATGACCACAAGCTCTCCTCCCATGGCCACCGTCGCAGGTCCTCTTCTGGTGTACAATCCCTATGACATCGTGGCTCCTCCTGGTATGAGCTCCACGACCGTCGACCACCCTCCTGATCATTAGAGTTTCTACTTAATCAACTCACTACTATCGCTGACGGTTAGCAACCATGGATGATGCTCCTCGAAACTTCACGAATACAAACTCGATGACCAGGGTGGTCAACCTCCATGATGAATCTTCCTCCTAGTGTCGGTGGTTCTCACAGACAGCGTGGCTAACATACGTCCTCATCGCATCAGGAAACTAAAAGGGTAAACATGTATTGTAGCTCCAAAACTTTTGTGATGCCTCCTTCACCTTGTGGCAGAGAAGCCAACCAAGAGGAGAACCAGTTCTCCCTCAATACTCATCAATATAACTTGTATGAGGTGTTGGACAATCGATCTTTCTTGGTGAAGTATAACTGCTCGTTCAGTTCCTCCATTGAACCACGATCACAACGTGGGACGCTTCCAGTCCCCACCGTCTCCAATTTGACATAAAGTCGAGAATGAAGTCATGTCCATGGGATGCCTCCATCCAAGGGTTATCAAGGGTCCACATCTCCCATCTATGGCATCTCACATCCAAGGCTAAAAGGGGAGAGGCATGACACTATATAAAAGTTGGGACCTAGATGATAAACCTTGGTCTTTTATCACCAAAATAACAATACTATCACCGAATTCAAGCATACATAACTTATTCTAGGAACATTAAAATATTATATAGCTTCATTCATAGCTACATCATAACTCAAAGTACATCCCATGGAATTTTGGTGCCAAGGATCAACTATCTGAACAATCAATTACTTAATCCAAAAAGGCACACACTTAGGGACATTAATCATAATACTAACATCAATGACTTTCAACTTTTGCCAAACTAATTGGAGAGCATCCATATGATCAAAACCCTCAGTAGGATTAATAATTTTTCATTAAATAATTAGAAACTCCGAAAGTTCAGTCTATCACATCCTATACACCTTAAAAGAAAATTGATCCTCAAAATTAAGGCCAAAAATCCATTCCATCTCATCATATACATCTAAAAAGAAATTTCATCCTCGAAATTAATGCATACTCATATTCTAGGAAAAAAAAGACCAAAAGGTCTCAACTCAGATGTACGGATCCACTTAAGTGTAGCATCCACCAACAAAAGCTCCATAACAATATCTATATCTTTCTAAGAGATTCTAGAAGAACCTCAGGTTAACCACCCCTGCATATAAGGTCAAAACTAGAGTTTACAAACTGTGATTGTTTTATGGCATATTTCACATTTGGGATTTCGATCCTTGTTCACCCAAGCATTAAGATTCCAACATTACTTTTCTTTTCAAAATTAGTTATTTATAGTTAACCTATTTTTCTCTTTCATCTACGTCATATCAAGATGCCAACATCATTTTGTATTGTGTTAAATTTTTAAACTATATTCAACATATTTATTAAGCACTAACATTATCATTGTTTTGCATATATCATTAAGATGATGTCATTTCACTTTCATGTTAATTTACAAGTTTTTTAGTGAATTCATCACTAAATTCACCAACAATACTATGTTATTACGATTCATGTAACATGTATCATTAGTGTCATCTCATTGTCCTTTCTCATATTAGGTTGTAAACTCTAGTAGAGATTCATCATGAGGTTAGCCAACTATTCATATTATCATCATTTTTCATGTATATAGTTAACAATTTATACTTTGATTTCTATTAAAACATTTCTAGATTACCATCATATCATGTCTATATATCACGTCTCGTGATTAGATTATATCCTTACATATATTATATCATGGTTGTGCTAAACTAACTTATTTGAGTGGGTTGTTAAACATATATCAAAACTTTATCTAGTCTAATTAAGGATCTCCTGACCCATATCATGAGGGTGGTGTCATGATTAGTCTCTCTAAGCTAACTCAACTCTATGAGTACCTCATATGCATATACTTTATCTTTCCTCTCTTAGTCTAGGGTTCGTGGATTACCTCATTGGCACTACTCGTAGACTTACAAGATCTAGCCACATAAGCACAAACCAAAACATGCAATGACATTCTATTCATAGGTTCTCTACCCATGAGACATCCTTACCCAAAACTCTCTTATTTACACCTCCACTAGATTCCTACAAGGAAGTACCAACTTGAACATGAGGCTTTACAAAAACTTGCACAATTACCTCCTCCAAGGTCTTGGGACTCTCTCTCCCTCACCCAGATGGTAGATACTCATATTCACATTCACATATGCAAATACAACCAGCTCTCCTCTGACTCTAGGGTTTGGTCCTTCCAAGGACATCTAGGGTTCAAAACATCTAGGAATCATGCATAAAGCAATACATGTCAATGACTCAGGAGTATTCTAGATTAGGACATATCATAATACATATTTCTCATAATTATCATATCTTGGAGTTTAGGTTTTCTGACCATCTCCCTTTGGGTCTCACTCTCTCTGGAGTTAACTCTATAATTGATCCAAACACTAGAGGTCCTCCTTTATAAAAATAGCTTGAGGCTCTTGCTGATTAACAACCTTATTTACACTTAACATATATTATCTTAGAAAAGCACACATACTTGCATCATCAAAATGTATCTCAAATCCTCAAATATGAACTTAAATCTTGAAAGATCAACATATCTCATCATAAACTATCTTATATCATCTCTATACATATTAGATCAACATCTAATCTTAATAATATATTGCATCCATAACATATTCCAACAAGGCTCTAGACAACTAATCTAGAACTACTCTCTCTTCTAGACTGATGTCACTCACTTTCACTTGGGTTTCATGACCACCTCTTACTCGTACATGTGTGGGGACACATTTTTGTTATACTTACATATATAATAAAATATTATATAGTTTTTCTCAAATATAACAAGCATCTGAGAAAAATCTCAAGGTTTAATCCGATTGGAATCAAAAACCAAATCCAAATAATGAGTGTCCCACACATAGTATAGAGTACAGTGCCATGAAAATTAGTAAAAAGGGTTAGAACAAGGTGTAGAATGGTGTAGGTATCCAAAAACAATGAGCACCATATGTCTAGGGTTTCTCTTCCCTTGATGTACGTCATTTCCAAATAATGCAAAATCTCATACCACTACACTATAAGGAAAGAACGACATCTTAGGACTCACTATACAAACTGCCAAGGAATGGAAAGAAACATTCTCTATTTGATTTCGAAGTCCTTAGAGTGCTCTCTCGACCTAGGAGAAAAGACTGCAAAATCTTTCCAAGCACCAGTCTAGACCAAGTTCTAAAACATACAGGTACTAACCTAGAGGCTAGGTCAGATTTAGTTAATAAAAGGCTACTAATCTAACCCTAAAGATATGTAATAAGTTGAAGGTTATTTAGTTTCAAGTTGCATAATCATAAAATGCCAGGATTTTCTATAGTTCATGCTCTGATACCACTTGTGAAGTCCCGTATTTTTTAAAAACTTAATATGATGTGTGACATCTAAATTGAAACTCTCATCTTAGTGAGAATCCCAATTTAAACACCACACATGAGGCTGAGAAGAAGAAAAATTAGAGGAAGTCAACAAAAACGACAGTAGCACTTGCACATGAACAATAAACAAGCCATACAACACTTGTCCACTATTCAAAATATAATTACAAAATAAATTGTTACAACATTTGATATTACATATTGAACAAAAAACTTCTACATATACATGTACTACCACTAAACAACATGTCCACCTGTACATCAGCTCACTAGACAACTCTCAACTATCAAGCTCTTCAAGATCACATGTCCACATACCTAAAAGAAGAATATATGTGGTACACGTCAACACAATATTCAAGAATATTGAACTGAGTATGCCTATGTGTCTTTTTATATACCTCTCATTACTAAGCTTGGCAATAAGATAAAACTAGAAGTTGGCAGCAATAAACAAATATAACAAAAGGCATATACTTGAACAAAGATGTTTATTAACAAAAGAGAATGCATATTTTAATCATATTTCCATCATATATCTCATACATATGCCACCAAAGTGATAGATATTTTTAGGCCCTATGATCTCCTTCCAAAGAGTTAGACCATGTATACAATGTGATCTCCTTCCAAAAAGTTAGATCACTTCAATGCACTGTACTACCAAAACGTTTAGTGCTATCATATGATGGATCATATATCTTATGTTTCATGTATTCATAGACATATAAGTATGGAGAATTAAGAAAGATAACATACACAAAGAATCATTTCATCCAATATAACATGCCAAGTGTTTACTACACATATAAGGCAAGCATATTGTATAATAAGACAAGTAAGAGGTAATGTCATACCTTCCAAAGATATATTCCTAATCCACATTTTGATGTCATCTTTATCCTTGGTCAAACCTGATTAAGACAAGATCATGTACCATCATCAGGTTCCCATCATCTTAAACCTAGTTATGTCCATTAGGGTTTTACTTATCTCATTAGGATATTCCCATAATTTCTTATATTCTTGTCTTTCTGGTGTCATATTCTAGATTATTGTCTTATTAACTGATAATCATGTTTCAAATTATTATGAATACATAATAATCATAGTCATATTAGGGTTACATAGCATGTATTAAGGGTCATCTTCATATAAGATGAATTCTATGCATCTAACTGATGTCAACGTTCCACATTATCTTCTAGTTACTGATATTAGGGTGTTCTGTAATTCCATCATTTATTGAGCATGTATGTATTTGTTACATTTTTTAGGGTTATTAGTCGTAATTAGCCATATGGAGAAAATTACATGATTTCATGCATCAACATCATAATCATGACCTTAAATGGATTATAAACATGAATATGGATTTAATGACATATTATCATATTTTTAGACCATTGTTTGATATTTATCATCCATTTAATAACCATTTCACAACTTACATTATATTACTGAGATTTGTGCATTAAAAGCCAGATATCATACTTCCATATTTTTCTACTCATTTTTATGAACATTTTGATATATTATTTGTAATTTTTTTGTCATCGAGCTAATTTCTATGAATTATTAAAGATCATGTCATTTATTGAAGATTTACGTTTTACTAGCCAATCGACTGCTGCCATGTGTGCTATGAACTTTGATTTAGCCAGCGATTCTTTGCCTCTAAACCCAGTTCATGGTTTTCTTTAGCTGGTTCATGTATGACCTGGAATTGAACTGACCGCTCCCTTTCTTTCTTTACTTGGATTAGTTCTCTATGTGCGAGATCTACATCTCTTATTTAGGACACATCGTCGTCTTCTCTACATAGGCTGCCGCATGCAGGACCTCTCTGGATCTTTGGGATCAATGCCACCTGTCTCTCTTTGATCTACCATTCTTCATGCCCACATGCGTGAGTCTTCTACTGTAGGATCGAAACTCTGATCTAACATTGTTCCTTCCGTGAACTACAATGGCACGCTTCCTTAGTTATAGGGAAACAGTGCCATGAGGAAGCTCTCCAGGTCTCCATAACAACCTTCCATCACTTCTCTTCTATGATGAAGATCTCATCATCCTTGATTATGGAGTTTCATGACCACACACCCTCCTACCATGGCCGTCGGTTATGGTCTCCTCCACAGGTCCTCTTCCAGTGTAGAATCCTTGCGATGTTGTGGATCCTCCTCATATGAGCTCCATGGCCATCGACCATCCTCCTAATCGTTAGGGTTTCTCCTCAGTTAGCTCGCTACTGCCGCTGGTGGTTTGCAACTGTGGCTCCTCCTCTTCAAAAATTCACGAATACGAACACGACGACCAAGGTGATCAACCTCTATGATGAATCTTCCTCCCAGCGTCAGTGGTTCTCGCGACCAGCATAGCTGACGAACATCCTCATCACATCAGGAAACTAAGACAGTAAACATGTATCGTAGCTCCAAAACTTCTGTGATGCCTCCTTCAAATTGTGGCGAAGAAGCCAACCAAGAGGAGAATGAGTTCTCCTTCAACACTCGTCTAGATAACTTGTATGAGGGGCCTGACAATTGGTATTTCTTGGGAAAGTATAATTGCTCATTCATTTCCTCCATTGAACCACGATCACAATGTGGGATAGAAAAGGCTTGTCATCGCTGCCACTCCCCACTATCTCCAATCTGACATAAAGTCAATAATGAAGCCATGTCCATGGGATGCCTCCATCTAAGGGTTATTGAGGCTCCACATCTCCCATTTGTGTCATCTCACAGCCAAGTCTAAAAGGGGAGAGGTGTGACACTATATAGGAGTTGGGTCCTAGATGATAAACCTTGGTCTTCTATCACCAAATTATCAATGCTATCACCAAATTCAAGCATATATAACTTCTTATACGTACATTGAAATATTATATAACTTTAACCATAGATACATTATAACTCAAAGTACATCCCATGAAATTTTGGTGCCAAGGATCAACTATCTGTTTAATCAATCACTTAATCCAAAATGCAACATACATAGGGGCATT
Organism: Alisma plantago-aquatica; assembly: GCA_963693085.1. NCBI lineage: Eukaryota > Viridiplantae > Streptophyta > Magnoliopsida > Alismatales > Alismataceae > Alisma > Alisma plantago-aquatica. Next base: position 974,495,029 of record OY856409.1, read on the forward strand.
AATCAAAACACTAAAATCGATGACTTTCAACTTTTGCCAAACTAATTGGAGTCCATCCATATGATCAAAATCCTCTTTAGGATTAACAATTTGTCATTAAGTAATTAGGAACTCTAAAAGTTTAGTATATCACATCCTACACACCTTAAAAGAAATTTCGTCCTTGAAATTAAGTCAAAAAATCCATTCCATCTCATCATATACATTTTAAAAGAAATTTCATCTGCAAATTTTTGACTGTAGCTCTCAAATGTTTTGTTAGATAATATGATAAGTTTTCATATTTTTTTAGGATACTTTTACATATTCAGTAACATTTTTATGACAAAATATCTTGCTGAACTAAAAGAAAATGTAAAGTAGGGTCAATTCAAATTTGACCCAATTACCTTAATTGATCTCTAAGAGTAACCTAGCACCCAAGGAGATCTAATATTGTGTGATTCATTTTAGAGAAACAAAATCCTATAGAAAGACAAAGAATCAAGTTTTGGTAAGATAAAGTGGAGAATATGGCAATATAGGGTTTTTGCTTGCTAGAGTTGATAAACTTAAGTAAGTTGGTAATGGTTAGACACTATTTCATGTTCTTCTCTCACATGTCAAGATTCCATCCTCCCCCCTGATTTGATTCAAAAGAATATCAAATTTCCCTCTTTTCTCACTCTTCCTCTCCTATTCTCTATGTCAAGGGATTCTGAATTGAGATGACGAAGAAATGGATTTAATAGCTAGAACCATGGTGGATTTTTGGAAATTCAGAGTTTGACCAACATTTGAAGGTACTTTTCACTTAGGCGATTGTTTCTCTCCAAATTAATCTTTGTAATCATTTTTAAAGCCTCAGTATATCTAGATAAATAATCAAGATTATTTACTTGTATTCAATCATATAATTAGTTGAGATCATTTTGGGGAAATAAAAGTTATTGATTCAGATCATTTCTTATTAATTTTTATTTTCTTGGTTCTTGATCTATTAATTCAAGATATGTAGAACATTTTATGGACAGAATACTATATATATTTCTACCAATTTGCCTTGGCAATATTCATGGAAATTTTGTAAGACATGCATCTAATCATATTTGAACTCAATAATCATGAGTTGATCAACTAAATTTTTGATGAATATTTTATTTACATGAGGATCCATATATGAGGTTTTTATATGAATTAAATTCATTTCTAGGGTTAATATTAAGGGATGGACTCAAATGAGTCAATAAATCATTGTATGCTTGTAAATGATTGGTTGATTTTGTGGTATGGAATCCAAGGTTTCCATGTGTCTTGAATAGAATCACTGAACCTATGTAAACCTTGATGGGATTTTTAAATAATATGATTCTTATGATGTGTTGAACTAAGATGATTTCTTTAAAACTCTAGAAGTTTAGTATTAAGACAAGTATGCGTGATAAATTTTGAACTTGTTAAAAATGTTGTAGAATATGATGAAATGTTAAAATGTAGGTATTAATACTTCAATTGAAGATGATGAATCTTACTAAAATGATCTAAGCCTAATGAATGTATTTTAGTATAATTTATGGAATAAAGAGTAAACCTTCACATGAATGTGGGTCCTTTTATACAAGATACATAACAATGAATTGGGAACGATGATTAGAGAATATGGTGCAGGAAGATGTAACCTAGTCCATTGTTTTAAGCTAAAGATGGTAGTATTATAAGGGATGGAATGATATTTATTAATTATAAAAATTCCATTAGATGTAAAAAACACGCTACTCTCAGTAAATTACAAGAAAGGAAATGCAAATGAATGAACCCAATGGTGATGACATTTAACAATAAAATTAATGCAATGTGTATGATGAATTATATAGCCTACATATTTTAATTACACATGCGTTTACATAAATTAAATGACATATCTAAAAATCAGATTATGAAGAATTTCAAAGAGAGAGAAACTTTATATATTTAGTGCATTTAGAATTATTTGTTCCTAGAGTAGTAGTAAACATGAAATGAGAGAACCTAAACCTAACTTAAAATTAATGAATATGAAATGTAGTGAAAATGATAAAAATTAATAGATGGATCTAAGAACATAACCCTAACACAAAAATAATGAGCTATGTGATTCTAATGAATAATGATCTCAAATGAGGGATTAAGGAATGCATATGAGTATATATTAATTAAATAACAAGATGTGATTCAAGGATATGAAATGGTTTAGAAGAATGTACTCTTGGATTGTAATTGAATGTTAGGATACTTGCATTATGACAATGGCCTTCTCTAAATAATGAGATCACTTATGCATTGAATAGTAGCCCTAAGTAAAGAGTAGTGAATAGTAAGTGAGGAGTATTAAATATGTTAGGCACATTCATTCTTTGAGATTTATATGTATGTATGGATATTGAATGAATTAAGTATATGTTGCATGAAAGTTTGTTCTAATCATGATGAATCACACAATATGTCTATATCCTTATATTTTTGCTACTTCTAATGTCTCTGTGAATATTTGTCGAGAACTTTGATATCAAAATTACTAATAAGAATTATGTTGAGATTGGATTTAACATGCATTGATTATATTTGAGAAAAAATGAGGGTAATTGGTGGATAATGAGATTATGTATCAGTCTAAAAACCCACTGATGATCACTTCTATGAGATAATGTAGAAATGGAAAGAATCATATGTTGCAAATTATAGACTTTTGTGCTTCTTCTTTTATGCATTGTCTTTTTTGATAAGCCTAATCTACTTTGTATCAGTCTAGTTATGTGAGAATATACACTAATGACAAATGATATGGAATCTTCTTTAATATGAGTAAAAAGGTTTAATAATAAGTGAACCAATGACACATATTGTTAGGTTCCCTAAACAGTGTCAGTTTCCCCTAAGTGCTACACTAGGGAAATGACACAAATCTCCTTATAGTAATCAGAGTATTATGAGAAGGATTTCTATAGTGTGGATCTAGACCATGAAGGCTAGATGACCAAGATATAGAGATGTGTCGTGGGTTGTGGCTCTTTCCAAAATCCTTAGTTTTGAAAGTATATGTCCTTTAGTAATAAACTATAATGAAATAAAAATTGTTAAACATGATGATATGTGATCTTTATGTGAAATATGATGATATGTAATATTTTGATATGTTTGACCTATATCATGAACCCAAGATGAGAACTTGAGCCTCTTCAGGCAACCCTATCGTGGACGAGGGTTTTCTTTTGATATCTTAGGGTGGTCGACTAAATCCTCATATAGTGACTATGATTCATTGACATGAGAATCAGGTGTGGTGACTTTTACTTATTGACATACAAGCCAAGTACTTTTAGGGAAATTAAATAAAATATGATAAGTCAAATAGAATATGAGTCAAAAGTTGTTCAATGCCTTTTATTTCTAGTTGATAGACCTAGTATTGATTATTATCATTCTTGTTGTAGACAATAATCATCCATTAAAAAATAACATGTTTTTGTAATATTATTCATCTGGTTTGGAACCCGATCTTAAATGTTGACATGTGGTTGATGCTAGGATTTAAATTTTCACTCTGAATATGATTTATAATTATTTCCATTTGAATAATCTTGTTGATAGTCAATTCTTATGTGTAGTTCATCTTAGGGAATGTAGATGTGTTCTTGTTCCAACTGGTGGAGTACTACAAAGATGATGTTATTGTTATGTATTGGTTCTAAATGCTTAGAAATTGACTTCTTACTCATATTATCAGATTTTCATTTGATGCACTAAGTTTAATTTGCTTTGCGCAAACTATTTTGTCATGTATTCATGCATTATTGCTCATTGTTATATTATTAGTGCATCATTTATCCTTATTAGCCAATGAAATTTAATTTCAACAAATAATAAGTATTTTCCCCATCAACTTAAAGTAAAAATTCAACAACAAACTTAGAGAAATATTGATGCTACCGAGACAGGATTCGAGGCCACCAAAATGCTAAGGTGGTCCAATCTACTTATTGTCCAGAGAGTAGAAGTAATTGAGGTTTATCAACTTGGTGTTGTCGACACCCAAGTCATTAGTACTGAAATTCATAAGAAGAAGACGATATAACTTATAACATGGAAACTTGGTGCTACCGACCACCTTTCAGTACTGACACTTAGAGAGAGGGTCAAGTCAACAAAAAACTCATGTGTCATCGTTCTGAATTAAGTAACAACTACTAATTTGTTGAAAGACGTGCCCTAAAATGTGTTTTAAGGTTAGATTTGGTCTAAGTGATTACCTTATTTTATTGATTAGATTATTATCATAAAATGTATTTGAATAGATACTAGAACTATCTGCTAGACTTTTCAATATCTGCAAGTTTTCTTTTAAGTTCATTATACTCAATCAGATGTTAATGCATGTACTCATCTTGAGTGGGAGGTATCCACTCAATAGGTATCTATATGAGTCTCTTGAGGTTATTTCAAATATTTTTAGGTATAATGCTATCCAATGGAAAGGTCATGACAAAGAAGATGTTCCGACCCCCTCCTCCTACTATCTCCAATTAAGGTGGACCGTGAGGGAAATGGTCATTACTATAATACAGGATCAGTGTTTTAACAATTAACCAAAAATAATTCATTTCACTAAATAAAAAGGGTTTTGCAACAAGATAAAAGAAAACTCTCCAACATCATGTTACATTAAAAGGGAAACTATTGTTTGGAACAGGGAAATGTATTTATCTATCTATGTCCTCCAATATTATATTAAATATTTTCTTTTGGTGCCTTCTTCTCTGGATGTCCATTTTTCATTATACTTGCATAATAATAGCAGATTATTCTAAAACATTGTGAAACAAAAACTCAATCATTATCAAAAGTTATACTAGTATGTAAGGGAAACAAATTATTCACATCTAAGTGTAACAATATATTCAGCCATAGAAACAAATATGACTACAAAATTGAACAAGCAGATTCATTCTATCTTTTCAACTTAATCTTTCTGGTACACTCGCTCAATGGAGTACCAATGTGGGGAATCCTCTCATTAGGGTTTTGTCCATATAGTGGGAAACAAAATATTCACATCTAGGTACAACATATTCAACCATAGCAATAAATATGACTACAAAATTGAACATGCATTTTGTTTCTAGCTTTTCAACTTAAACTCTGTGGTACACTCGCTCTATGGAGTACTAATGTGGGGAATCCTCTGATTAGGGTTTTGTCCTTAAAATGTGTTGGCCTAAGAGCTATACATTTTCCATATTTTGATAATGACTAAACTATTCCGTTCATATGCATCTAATATGTCTATTTGAGATTTATTTTAGGCATTAGGTACATGATAAAGATCATTTTATCCATTAGGGTTTTGTCCTTATAGTGTGTTGGCCTTGCAATGCGGGCATTGGTAACCATGAATCGATGGGGATAAATTCACATTGTTCAATCATGAATCCCCTTGCAATTCACAACATAAAGGTTCAACTCTCACATCCTTCCCAAATATAAAGGTTCAATTTTTATATCCTTTTCAATATGTTGAGGAATGTTTGTCATTTTCAAAAAGGGGGATAATGCTGACCTAAGAGATATACATTGTCCATATTTTGATCAAAGCTAAACCATTCCATTTGTATGTATCAAATATGTCTATTTGAGATTGATTTTAGGCATTAGGTACATGAAAAAGATCATTTCTATCAAGCCCTAGCTTGTTTTAGTTCAAGTCAAAAGTAATGCAAATGCACTTTTGTGGAAATCACCCTAAAACCTTTTGGATTATTTTTTAATCATTTATATTGATGTAATGAATTGTAACTAAGATGAAAAAAATCTAGGATCCCTTAATTCAAATATTTAAACACTATAATGACATTTTCTAAAATTCATTACATGGACTTTTTCAGTTGAGTTTTACTTGTGATAAACTCGACCGATCCTTTGATGCATTTGGAGAAAATTCAGGTTCGATCGAGTTTACCATACACAAGACTTTACCGAGGCCTACACTGACCAAAACTTATTGAAGTGGTTTTGTCAAGTATCATCTGAGATAAACTCGACTGATGCTTTAAATTAGCTTTGTTACATAGTGCAATCAATCGAGTTACCATAATTAAAAGTTGACCAAATGCAACGTACAAAAAGTGAATAAAAGTTGATTCTAACCATTGGAGTGTTACAAAACTAGAAATTATATCTGTTACAACACCCTAAATATCTAGAAAACATTCCTTAGTGATTCTGGCCTCTAGTCGACACCCCCAACTATAAATAGGACTCTTGGAGTTAATTTCATGGTAGCTCCTCCATGATATTCAAACTCCTAGCTATAGTTGAGTGAATTGAGTCCACTTGAGCCCCTTTCTCTCTATTGTTTGCTAATGAAAACGTCCATATGAGTGAGATAGTATTTTTGTGAGAGAGCAACTTCATTATATGCTTGTAAAGCATTTAAAGCTTCCCTTTCCCAACCCCTTTCTTCAAGATCAAGTTGTTGAAAGCTTCTTCAGGCGAAGGAGAAAGTTCAAAACTTATTCAAGGTTGAAGAAGAAGGTGCTAAAGATATTTTGAGTGGAAGGAGAAGGAAAAGGTAGAAGATCCACGAGGAGAGTGGGTAAATCCTCAAGGTTAAAAACTTGTTGCAGCAGTAGATCACCTTGGTGAAGGTCTCTAGATAGTTAGAAAAGTGGGTAAGCCCTTGGAGGTAGAAGACTCTTTCTCAAGGGTAGGTAAGCACTTTGTGTAAGGTTTATTGTCTTCTTTTCCTACTCAAAAAGGAGAGTGGGTATCCATATCTAGGGAAACGGAATTTTATATTATATTCTTATAATGGATTGTAAGTATACATGGCTTGCAAAATCCTAGAGCTTTACCTCTCTAGGTAGTGGACTGACTATCTTCTAGTTTGAAGATAGGAACCACTTTGTGTAGCTTGTTCCTTGTTTTTGTTTGATCTCTCTTACCCTTTCTATGTAGTCTTAGTTGCACTACAAATTTAATATTTACAAATCCCACATATTTTTGTAATGTGAAGATCTAAAAAATTTGGTGCAAGTGTTTTTATTTCTATTCACCCCCTCTTGATCCCATTTATCTAGAGAGTGGTATCAGAGCCACGATCTTCTCTGAAAAAAACTCCTATGAGACAAGAAGATGGGAGACAACCTACTCAGGTTCCTTTATATATAGGGAGACTTCTCCATCAGTCCCCCAATCTTCGATGGCACCAATTTCCTTTATTTGAAACAACACATGCAATCCTACCTTCAAGGAATGAACTTTGGATTTGCCTTCTAGAGGTTTCCACATTTTTATTTTCTCCTTTTCTTATTAATAATGGAGTTCCTTTTGTCTCTTACTTGTTATTGGGCCCAATAGCCAATAAATCCCACCAAACAATCATCAAGGCTATTGTAAATGAAATCCATTTATTCAAAACAAATCATATCTTTATTTGTTCAAATATCTTTAATATGAGAAATCACATTTCCCACCAAATGAACCCAAAATTGGGGTTGTAACAATTATGTATGTTGAACATAATAAGGCACATATCACTCATCATTGGGTACTATTTAGTGATAAAAACTCAAAATTTGAGAAATGCCCAAACAAAAGTGAACTAAGCATGACAACAAGAAAATTTTAGCAAGTTTTAGGTAAGCTAGGTGATATAAGCATCAGCAAGAAATATAGAATAAAAGAAATTAGCTAGATAACATGTCAATATCATCTAAAGCAATTATGAGTAGTTTAGATATAATGAAGTTAAATTGCTATCTATCTAGGGGTTTTGTGAAAATATCCGCCAATTGATTATATGTGTCAACATTCGTGATATAAATATCCTTTTTGGCAATGTGATCATGAAGAAAGTGATGACGAACCTCTATATATTTATCTCTATTATGCAATATAGGATTATAAGAAAGATTGATTGCACTAGTATTATCACAATAAATAGGAGAATCATCAAAATGTATGTTAAAGTCTTAGAACATTTTCTTCATCCATAGAACCTGGGCACAACAACTTCCGACTGCAATGTACTATGCCTCGGTAGTTGATAATGCCATGGTTCTTTATTTCTTGGACAACCAAGACACCAAGCATGGTCTGAGGAGGAAGCAAGTGCCACTTGTGCACTTTCTATCAATCAAACAACCCGTGTAATCAACATCACTATATGCTATAAGAGTAAAGTCCCTTGACTTAGGGTACCATAGTCCAAAGTTTTGGGTTTTGGCTAAGTACCTTAAAATCCTCTTAAAAACAATAAGATTTGACTTCCTAGGGCTTGATTGAAAGCAAGTACACAAGACAACACTAAAGATAATGTCAGGTCTATAGGAAGTTAAGTAAAGTAAACTTCCAATCATACCTATATATAGCTTCTCATCTACCATCTCACCTTCTTCATCTCTATCAAGTTTGGTGGTGTTGGACATGGGTGTGTCCATCGGCTTCATGTTCTCCATTCCAAAGCATTTGAGTAACTCATTGGTGTAGTTGCCTTGGTTGATGAAGTTTCCATCTTTGGTTTTCTTGATTTTGAAGCCGAGGAAGATAGTAAGCTCACCCATCATGCTCAACTCGAACTCACTCTGCATAAGAGAACTAAACTCCAATGTTTGTTCCTTACCACCTTGCCATTTTCATCAAGCTTGTTGTGGTAAACCCACTTGGTGCCAATGATTTTTCTGTCACTTGGTCTTGGCACTAGAGTTCACACTCGGTTCTTCTCGAACTTCTCTATTTCCTCCTACATGGCTGGGATCCACTCATCATCTCCAAGAGCTTCCTTGACATTCTTTGGTTCCATCTGTGAGATGAAGGCAAGTGTCTGCTTGTTCTTTGTTGTAGGCAACACGTGTCTTCACCCTCTCAAATAGATTACCAATGATTAGCTCTTTGGGATGTGTTACGACCCCACCTCCCGATAACCCCCAATTAAGGGAGACCGAGAGGTCGAAGCCACACCCATAACTTCCGGATCAAAGGTTCAGCAATTAACCAAGAATAATTATCAAATTTTAACATACTGTACTGAAAAGTTGTAAGAAAATAAATGTTTGCATACCTTTTTGAAAACTTGGATCTCTAAACTTCTATCCACTTAAGGATTCTACTCTAACTAATCCTCCTTGTATTTTACTTCATGTATTAAACAGTATGACGATTTACTATTTGTCCTTTTGGCTTGTACCTAAAACACCGACAAACAAAACGTCGGTCAGTCGAAGATGGTATGCGGGAGAAACGATAATCGTGTAAATACGTAAACAATGTAATCATTCAATTAATCATTTAAAAACCAAGATTACATTTTAGATATAACTCTGTGATGTAAGAGTACCCTATCCTCGATGTTGTCCCCATTAAACCCCTCATGATCCACCTATAAGTGAACCAATTTCTAGGGTTGAGTCACATGGCACTACTCGTAAGTAGCCCACTCCTTAACTCATGACAGGCTAATGAGTCTCATGGCGCTACACGTAGGTAGCCCAGTTTCTAACTCTCGGTAACCTAGACCTTGCTCTAGGATTACCCCTTCTTTTCTTAGCATTTTCAAAGCAATAGAGGTGGACCCGGATCTAATCAGTTATAAACGCACATTTATAGTGATAATCATAGTCACTTTATAGTTGCATGAAATAAATAATCATCCAACTGTTATTTTCAAGCAACTGATTAAAACTTCGGGAATTTCCGTGAAACTAGAGCGATTATTCATAAGCGTAACCACATACCTGATTTGATGAGTCATACAGATTATTGAACATATACTTCATGTATATATATAATCAAGCCAATCAATAGATCCAAGCAAGTAATTCAATTATCACATAATTCCTAAAAAGAATAAGTATTCTACTTATTACACACTTCAACAAGAATCTACTTTATTGACTTGGATTCTCTTTCTAGGGTTTCTAATCTGCATTAAGGTTTCATTAATATTCATTATGGTTTCTTAGATCAATTTCTCTAACTTTTATCCCTTTCAGGTTAACGAACCCTAAAATACTTTTTTCCATTTATATGAACCTTAATTGCTCAACTTTCTATTTTAATAAATTTTTATATCCAAATTGACTTAGGATCATCACATCCTTATTTATTCATGGATTTGGACACTTAAACAAATTAAAAGACATATTCCTCTAAATTAGGGTTTTCAAGCTCATTAATGCATAATCATGCATGAACCCCTAAATTAAACCAATTATATAAAAAGATCATCTTTTTAGATCCTATTTTCACTTTTATTAACAACAGGTTAATATTGGCTTGAATTATCCAATGAACATCATTTAATCCATCTATCATCAAATCAAACGATTAAATCATTAAAGATGATAACTTTATGCACTTTTCAAATTCAAGCATATTTACGCACACAAACTCTAAATTAGACTAATCATGTGCAAAGTTCTCCCTTTTTGAACATAATGTACCTTTTTACATTTAACAGGTTAACATCAACTCTAATGATCCATTAAACCCTATTAAACACTTTATTTGTTTCAAAATAGGGTTCCTTAATCTTTAATTCATTAAAGATGATAATTTACACTACATTTAGAACTATGATCAGATTCAAGCTATAAAACTATTTTTAATGAGTTCCTTGCATTTTTATGATCAAAATACATATATAATTTGGACTTATCCGAGCTACGGTTTATTAGATACGATTTTAGCAAGAAATCACTTACCACGGCCAATGAGAGGGTGCCACGTTGCCTCTATCTCCATTAAACGTATCGATTTGGAAACATAACATAATTACCATTATACCCTCACTTAAGTGCCTGCTCATTCAGCGCGCAGAGGGGCAATTTCATCCAACGCGGCCTTTGCCTCCTTCAACCTCGCGCAGCAAGAGCCGCGCCACCCTAGCCACGATCTGCAGCTTTGCGCTGGCTTTTCCTCCCTCTCTGGGCCTCCATCCACGCCAGCAAAGGCTCCCCTTCCTCCGCCATGACCTAGAGCACTTGGTGCGCCCCCAATTTGCGGCCACCGTGGTCATCTTTAGCCTACGTCGTTTGGCCTGTCATGCAGCCTACTGTAGGTGTTCTGCGCGAGTTTGGTCTCTAGAGAACACTGGCCAGACCTCCTCAGGTCGTCGCGGAGCTACCAAGCTTTCACCATGATGATTTTGTGGTCCGTCGTGGCTCAGGGGTGCATTATCCTCCATAGTTAGGGTTGGAAGAAGGAAACAAAGGAGAAGAGGGAGAGTGGTACGTACGGTTCTCTTAAACTTGGCTCCAGGTCTAACCCCTTATATAGGGGAGAGTATGAAGCCCTAAGGCGTGCCCTTATGAGGACCCCAGTCATATTCTTGAAAGGAAACATACTTTCCTTGATTGTGAAGCAACAAACTTTCCTCTCTCTTCATTATTCTTTTCTAATATCCTTTATTATTTGGATGTTTTAGGAATTCGAAATTCCTATTACTTACTCTCTTTATCCTTGCTTTTTAATCCATTGATCATGAAATCCTATTTTCTTTTATAGAAAATATCATCCTTTTGAAAAATACCACATAATTCATTAATAATGCAACACATTATCCTCTTATTTTGCCTTTTTAGTATTTTATCTTTCTTTCCTCTTTATTGGGACTCCTTGGGTCCCAAAACACTACCTTATATCGAAATTCTTTTTATTGAATACTTATTATCCTTCTAGATGCATCATTATGCATTATTTCACATTATCTTGTTTATTTCTCATTAAAATATCTCTTTTTGAGGATTTATCTTTATTTCTCTTTTATTTTACTCATTGGTATTCCTTTTAATATTAGCAACCTCATGGATATGAAATTTCACCAAGAAATCTCATTTATGCCTCTTTCCACTCATTTCCAACATCTTATCATTATTTTCAATTCCTTTCTTACTAAATAAATACTTAATTAAACTTTTATATTCTTATTGCCTTCTTTTTGCAACCTTGGACTCCTTGGTACCCAAGGAACCCAAGAGGCACGAAATCCTCTTTGGATTCGCCTTCTAGAGGTTTCTACATATTTCTTTTCTTAAAAAAAATTCAATTATCCATTTACTAATTGAATTTCCTTGTTATTTAGGCCCAATAGCCAATAAAGCCCACAACACAAACATCAATGTTATTGTCAACAAAATCCACTTATTCCAAACAAATTATACCATTCTTTGTTCAATTATCTTTAATATGAGAAATTATATTTCTCAACAATTGAACCCAAAAAAAATTGGGGTTGTAACATCCTTCCCCTCTTATAGGAATTTTGTCCTCAAAATTATATCAAGCAAACAAACAATTCAGGATAAGACTTTTTCATGTCCATCATTGGCCCTTATGTGGCCTTATCGTACTCATGGCACTTCCACAGAACCTTTATCATCACATATTCTTTTCTCTGAGTTCTTTCATCCCGGTATCTATAAACTACACAGGCGACTTAGGCCATGTCAGCCTCCCTTGGGGCTCACTAGGTTCATTGCTCAGCACATGGTCGGGTATCTCACATAGTGCTCTAAATTGGACACATGATACTCATCACACATTACTTTATCCTGAGGAGTAAGGTCAAACTTAACCTTCTCCACCAAATCATGTCAAAAGAACCCATGCATCGGGGATTCAGCTCTCTTAGTTATAACTTAGAGGGGTCAGATTTTCATGTCACATATTCTCCCACAGTGGACTGCATGTCAGTCAACTTTGCATCTACTCATGACTTTCGTCATCTCTAGGCTCCTTTCAGCGATTACATGATCAAAGCGACTTCATCTACACACACTGTGGTCGTTTTCTAACCATCATGTGGTCCTTTCACCAACATCACCTTACTGAAGTGGTGACCGACACAACCTCCCTTACAGAGCTTCTTATAAAACCCAATACAGGCTATGGTGGTCATTGTCACATCTTTCATAGGACAAGAACTGTCTCTAGATATAACCCAAATCGAGCACATATGCTCTCATCAGACCCTTTAGTCTGGATCATACTAACCATAGTTAGGGGTGATAAACTATACTAACATTGAGTTCTTCATGTACCTACTTTCACCTTATGGAAGTGAACCTTTAAGTCATACTCATGAACTTTTGAACTCCCATCATGGTGTAGTTGAACCATCTTCTCTCATATGTAGTTCAACCCGATCTGTCCCTTGACAATACTCTTTCTTTCATATGTCATCTAGGTAAGGCGATTTACCATAACCCATATTGCATCTCGACCTTCCTTGGCCTAGGGGAGACCTATCACAACATCCATAGTGGTGAACTCCCATTCCCTCTCTGGGACTCTTTTGTCCTCTATATCGATACACTGGGTTACTGGGGTTCGTCGTTTACCTCCTGGCTTGCATGGCCATAAACCACACACAACTTCATCTTAAGCATCCAAAGTGCTATTGCCATTTACCACGGTGTATGGTGATCTTCAATCATGATTTCATGTATGTCATGATTCTTCAAGATCGATTCCTTTGAAACCCTAAACCACTCTAGTCGGGGTTTCATCACCTTCTTTTCTAAAGAAGTGCATCTGAGGTTCTACCACCATCCTTTCATTGCATCAAGGACTAGACTGGCTAACCAAACAATGCATCTTGTTACATCTGAGTGTTATCCAAACACCTCTCCTTTCCAAACATAGGGTTAGCCAAACAACCTCTTCTAGCATCTAGTCAAACAAGTCAGATGTATCTCAACCAGAGCATCCATTACCACTTCACATTCTTAAGCATTAGGTAACATTGAAGACATACATTCCCATGTATTCCACTTATCATCTCATCTCAAACTCTAAGTCTAAATTCATTGAGAACACTTTTGAGCTCATTTTCCTGGTAATCAAACTCAACCTTGTATGACTCATATCGCTAGATAAAAACATCTTCATAAGGTGACTACCTCATTCCTCTTAGTGTTTGTAAACCATCCATGTATCATTCACTTTACCAGGGTATGTTATCTTCCCTGTCCTCATACCTCATAGCTACGTTCCAACTCACATCATCTCTTATCCTTAGTGTATGGCATGCGTACCGTCCTATCTCTCACTCCCATAGCAAGAGGAAATAAGCACTTGGCGGCCGTCCAAATACAAAGTTCTTCCTATTCCACGAGTAGAGATGGTATATCCCACATTACCAGTACACCTTCCAATCTAAGTTGAAATGTGCAACTTATGTCTCTACATCACAGACATCATGATATTAAACTAGTCTTGAACCTACTAAGGTTTATATCCTTGGTCATCTCCTCTAGGTCTATAGGGTACAGGCTCTTTTGGGGTCATCCCTCTTCCCTCATGCAGTGAGAGAGTTCCCTACTCATCTGCCCTTTGGGTCCCATGAGTTCATGAAGGTGATCAATCTCCTAGCCCATGGCCATCAGAAAATGATAGGTGTTACCTCCCGACCCTATGGTCATGTGCAACTGGGGAATTAGGCAACTCCTACTTTCATCAGTCTTATCCCTACCTGACCCTAGGACAGACTTAGGATTCTCTGTTATAGTACATGTTCACTTAGAGCCTTACCCAATTCTTCATCATATCTCTTTCTGCATTCATGGGTTGGCTTTCATCCTTTCATAGGGATCATGGCAACCTACCTACCATGGTCAAGCCCCATACCAGTTACCGCCATGGTAACACATTCATATGCAATAAGAGATGGATATCTATGGGTCTACAGGTTCATTCTCATACCATGTACTTTTCACTTAGGTTCTCAAGATTCTGTGAGACCTCTTCAGGTTACCTTAAACCAAAAAAACTAATATATACCCTACCAAAGGGGGTCCCTCTCCCAGGATGGGAGGAAAACTATCTCTTGACAACAAGGTCACAAAAGCTCTTAGGTCTAGGGTTTACATCCACACGAGCCTACTTAACCCTAGCAAGCTATTAAGGCACAACAGATCACCTACCGAACCATGCTAGGTCATACTTGTCCTCTTTCCACAATGTTGGATCAAGATCATACCTTTCTTTATCATCAACCTAGCTGTGAGGGGTTCATCAAACACACCTTAATCTTAAGGGGCTTCCCTTTTCCTCTATACATGAGGAGTACCATGCTCGCTTCTATAGGAACTCAACTTCTCACCATGAGCATTAGGTACACCACTTCCCCTCTTAGGCCTAGGAATCCCTAGGTTCACTTGTAGGTGTCTGACTGCATGCTCTATCTCTTAACTATGAACCAAGCATGCAAAAGGCATGACATGCACTTCTTGTCATCCTTCAACTCGAGCAACACTTAGGGTTGGGTCCTCCTTAAGGACAACCAACAAGGTACAAGGCCTCATAACCCGTTACTAAACCCTTCTAGGTCTAAGGAACTCTTCTTCCTACCTCAGAAGGTAAACACCTATACCTTAGGCACATAGGTACCAGAATCTTCATCTTCTCTCTCTAGGGTTTGGTCCCTCTAAAGGAAACCAAGACATCATCAACTTTCATGGATCGATCATGAGGCAACCACTATCATCCATTGTTCCTCATATCTCAGGGTTTTAGGCTTCTAACCTTCTTGCTGGGTTTCCTGCTCTCTCTAGAGCTAACCCTACATCCAACCTCACCATTAGAGGTCCTCTCTTCATGAATGATCAACCTCGAAAGCATGCCCCTATCTGGATGAAGCCTATGTTCACTTATGTTTGCTCAAGATCATCCATAACCCTTTATGCTCCATCATGATTCCTTATCCAGGGTTCATCCTACTGTCAACACTATGACGTGCCCTAGGTGCCAGCTATACCCTACTTGCACAAGCCCATAGGGTTTCTAAGGTCCCTCACTAACATCATCATCTAAGGTGCTATCCTTTACCCTAACATGCACGACCCTTCCCAGGGTTGGGTTGCCAAAGGTGCTAGGTCACCCATGGATCATATGGCACCCCAAAGGCATGTCCTCTCAAATACCTGGTCCAACTCATCTCTCTCTAACCTTCAATTAGGGTTAGGGTTAGCATCATCCTCAGAGGATGTGCCCGGTCTCCACTTGCAATGGAGATCTCTATCTCCAAGACTAACTTATCCTCCTGAAAAGAAGGTCTAGCCTCAGGTCTCTTCTGAGGACACGACAACTTATGTAATATGACTTAAGCATGTATCTATTCCTTAATTTGTGCTTAATCTATTAAGTTTATGTCCATGACATCTTATTTACATGCTTTTCATTAATTTGGTGGAGGAATCCTTAAACCTTATTAACCTTACCCATACCTCAAGAGGGTGAGGAGAAGAAAGAAAACCCTAATCCTTCAGGTCCTTAACAGAATTTTGTGATGAGAAGGGATGAATAAGATGAGAAAGTCCTTAAGGTATCTTATTTTGATTCATACCCTAAGACTTTGTCCAGGCAGTCACACGGATCCGGGAGTCCTCATATTTCGAATAGCGGTGCGGAGGAAAATATTGTCAGCCCCCGGTCGTGATCCTTTTCTAGACGGATAATCCTCTAATAACTCCCTTGGGTTCTATGGAGTTTGTAAAATTTAATAAGTATTAATGGTTAACTGAGGAACCTAAGCTCTGATACCAAATGTTACGACCCCACCTCCCGATAACCCCCAATTAAGGGAGACCGAGAGGTCAAAGCCGCACCCATAACTTCCAGATCAAAGGTTTGGCAATTAACCAATAATAATTATCAAATTTTAACATACTGTACTGAAAAGATGTAAGAAAATAAATTTTTGCATACCTTTTTGAAAACTTGGATCTCTAAACTTCTATCCACTTAAGGATTCTACTCTAACTAATCCTCCTTGTATTTTACTTCATGTATTACACAGTATGACAATTTACTATTTGTCCTTTTGGCTTGTACCTAAAATGCCGACAAATAAAACGTCGGTCAGCCGAAGCTGGTATGTGGGAGAAACGATAATCGTGTAACTGCGTTAACAATGTAATCATTCAATTAATCATTTAACAACCAAGATTACATTTTATATATAACTTTGCGATCCAAGAGTACCCTATCCTCTATGTTGTCCCCATTAAACCCCTCATGATCCACCTATAAGTGAACCAATTTCTAGGGTTGAGTCACATGACACTACTCGTAAGTAGCCCACTCCTTAACTCATGACAGTCTAATGAGTCTCATGGTGCTACACGTAGGTAGCCCAGTTTCTAACTCTCGGTAACCTAGACCTTGCTCTAGGATTACCCCTTCTTTTCTTAGCATTTTCAAAGCAATAGAGGTGGACCCGGATCTAATCAGTTATAAACGCACATTTATAGTGATAATCATAGTCACTTTATAGTTTCATGAAATAAATAAACATCCAACAGTTATTTTCAAGCAACCGATTAAAACTTCAGGAATCGCCATGAAACTAGAGCGATTATTCATAAGCGTAACCACATACCTTATTTGATGAGTCATACAAATTATTCAACATATACATCATGTATATATAATCAAGCCAATCAACAGATCCAAGCAAGTAATTCAATCATCACATAATTCCTGAAAAGAATAAGTATTCTACTTTTTACACACTTTAACAAGAATCTACTTTATTGACTTGGATTCTATTTCTAGTGTTTCTAATCCGCATTAAGGTTTCATTAATATTCATTAGGGTTTCTTAGATCAATTTCTCAAACTTTTATCCCTTTTAGGTTAACAAACACTGAAATACTCTTTTCCATTTATATGAACCTTAATTTCTCAACTATCTATTTTAATAATCTTGTATATCCAAATTGACTTAGGATCATCACATCCTTATTTATTCATGGATTTGGACCCTTAAACCAATTAAAAGACATATTCCTCTAAATTAGGGTTTTCAAACTCATTAATGCATAATCATGCATGAAACCCTAAATTAAACCAATTATATAAAAAGATCATCTTTTTAGATCCCATTTTCACTTTTATTAACAACAGGTTAATATTGGCTTGAATTATCCAATGAACATCATTTAATCCATCTATCATCAAATCTAACGATTAAATCATTAAAGATGATCACTTTATTTACTTTTCAAATTCAAGAATATTTACGAACATAAACTCTAAATTAGACTAACCATGTGCAAAGTTCTCCCTTTTTGAACATAATGTACCTTTTTACATTTAACATGTTAACATCAACTCTAATGATCCATTAAACCCTATAAAACACTTTATTTTTTTCAAAATAGGGTTCCTTAATCTTTAATTCATTAAAGATGATAATTTACACTACATTTCGAACTATGATCAGATTCATGCTATAAAACTATTTTTAATGAGTTCCTTGCATTTTTCTGATAATAATACATATATAATTTGGACTTATCCGAGCTACGATTTATTAGATACGATTTTAGCAAGAAATCACTTACCATGGCCAATGAGAGGGCGCCACGTCGCCTCTATCTCCATGCAACATATCGATTTGGAAACATAACGAAATTAACGTTATACCCTCACTTAAGTGCCTGCTCATTCAGCCCGCAGAGGGGCAATTTCGTCCAACGCAGCCTTTGCCTTCTTCAACCTCGCGCAGCAAGAGCCGCACCACCCTAGTCACGATCTACAGCTTTGTGCCGGCTTTTCCTCCCTCTCTGGGCTGCCATCCACGCCAGCAAAGGCTCCCCTTCCTCCGCCATGACCTAGAGCACCTGGTGCGCCCCCAATTTGCGGCCACCGTGGTCATCTTCAGCCTGCGTCGTTTGGCCTGCCGTGCAACCTACTGCAGGTGTTCTGCGCGAATTTGGTCACTAGAGAACGCTGGCCAGACCTCCTCAGGTCGTCGAGGAGCTACCAAGCTTTCACCATGACGATTTCGTGGTCCGTCGTGGCTCAGGGGTGCATTATCCTCCATAGTTAGGGTTGGAAGAAGGAAATAAAGGAGAAGAGGGAGAGTGGTATGTACGGTTCTCTTGAACTTGGCTCCAGGTCTAACCCCTTATATAGGGGAGAGTATGAAGCCCTAAGGCGTGCCCTTATGAGGACCCCAGTCCTGTTCTCGAAAGGAAACATACTTTCCTTGATTGTGAAGCAACAACCTTTCTCTCTCTCTTCAATATTCTTTTCTAATATCCTTTATTATTTGGATTTTTTAGGAATTCGAAATTCCTTTTACTTACTCTCTTTATCCTTGCTTTTTAATCCATTGATCACGAAATCCTATTTTCCTTTATAGAAAAAATCATCCTTTTGAACAATACCACATAATTCATTAATAATGCAACACATTATCCTCTTATTTTTCCTTTTTAGTATTTTCTCTTTCTTTCCTCTTTATTGGGACTCCTTGGATCCCAAGACACTACCTTATTTCGAAATTCTTTTTATTGGATACTTATTATCCTTCTAGATGCATCATTATGCATTATTTCACATTATCTTGTTTATTTCTCATTAAAATATCTCTTTTTGAGGATTTATCTTTATTTCTCTTTTATTTTCCTCATTGGTATTCCTTTTAATATTAGCAACCTCATGGATACAAAATTTCACCAAGATATCTCATTTATGCCTCTTTCCACTCATTTCCAACATTTTATCATTATTTTCAATTCCTTTCTTACTAAAGAAATACTTAATTAAACTTTTCTATTCTTATTGCCTTCTTTTTGCAACCTTGGACTCCTTGGTACCCAAGGAACCCAAGAGGCACGAAATCCTCTTTGGATTCACCTTCTAGAGGTTTCTACATATTTCTTTTCTTAAAAAAAAATCAATTATCCATTTATCAATTGAATTTCCTTGTTATTTGGGCCCAATAGCCAATAAAGCCCACAACACAAACATCAAGGCTATTGTCAACAAAATCCACTTATTCCAAACAAATTATACCATTCTTTGTTCAATTATCTTTAATATGAGAAATTATATTTCTCACCAATTGAACCCAAAAAAAATTGGGGTTGTAACAGGATGATTCTTTGCAAAGCAAGGAGTGGGATACTTCTTCTCTTCATCTTCTTCTTCAACCACATGCTTACCTTTGTTGTCAATGTTGAGGCCTTTTAGGATTGGAATTAAGTCATATGCAACATCATTTCTTTCCAATAGCAGGGTTAGATTCAATAAACTTTACATTAATGAACTCTTCAATTTTAGATAGTTCAATATTGAAAACTCTATAAGCCCTACTTGTAATGCTATAGCCTAGGAAGAAAGCCTTATACAATTTTGGATCAAAGTTGTCAAGATAATCCTTTATGTTCAAAACAAAACAAGGACATTCAAAAATGTGAAAGAAGTCAATGGATGACATTCTACCACGCCATAACTCATAGGGGTTTTTCTTCAAAGATGGATGCATAAAAACTCAGTTTTGCAAAAATCATGAGGTGCTAATAAGCTTCAGACCAAAACTTCTTTGGAGTGTCTTACTCTAGAAGCATGGTCCTAGCCATCTCCTGTAGTGACCTATTCTTTCTCTCTACTACCCCATTTTGTTGAGGTGTACCAGGAGAAGAGAAATTTTGCGAGAAACCAGATTTTTCACAAAAGCACTCAAAAAGATCATTTTCAAACTCTCCCCCATGGTCACTACAGATAAAAATAATCCAACAAGAAGATTCATTTTCAACTCATTTACAAAATCTGGAGAAAACATCTCGGGTATCACTTTTAGAGATGAGAAAAAATGTCCAAATATAGCGAGAGAAATCATCAACAATCACAAGACAATACTTGGAACCAAAAAGAGTTTGAGTTCTCATAGGTTAGAATCGATCAATATGAAGAAGCTCAAGAGCTCTTTTGGTACTAAGGACTCCTTTGAATTTGAAGGAGGACTTGGTTTATTTTCCTTGTGTGTAAGGTTGGCATTCCTCATCCTTTTCAAAATCCAATTTAGGATGTCCTCTAACCAATTCCTTTTTGCTCAATTTCTTCATTTGATGCATATTAACATGACCCAATTGACGATGCAAAGAGATATATCATTTTTATCCACAACTAAGCATCTATCAAGTACGGGCTTTAAAGAATCAAGAACAATAACATATAGATTACCATTTCTAGTTCCCTTATATATAACATTGTAAGTGATGGAATCTAGAAGAAAACATTCTAAAGAAGTAAATAGAACAAGATATCCATTATCACAAAGTTGGCTTACACTTATAAAATTGTGATGTAGACCATGAACAAGCAAAACATTTTTAATACTTTGTTCGTAGCCTACATCACCCTCACCTATTACCTTACCCTTTTTATTTTCCTCGAAGGTCATCGATCCTCCTTTCTTCTTTATAAATTTGTTGAAATGGTTGATTTCACATGTCATATGCTTTGAGCAGCCACTATCAACAATCAACCTTCTTTCGACCTACATGAAAGAAGGATGTGGGTGCCCAACTCAAACTTTGGGAACCAGGGTTAGATTGGGGACCCATTTTCTCTTTGGGTTGGTCCCCTTTGGCTTGTAAGGACAATAAGTAGAATAATGATCATCTATAATCTTTCCTAACCTTTTCTTTTTATCTTTGCATTTAGTAAAAGATGACCAGCTAGCATTGAGCATATCAATAAGAGTTTCTTTAGACAACTCATGCAAACTGACTTCACTTACTTCACTTACCTCACTTACCTCACCTACAACATCACTTGTAGAGGCCATGAGAGCAAGGTGGCATTCTCCATCTTCAAAGCTAGAAGAACTTGAGGAAGATTCCTCCCAAGCTGCATGAGGTGCATCCTTACTTCTTCTTTCTTTGTTTTACTTTCTCTTGTATTTTCCTTCCATCTTATACTCCTTGTCCTTGTTGTGGTTGCTCTTATGGTGGCTCTTCTTGTCCTTGGGGCAGTAACTCTTGTAATGGCCTTTTAGTACTACAACAAACATTCACATCAGCGACCTTTCAGAAATGCCACTGAAAAAAAAAGCTAGTAAACAGGTTTAGCGGCATTTGTTGACATTTAAAAAAATGCCTCTAGCGCCAATTCCAATAGGAAGATAGTGTCTTAAGTTGTAAAATCCACTAAATGTTTGTCTTTAGTGGCTTCGAATAAATGCCACATAAAGGCCACTAAACCATCATTTGGCATTTATAGAAAAGCCACTATCCATCATTTGGCTTTTATACAAATGCCACTATTTTGTATAATGTTGTTGTATAAAATAGTTTTGATTGAATGTAGTGGCTTATGAAAAAAGCCACTAACGACATACTAGTTCTGCATTACTAATTTTTTATGGATTTTAGTCAGTCAATTTGTAGTTCATGATCAATTTTTCTAATTGAATGCCAATTGAAGTCGAACACATTCTAGAAGTATTGAACTTTTTTATTTATAATCAAATGACAATTACATAGGGAGGACATTTTACCTTGCCCCTTGTATTGAATACAACAACATCACATATGACTATATATGGTACATATTGTAGACATGAACACTAACTACATAACAACTCATTTTGCACTTGGAGACCCCCCAAATGAATACAAACTCATTTTCTTACGAAAACATACAGCTCCATTCTAGCATTCTAAGTAGTTGTGAGCTTCTACAGGAGTAGACCAGCTACACTGCAATGAAGGTTCATCCTTCTTCCCAGCTGTAGTGATAGCATTACGGCCATATGGTCCTCAGCAGGTTTTTCCTTCTTCTCTTCCACCTTGGCAGCAGAAGCAGCAGGTGCAACTGCATAGCCTGAAGCAGCAGCAGGGGCAGCAACAACTGCAAACTTACTAGGATCCTGCAATGAAGTGAGAAAAATGTTGAGCACTTGCATGCAAATGTAAGACAAAAACACTTACAGCACTAGCATGATGTTAAGATAGTATCACAGAAGATGGCACCATTGCCAAATTTTTCAATAAGGTGAAGGACCTCATGGCTGAATACAAATCCACTGTCATAAACTGACAGCACAACCAGTCCATATGAGAAGGGCCTGATGCCGAGCTTGGCAAGAAGGGCAGCCTCTGAAGAACCCACCTTCTCACCTTTCCTAATAAGTTTGACAATGGTTATAATTTCAATTGTACCATTCACATTATGTCAGTTGAATAGAGTTTGCCATGAAGCAAAGCTATAGACATTCAACTAAGCACACAACTAAGCACATGATAGAAAGGGTGCAAAGCTGACAATCTTGACAATTATGTAAAAAGCAAAAGATGGTTATCAAACTCAATGTCATCCAGGGTTCTCATAAAACTATAGTCTATACATAATAAGTTGAATGATTTTTAGTAAGGTAAGAAAGCATATAATGATTAATAAGAGCAGAACCTGGTGAAGGCCTTCATGTTGTTATAGATAAATCTCCCTTCGCCAACTGCAATAACTATTGTACTGAAGTTATCATCAGCAAGAACCATGTCTGAAGCCTCCTTGGTAACCTGGACTGACACATAAAAAGAGAAGAAACAATCATTATCGATAATAATTACTAAAAGACAAGAAGATAGATATAAAAATTGACATATAGCAAATATACTTACCTCAGTTATAGCAATTCCCATGGAAATACCAATGTATTCCATTTTCAGAGCAGATGCATCATTGACACCATCACCAGTCATGGCAACCACCACATGTAATAAACAACTAACAAAAAAACATGCAAGTTGACTATGTAGATCAGTAGGAGGCTTCAGGTCTTCAAATCTATACTAACATGGCCACCAGGAATAGATTCACTATCCCCTGATAAGCAAGAAGAGTTTCCAGAACATATTCACTATCCCCTTCAACTGAAGAAAAGCAATGTGAAGTAGTGAAATATACCTTATCCAGGAATCCTTAAAACAACCCAAAGCAAAACTGGAAACCAATGTTGGCTAGGTTGCAATACATCATGAACATGTAAGCATGCACCATTTTGTTGGATTGCATGTAAGACCAGTTCCAGGGTGAGGAAACCCATCTTTGAGTCCTAACAGCAGCTCTGTTCTTGGAGATTAAAGGCCAATCATAAGAGCTGAGCTGAAGCCTTTCACAAGAGATGAGATGACAACCTTAGATCTCGAGAGTGGCCTTTAATCTCCAAAAACATGCCTTTTTGAGTCCTAACAACAGCTTTTTACTTGGATATTTAAGGTCATTCTCTGTACATGATCTTAGCAGAGGATCCTTACCATAGTTATTGGCTTTTAGGGCCTGCATCACAACCACATGTTACAGAAAGGGTATTATTGTAGATGTTGTTTTAAGAATTAAGGGAACATGAAGGAACCAATATTACTAAGAGCACCCATTATTTCTTGAGGCTTCTTCCTTGACTTCTTAACCAAAGCAGAGTATTGAAATGTTGGTTGATGTGGAAGGCACAAAATGCACAATTCTTCATAGAATTATTGACTTAGTAAGCTATCATGCAACATGTGATCAAGTTATGAAAGAAAAATTTATAGAGAACTATTGACTTAGGAAGCAAAAAAAGACATTCACATTCAGCAGGTCAAAACAAAATATGTTGTGTAAATGTCACACACAAGAAGGTAAGACACTACTCATAGCTAAAAGCAAAATAGGATTGTCATTTGGCAACATTGTCTACGACAATGGACATGAAACAACAGTGTCTGGATCGTTATGTACTAATAAAAAATTGGACCAAAGAAACACAACTATAACTTTCATCTCTCTACATAGTATCCTAGAATGCAATTATCTATCTTTACACTTCATGACCTGCAACAAATGGAAATGACTTTAGATACTAGTTTTGTTTTCAATTATTTCATATTATAAGCAATACTATATGCTCACTTTGGCAGTAAATGTTATTTTGGCTATGCTATGGCATTTCCAATAACTTCATCCATATGTTGATATTGCTCAAAAGGTCTGACTAGAGGTTCGTTGGCCATCACCACAACCTCTACATAAACACCAACACATGATGAGCCTAAAATTGCACCTCCCACCATTTGCAAGGGGTCAACCTCAGATACTCGACCGATTGCAACTTTATCATATGCATCTGTGATACTTAGCACATACACTTCCTATAAACAAAATACAATTTAAATAAAAAATTTATATAAATGTAGAATGATGTGAAATTTACACAAATACAAACATACTTGTCCCTTATAAATTGTTGAATGTCTCATTCCGATTTGCACAATTATTTTATCTTTGTCATAAGGCCATCAAAATTCAACATGGAAAATAATTGATACCACACATCTCGTATAAAATGTATTCATACCTGGCCAATGCGTACATGTTGCGTTGATTGATTGTTTCTTGCTCTAGACAAGGCTAGTATTTGCTCTATTTTTGCATTTTGTTCTTGAATTTTAGCTTCAAATTCGATTTGTTGTTGTTCAAGATGATCTTGGAAATGCTTCCTTTGCACTTCATCAGCTTCTCAGGATTTACGGTTCTTGCCCCAGATATCAGAAGGTTATGGTCCAAGTCCATAACCATAAACATATCCTGGTCTCTCTTCTCCCATAACCTGCCTATAAATTTCAGCTGAAGTAACATCAGGTTGGTTTCTTCGCAGCTCGTTACCTACCTCAGAAAATTTTTCCTACACACAACAGAACATAGGAGATGAATTTTATACCAAACATATAAATGTTTCCATGTAGTAAATGTAACATAGTACTATAGGATAGGAATCCTTGTACCAAAATTTTGGCAGATTCAATATCAACTATGCTCCCATCTTTTTTACGATTAGTTTTCTCAAAAAACTCAATGGGATCAACTTCCCTGCATGTTTCCTTCTCCAACTGTATCATTCAAACAAGGTTATTGCTAACACCATTTAAATAGATGTCTCCAAATTGTCCATTTGGATCACAATATTGACTAACTTACATCATGTTTCATACAAGCAAATGACTTGGTTCCTGTTGTGTGGCTAACCTTTTGAAATTTTCTGCTTGTCGTGTTAGTTATACATTTCCTCTGTGAAACAAAATTGCAGTATTGTCCATAGTAATTATCTATGAGGTAAATTAAATATCAATTAATAGATACAAAAAATTACCTTTCATTTATTACTCCTCCAGTAATCCACAAGAAATTTCCATTGAGACGTTTCCACGTGGGGAACAACTTGTTCAAGTTGTTGTTCATATGGACTATCTTCTATGAAGTATAGTTTCCGTAACTCCCACTTGTGTCCTTCCATTTCTTTCCCAATCTCTTCATTGTCCACTCCTTTCATTCTATGTCCATCATGAATTTACTCTACCGACAATAAGGATATCAATTAGAAGCTTCATTTAACCATTTAAAAATAAATTTTAATATTGTACCTTCACAAAATTCCATATGGATTCTTTTTTATTTGCTAGAAATTGTCTTCATTCCTCGTAGTTTAATGGACAAAGATTGGGATATCTTGCAATGGTTGTCAAAAAACTTGATAAGTGACATTGATTTTTACCCAATGGTTGTCCAAATTGATTTATCTCAATGGGAATTTGATCGTCGAGCTTTCTTTTCCAGACTTGCAAACATTGTGTTCGGCCACGTGCGCGATGTCTTTGACCTAAGCATTCATTTATATATCATTAGATGCAGCACTATAACTGCAATGATATGAATAAACTGAATACCAAGCCCATCAGTACGTGTTGGCGTAGCATTCAACAACTCATCATGGTGATCAGAGACGTCATTTTGCTCCATGGTTTCTTGAAATGCATTGCTATTTTGGCTATTTCCAGCTCTACTCTATACTCTTCTTGATTGATTGGATACAGGAACATTGAAAGTAGGCACCATGGGTCGATGTCTTTGACCTGATCATTCATTCATAAAGAAATCAACATAAATGTAAATTATATATCTTTAGATGCAACACTATGAACGCAATGATATGAATTAACCGATTACCTAGCCCATCAGAAGGTGTTTTTGTAGCATTCAACGACTCTTCATGGTGATCAGAGAGGTCATTTTGCTCCATGTGGTCATGAAATGGATGGCTGTTTTGGTTATTGGTAGCTCTACTATCTACTCTTCTAGAATGATTGGACACCGAAGCATTGCCATTAGGCACCCGTGGTCGATGTCTTTGACGTGAGCATTAATTCATAAAGGATACAACATAAATGGAAATTATATATCATTAAAGGCAACACTATATACGCAATGAATTAACCGATTATCTAGCCCATCAGAAGGTGTTGTTGTAGCATTTAACAACTCATCATGGTGATCAGATAGGCCATTTTGCTCCATGTGATCATGAAATGCATGGCTATTTTGACTATTGGCAGCTCTATTGTCTACTCTTCTTGAATGATTGGACACCAAAGCATTGCCATTAGGGACCCATTGTCGATGTCTTTGACCTGAGCATTCATTCATAAAGCATACAACATATATAGAAATTATATATCATTAAATGCAACACTATAAATGTGATGATATGATTACCTTGTCCATCACAAGGTGTTCTTGTAACAGCAGAGCTAGAAACAGTGTTATTGAATTTCCTTGGTCTATCATTTTGAACATTAAGTGGAAGGGAAGCTAAATGTTTTTTGGAGCGATTACTGGATGACAGGTTCAAAGCTTTCCATCAACCTTGTGGAGTAATGCTAGGTAAATGAGTCCCCATACAAGAGTCAATGATGTTGTTTTGATCATTCCTTGTAGCTGTCTTATTATGGAAGTTGTCACTTAACTATTCTCTCATTCTGAGTATATCAAGTCACACAAAAATCAAAACACTTAAAACAAAATTGAACAACATAAAAGGTATTTACTACTCATTCGGTCATCCTCTTCCATCCAACAATTATCCATTCTTAAAAATAGCAAAAAATATAACATTTATCAGTAAGTCTGTCATACAAACAATATAGTTATAATAAGGATAAAAGTAGAACATCACTTTGAGGCAATCCTAAAAGAAAAACATCACTCAAAACCACACCAGAGAAAAACATTTGCAAGCCATCATGAAGATCACATTGGGTACGTTAAATTCACAGTACTTGATTGATTACTAATGTTCATTAAGTAATACAACACAAATTACATTTTTTTTATTATTTCCTAATTTAAAAGTTAAAAAAAATCATCAACAATTGTGATGGCCGTTATGACTGTGACGTGTGCATTTTGTTCATGATGCTGTGTCGATGTTCGAGTCATTAGTAAACGAATCCGAACTGATGGTCATGGGGTACAAGGTGGTACCAACGGGCAAGGATTGCACCTCAGGCATGCCAAATTCATCGAATGATGTCTCCTTAGATACGGTACAGCCTGGCTCATGCATATACCATCTCAGGTGAGAAGGCAAATTGTTATTGTAGTTATGTATATAAGCCTATATGGTATTGTCGCCAATCGGACGAAGAAAAACCTGGTCCGTACGGCCAATTCCCATTCTCCCAATCCACCCACGCCAACTGGTTCTGGATACCATATTGTCGTCACCATCATACTAAACCTCAATTACATTTGTCGAGATCCCAAACTTTAAGGTCATTTGACCAGCCCTGTAGCATCTTCTGTCCAGATGACGCCAATGTATGGGAATGGTGAGTTGTGCAAGTGTACACTCATCTAGGGTGATTTCCATCTTTTCTACTTCAGAGAAAAGGAGCGGGGGGGGGGGGGTAGACACCCAGGCCATAGTGATTGTTGTGAGTGAACAGAGACTGCAAAATATTATTACTAACAATTGTAAGTATATATAACGATATTATAAATTTTCAAACAAAAGTAGTATAAATTTGCAAAATATAGAGCAATATATTTTTTAAAGTGAAGCAAGTAGTCCATAAACATATTCCCCATGGTTTCTATCAACATTGACAGTAATGAACCCATTAGAGAACAAGTAGCATCATTACCTAGTTTGATGAAACCTGGTCAGGGACCATATAAGTGTACAACTTGTATAAGATATGAGTGTAGAAGACCCAGAACTTGGAGGAACTGGTGTTCCAACCAGCTGATGGTTCCTGGCCCAAGGTGAGAGGTTGGAGTACATATATAGTAAAGATGTATAATTAGTTATAAACTTCTTGAGTAAAAGAACATGCCATCAATAGACAAAAATTGATTTAGGATATGGAACTGAAGTAACCATAATGCAATGTGTTTACATTAAAGTAGTACTGAGATAAGACATACACTCCAAAAAAAAACATGAATCAACCATTATGTAAACATCACTGCATAGAAGCCATGCAATTCATTCAATATAGAAATACAGAGGGTAAACCAGACTTCCTATGGTAGAGAAAAAATTATTGTAGTTCCACAATGGAACCCCTGCATTTTATGCAATCATAGCTTAGTGTTAATAGCAACTTGTTTGCATGCCCTTGGTATCTTGCTTCATTGTTGCTTAAAGACCCTAATTTGAAGGGATAGTGAAGGTTTTTGTCAATTGGTATTGCAGAAGAATATAGACCATTCAAGTTTACAGTAATCATAGGAAAATTGAAGAAACCACACCCATAAAAATATGTATACTATAAGTAATTATACAAAGGTCTAATTCTTCCTTAGACATTTCTAAATCCTAGAATATTACACAAGAAATGACCATCTCATAAACTTTGTTCTCTCCTTAGCCTCTTCCTACATACATAAAGATGAGTATCTCTCCCCTTCATTAGCCTAATGGTGGGAACCCATGTTCCCATCAGAGAGCGCCAACCCACCAATGGTGGTGGCCTAGGTAAGGATACATTACTTGCCTATTCGTCAATGCTTTACAAACAAAGATACAGGAGATGTGCAGACATCACATGAGCACCTAAGCGACCACTTTTTAAAAAGTGGATGATTCATATTTAGCAAACTTGTATACACAAACAAAACCAATGTGACACTGTAAAATAAAACAACAAAATCATCATATTTCAAGACTGTAAAATAATCCAAGTTTAAATCTAACAAAGAAGGATGGTTGATGTCTTGATATAAATGATTAAGGAAGTGATTGCTAGATATAAAAGAACGGAATCATCATATTTCAAGACTATCTTCATAAACCGATTATCATATATACCTTGATAGAATGGAAACTGCGAGAATGGATGGGAAAGATCATGTGTGTTTATTGTTTGGTGGGGTGTACTTACCTGTTGCACACTGAAGCAGTAGGGTGGCAAACCGCCATAGTCCTCACCGACAAGTTGGGAGACTAATATCTTCCTCGGCGTCCCATCCAACCCTTGGCAACATCACCGACACCTTAGAGAAGAGCAGAGAGCGTTCTAGCAGGTAGCGTCCACAGTCTGGCAGATTAGGGCGAAAAGGCTAGCTAGGTCGACTTCACGGGTTCTTCGAGCAGAGAAAATGTCGGAAGTAAATGTCTTTGCCCAACGCGTGGAGAAGAGGAACCGTTTTGCAGGCCAGGGAAGCCACACAGGAACAATTTTTTTTTACTAATTGTGGCCCGCTCATTTGATTTGGCATTTTTGAAATGCCACTAATTAATTATAAAAATGCCTTAATTGGTAAGTCTTTTATATAAACTCCATAATATGTGGTTTAGAGGCATTTAAATTACAAATTCCACTGCATTACATAGATAGTGGCATTTTTTTAGAAAAGCCACTAATGGGTATTTTTGCTGTAGTGTAGGCCACATTCATAGCACCTAGGAGTAGATGAAGAAAACTTCCCTTTGAAGTGCTTGCGCTTGGAGTAGTTAGCTTCATGCTCATTTGGGCCTTCATCTTCACTTGAGGAAGGAGTAGGGGACTTGAGTGCAAGTTGTTGCTACCGAACCATCTCTTCAATTTGAGCTTTGAAGGCAGTGTCCTTGCAGATCTTCTTGGACTCCTTCTCTTCTCTCTTTTCTTCTTCTTCTTGCTTGTCAAGCCTTGGCTCATGAGCTTGAAGGTTGCCAACCAACTCCTCCGTTGACAATTTACTAACCTTGTACACTTCTTCAATGGAGGTCACCTTGGGCACCCATCTCTTTAGAAGAGATCTCAAAATCTTTGAGTTGATTGTGCCTTTATCCATCACACTACCAAGAGCTACCATTCCATTGATGATGACATTAAGCCTTGGGTACATGTCTGCCACTCTTTGATTCTTGCCCATCTTGAAGTTCTCAAGGAGACCACCAAGCATGTAGATCTTTTCTTCCTTCACTTGCTCTGTTCCCTCATAGATGACACATAGCTTGTTCCAAATCTCATGTGCGGTGTCCCATGAGGAGATCCGATTGAACTCGGATGGGGTGAGGGCTGCATAGATGATGCTCATGGCTTTGGTATTGAGCTGAGCTTGCTTCATTTGGGCTTTTGTCCATGTAGAGATTTCCCCCTTTGGATCTTCATACTTTAGGTGCACCACCTTCCACATCTCATAGCTTACTCCTTGGAGGTAGAACTGCATTGTTCTCTTCCAATAGAGGAAGTTGGTGTCATCAAAGACCAGAGGTCGCATGGAGAATCTTCCCTCCAAGTTGATAGATGCAAGTGCTAAATCGCCCATCTTTTCCTACTTGTGGAAGTAGCTTGGAGAAGACCTGCTCTGATACCACTTGTTGGATCAAGGGCTCTAGAGGGAGGGTTAATAGAGCTTCTCAAATCTCACAAAATAGATTATACCTTCAAATTATATTATGGGCAAAAGATTAAGCATACAACCAATTTGAAGTCCTAACTAACAAGCATAGCAAGGATGAGAGACAAGGATAGCATGCACTTGGACGCAGTGGTTTAGAGTGGTTCCATACTTCAAACTAGAAGTGAGTCAGTCCACTACCTAGAGGTGGTTAGTCTCTATGAATTTGCAATCTTGATGCTCTTATATTCATTCATAAGATTACAAGACAAAACCACATTCATCCAAGGACTTAATACCTCAAGCAAGGATCTTCAACCTATCGAAGGAACTTACCCACTTGAGCAAGGAGTCTTCAGCCTTCAACAAGGACTTACCCACTCCATCATCAAGTCTTTTGCCTTCCAAGAATTACATATCCTTCTTGAACGTCCGCCTTGCCTATCTCCTTCACTCGAAGATCTTGATCACCATGATTTCTTCAACCTTGAAGAACAACAACTCCTTCTTCTTCACTTGGAGAAGATCTTCAAGACTTTTCTTCAATAAGGAAAGGGGGTAGGAAGATGGATGTGGAGAGATTTACATGGATACAAGGGATATCTCTCTTACAAAGGATCCTAACTCACTCATATTCATAGATTTGAATTGAAAGTAAGGAGAGAAATGGGCTCAAAGGTGTGCAACGCTCTCAACTAGGCTAGAACCAAGCATACAGTGAATGAGCAACCTTAGAATGAACTCCAAGTGGTCTTATTTATAGCTGGGGGTGCCCCTTTGAGTTGGGGAAGACTTAGGGCCGAATTATAGCCATTTTTGCACAAGGAAACAAATCTATTTTTGTCCAAACAAGTCAACAACAGTTAGAGTGACTTTTTCTGTGTTTTCTATATAGTACATTCGGTCAAGATTCAATAAAGGTAACTCAATCGATTGACTAAAAGACAAAGCCAATTTTCAAACCATCAGTTGAGTTTATCTTGGGGAACTCGACCGACCAATGAAAATAGCATTTGGTCAGTAACCCGATCAGTCGACATCTATAAATGCACAACTCGATCGATGCACTCTCTAGAAAATTGATCTAGTGGATCGGTCGAGATTGTAACTCAACAGATCAAAAACCTATGATCGATTTTCTAATGTGCATAAAAAGTGATTAAAACTTGGTACTAAGTGTCCCACATAATTTTCTCATATTAGCTACAAGTCATATCATCAATACAAGTGATTAAAAAATTCTTCGAAGGTAATTTACATGGATTTCCTAATTAGCACACTTGCATTGCTTTTGACTTGAACTTTGACAAGCTAGGGCTTGTGTAATTTGATCCTTTTCATGTACCTAACACCTGAAATCAATCTTTAATACACATATTAGATACATATGAATGGAATGGTTGATTCATTATTAAAATATGGACAATGTATAACCTCTAAGTCAACAACTTTAACTACCTTATTCTCCTTTATGATCATATTACTTGGATAAATGGCGTTAATAGTTGATTTTTATCTAATACTACTAGTTTTGATATTGCATGATTAAACCATGATGATGTTCTAAATCTGATGATTTTCCTAGTCCCAAATCAGAGTTTTCTCTCCTGTTATGACTCATATATTGAGAATGTGCAACCTAGACCTAAGCCATACTTATGATACTTATGCTATGTGGATTAAAATGTGAATGTTTGGAAGTTTTGAACTAGACTGAACCATTTGAAACTTAGGCCTAGCGTAACATCCACATGATACAAATGGTATTTTATTAAAAAAAACTTGCTGGTCTAATAGCCCATTTTATCTATTTTTTTCATCTTAGGTATCTTTGGGGTTGGTCGTTCTCAAAGAATCTTAGGGGTCATTTGGATGGAGTATTTGAATATGGTATTGTATGTAGATGTTTTATTCAAAATTTCAATGTTTTTAAAGCTATTGGTAGGGTATTTTCTATAATTCATTCTTGATCATTGGGTTTCCAGTGTCGATAATTTACAATGTTAACATAGGATCTTCTCAATCATAGATATATTGGTAGGATTCAAAATACCAAAGTGTCTACTTGTCTACTTGTTGCGTCTCCCCTCTTTCCCAGACACATTCCATTTCTGTTTCTAGATTTGATATGCCACACCGCTATCTCTTCCACTTTCTATGGCAGCCTCCTCCATTTCCCATCTCACTGCCTCTTTCCACCCTTTCACTTTCTTTCATTATTACCTCCTCCGATGCCCCTTGATCCCTCTCCATCATGAAAAAGAATCGAGGAAGGTAGTTCAGAGGCCATAGGCTGCTCCCAAGATCCAGGTGATAGAGGTCAAAGGCTACAATATCAGGTGGACCAGGCTGAATTGGTGAGGCCAATTGAGCACAGACGATAGTACAAGGACTGTTGGGATGTACCTAGGATGGTAGGGAGTTTTGGCCTCCAACACTATCAGTATATTGAAGTTATGTGCCACATTTTAGAGGTCTAAAAAAGGAACCAAAAAATTAGTTATTAGTAAAGGGATTATTAACTATTGTAATTAGAATCCATTAACTTACAAATGCATATGCATTTTTAAATGCAACATCCAAATGGCTCCATAGGGTTTATAACTACTCACTTCTCACAAGGTGCGCTTAATCCTTGACCTTACCATGATGTTATGTACTCTCTTATAACTGCTTGGCTATATATTCACATGTTTGACATATTGTTCCTTTGAATACTACTTTCATGTTTGATTATACAATGCAGGAAAACCTTGAACATAATATAGATAAATCCATTATATAACCATGTGTGCCTTCCCAAATTATCAAGTAAGGGCACAAGGTATGTTGAAATACGAGTAGCTCATTGTTTAGTCTTGAGGTTGCTCACATAGAAATAGGGTGACTTTTAGGCTTTTATACTCAAATTCCCCTCATAGACCCTTAATTTGGAAGTTGGTTAAAGGCCTGATGTTGATATAATGGAAAATCAAACCTAAAATATGCTTTGTATAACATAATTATGTTTAAAATTTTCTCTCCTTGTTTCTTCTTCTTGATTTTGATAATATTTCTAGATAAGAAACATTTTGATTCCTCTTAAACTGTGTTACATGCTTTGTCATAGCATACTCAATGAACTTACATAGATATATTTTGTTTGTCAAATTTTTAGATGCTAAATGAAGATCCTCTATGCTCATCATTAGGACATATACTCTATGTGATTAAAAACACATATACATCATCTCTTGTAAAATGAAAATAGGTATATGTCTCTTCTCCATAATGTACCTTATGTTAGCTATTTGTTTAAGTCTTTCCTTTGTGTTGTCTATGAGCCTAGTATCTAAAACCATTTTGGTACATTATGATGTATATGATGTTATTTCCTTTTTCATATAAGTTTTTTTGTGTGAAATTTTGATGGAATTCTAGGGGAGGGACGCTCATGGATTTTTCAACTTTGGCTGAATAGCCATGAGGATTTAGGATTTGGGTATCAAAATAGATCTACGACAATTTACCTTTTCATGGACGTCAAAAATATGACATGGGGCCCTTGTGAAAATATGCAATCTTTAATATATGTGTATAATATAACATATATCTATAAATCAGATACGTCACTTAGAAAATGTTTCATTTTGTGGATGTATTCATGGTTGTGGTCAAAGATCCTTTTGTGTGTACATGACATGGATTTTAGTGGAAGATGTTTTGGTTGACAAGTATATATCTAGCATGTTGTGCCTCATCCTCACCAATTTCCTTTATTCCAAGAGTTGTCCATGAATTTCATTCCAATAACATTGCCATATTCATATAAATAATTTGTGATGAACTAGAACATGAAAGTTTTTGTTAAGACATTGAAATAACTTCTTCTCATGTTGATAATATCTTAAAGAAAAATGAAAGTCAAGCCCAAATCCGTGTTTATGGTCAACAAAATGGAAAGTCCAATGAAAAAGAAAAAGCTATTAAAGGTTCTAAGGGTGGATAAAAGTATTTTATAGTTAAGGCAACAAGGGGTGTAGGTAAGGGTTTTAATTATCAACATTGTCACCATAATGGGCATTGTAAGAGAAATTGTCCTCTTTACCTAGAGGAACTAAAGAACAAGAAGAAGGGGGTAGAGATATCCATTTTATGTGTATATGTAGTAGATATAAACTTATCTACTTCTTTAACATTGGGTAAAAGGTATTGGATTTGGATCTCAAATATGCATGATATAAAAAAGAAGTAGACCCTTGAATAAAGGGGATGCAGAAATATAAGTTGCAAACAAAGAAAGGGTTTTTTCCACTATTGTAGGCACCTATTGTTTATCACTACCCATACTCTTGTAATAGAATTATAGAACTACAATTGTATACCTTCCAAATATAGAAATATTATCTCTATATCATTTTACAAGAGTGATTACATGAAGGGATAAGAAACTAACTATTCAACATATAATGGATGGCTTAGGGTAGTCCTTAAAGAAGAGATGAGATTCTATAAGACTCTCTAAGCTTAGAAGGAAGAAACATTATCCAATTCTGGGTCCACTTTGGGTAGGTCGGAATGTAGAGCAACCTCTCCCATCGCAACTAGGTGGATAGGAGGTGATTACTAGCCAAAACCTACACATTTAGCACCATATGCTTTATATTACTTGCACCATTATGTATTTTAGTTCTCCCTAATGAGAAATTGAAATATTAAACATTTATATAGGATAAGTTATTGATGTGGCACCTTTTTTCATGGAACCATTTATTACCCAAATCCAAGCATCTAATGGCTATACAACCAAAATGCAAAAGAACCCAAACGTCCACCCTATAATGAATCACATAACATATGTATGAATTAAAGAACAACCAACAACATAGAATAACTAAGGTATGAGACAACATGGCATGTCCAATGAAAGGATTGTGACATATGATCTTAGTTCCATATATCAAACCATATGAGTTGTATTTGTAAGTCATAATATTTCTATAGAGAAAGAGCAAAAAAATATAATAATAGTGTGGAAGAAACGATCATAGCAAGAGTTGTATTATATATGTTACCTAAAATAACAAAATGGTTACACATTCACACAATTGTGTTGAGTACACTATAAAAGACATAAGTTCACAAGTTTAAGAGAAAATATATGCTTTAAAAACTTAATATAAGAAATATAAAAAGGCAACATAATTAAATACTTTCTTATTAACATGCAAGAATATTTTAGGTTCATTTCCATTATACTAAAAAATAACATATGGCAATAGACTAGCTGCCCAAAGGAAGGGTCTATGATGGTCATTAAAGCCAAAGCTACTAATGACATGTGTCAACATGAGGGACTAGAAGACTAAGTCAAAAGGTAAAGTATTTTAATCAATGTAGTCTTACTTTTCTTGGTGAAAAATGTAGGACACCCAACCTTATGTCCTTACAGTGAGAGTATATAGGCGGGTGCAAAAGGATTATATAATGGACATGTTTAATTATGTTTCAAAGTTTGTTCAACAATTTTCAAGAAAAACAAAAATACTAATCAAAGAGAAAAACTAGATCAAACAAATATATAAAGCCAATCATTTTGAGCACACATACAAACATGCAGTCATTTTTCTTAGATGTGAGGGACTAGCCTCCTTGTTATTTCATGTTTATTAGTCTTATTTAATAAAATAGGTGCATTTGGGTTCTTAATTGGGTTTTTTATTGATTGATCATTAGTAATAGATGTTGTATGCCTTTCTGTGTGTGTTGAGAGGGTATGCAGAATGTTAATGAACTAGTGTGGTTACATTATGTGGGGCAATATGAAGCTATTTTGAATCACCTTATGATGAGAGTGCTAGATGTAGAGTAGACTAGTTAATTCATTGATGAGGGTGATGAATTTATTGTTTGTTTGAAATTTTTTATTATACATAATCAATTATTTAAGAAGCATATTTAGTTGAAACCTATTGTTAGAGATGTTTACCTTGATATACAAAACCATCTTAGTTTTAATTTTTTGTTCATGAGTCAACTTCAGATTCATGCAAATCATCAGTCACCACTTAAAAAGTCATAGATAGTTGGAGCATTACAATTTATATACCTAGTCACATCAAGTCCCTTTAACATGTCCTTTTATTGTTTGATTCCATATACTTGTGTGGTGAATGAGTTGAGTCACATGATAAATTAACAAATCATGCAAGCAATACATTTCTATCTTTGTCATTGGAAACTCACTGATATTGTTAGAAAGTGAAACTTAGTTAACTCACACATCTACATCCATTCATACATTTCACCAACATTCATTTATTTTATTATTACATATCTAAGATTCATTAATTTAATCATACATATTCCACTCCAAAATATTCCACTCTAAAATTTACTACTAATCATACTTATTTTCGTTCTTGTAGTGAATTGTTCAGGCCCGTATGCCATATAAGACGAAATATAGCTCTGAAAATACACTTGAATTTTACCCAAGAATCAACCAACCTTAAGCAGTCATCAGAGGGAAAAATAACTATTCCATTCATTCCACCTATCAATTGCATCCAAGAAGAACTAGCTCCTACTATTGTTGACAACCTCTTTATACGATTTCGTAATCCCTTAATAAATCTACATTGGGAAATTAATTGTCCAATGATTGAGGCAAGAACCATTTATATTAGTAAAAATATCATGTAAATGTTGTAGGAAAACTGATATTGAAGATCAAACCTTCAATATTTAAACCTCCATCACCAAATGTTTGCATTACATTGGCACTTTCATGATCAATGATATTCCAACTGATGGAAGAAACCTACTTTTATTAATTTCACTCTGAGAGATAGATCCAAACCTTGGTTATTGTCACTGCTAGAATTTGATCGACACTCAAGAAGATTTACTAGATGTTTTTCTAGCTAAACACTATTCCTGAGAATGACTATAAATTTGAGAAATCAGATGACAGGATTCATTTAAAAAGAGGTGATACCTTATAGGATTCATGGGAGAGATTTAAGGATATCCAACATTTTTTCCAACACCATGGACTAGAGAAATAGATATGATACAAACCTTCTATAATGGTTAGTCATTAGACACATGTCAAGAGATCAAGGTATCCACCAATGGCTCTCTAATGAATAAAACAACCAAAAAATCCCATGATATGATTGAATACATGCCATCGAGTCATTGTCAATGGAATTCACAATGAATCACCCATAAATTCAAATGCTTTATTTCTACCAAGTAAGGAAGGAAGCTAAGTGTTGATCTCATTGACATCCTTTCTATAAATATTGAGGAAACCACTCAGAAACTAAACTAGTTTTTAATAAATAAAATTCATTATTCTACCTATATATGTGAATCATGTGGAGGACAAGACGACTCATATTATTTATTTCTATCTGAGGAGGCATATGTTGAGAAATTCAGCTCTATGAATAACTATAGGAAAATCAACATATTATTTTTTCTTCAACACTTACAACCATGGATGGAAGGACAATCCCAATTTAACTTACCATCATAATAATGACCGAAATACAATAGTGACCAATGTGCCAATTATTCAACAGTCAACAAGAAAATAGTGGAACTCCATGTTTCATTAATGGTTAAAACATAAATCTTCATGAACGCCTACAACAACCATACATGTAGAAGACTGAGTTGGAATCATTTATTGAGTTCTTTGTTCCCAACAAATGTTAGCAAAATGATTAGTTCTTCTTTCAAGGGAAATCCATCTAGGAAATTCTACACCATCTTTCAAACAAGGTGGGAGGAATAGTCGATCACTCAAGGATGTAACAGAATATATTGCAAATCATGAACCTTCAACTGCATTAAAGGACGCAATGGGAGCCACACCGAGAAAATAGAACCAAACCTAAGGTAGACACTCAACCTTCCTCAACATCATTAAGAAATTGAAGATTCAACTCCTTACTATAAAATTCATCCCTACACATTAGATTTAAGTATTTTTCATATCTAGATTAGGATGATCTATTCTTTATATATTTTTTTGGAAATAAGCACACTCTCATCGTTGTGGAAGAATTTGTTTGATGGTTTATAGTGGTTGTTTATTACTTCCATTTTCGATACATATTAAAACCAAAAGGAGATCAATGCAATCATAGTTCCAACTTTTTTTCATATTATGTGATTTTTTATTCCATTGCATTTCATGCAACTTTTTATAAGTATTTATAGAAATGTGAAAACAATTTGGGTCTAATATTATGCCACGGTTTTTTCTTGAGTAATACTTATTAAGAAGAAGGTCAGACCATATGATGGGTCAATTTTTAGAAAACATAGAAAGCACCTCCCTGAAGAGGCATCAAGAATATAGACATAGGTAAAAAATACTCCATCCACTCATAAGAAGGGGTTGGAAGAGTGAATTATAGTTATCCAGATGAAATTGCATAGCACCATTTGTAATTCCCAAATAAAGACTATTCATATGAGGTCAAATTTGGATAAGTTAGAAGAAGGCATTGGGATGTAGCTAAGGAAATTAGAGGAAATTGGCATCAAGATAGCTTTTAAAAGAACACTCCTTCTATCTTAGTTAAGAAAACTGATATTCTTTTTTGTGACAATATTTGCTATTTTTGCAAGGATGGGATCCCATACCTTGGCATGAAGATTGTGGGATTGAAGAGGGTTCCATGGTATTTGATGGAAAAATCTTCAATCTGGCACCCCAAGATGTGTTTAATCTCCAAATAAGACTCATAGATATGATTTCCTATATATCATAGTAAATTTTGTGAAAATTGTTTTTCAGGATACATATATGAACAAAATCCCTGAGATATGAACAATGTGAAAAATATTTCTATCATTAATCTTGAAAAAAATGATACATCAATCAAAAAATCAAATCACATTACCTTTTTTAAAGCTATTATAGTGAACTTTGTTCGGGATATGATGTTCCAAAGCTAATTTCTTCATATGCGAAAGTATAGAGATAAATTATAAGGAATGGGGACAGAGGGTTCCCATGTCAAAGACCATTTGAACAATTGAAGTAACAAACAACTGAACTGTTAATGAGCATGGATAAATGATAAGATTTGATACAAGTGTATATCATTGAATCCATTGATTAATGAAGTCATAACCAACAATTGTTTGATGATAAAACACCATTTAATGTTGTCAAAAGCCTTCACAAAATCAGTTTTAAGACTAAGAAGATGAACACCATCAAGATGAATACTATGGATGAACTCCAGGTGAGGATTCAATCTATTGTTAAGAGTCTTGGAGATGATATTTTATGAAGAGTTTCTCGTACTCATACGTCAAAATTGTTTAATGTCACAAGAATTTCGTACTTTTTATTAAGATCAATGGGTTTTATCCCAATTTGATGAGTAATGTCACCATTATATTGAATATAGTGGAACATCTTTAGAAAGATGGATCTATTTTATTATGTTAAGCCTGCTTGAAGGCCATACCAATGACATCCAAACATGGATATATATCCAATTTAATCTAATAGAGAGCTTCAAGATTTCAAAATATGAGAAGGGAATAGCTAAATATGGGGGATGGTTCACCAATTAAAATTAAAAAGATGTAATAAATATCAGCCATGAATGAAAAAATTATTGAAGTAATTGATGATGTGGGAATAATTTAGTGTTTCTTGGAAGTGATAACATTGTCTAAAGAGAGACTAATGATAAGAGTTACCTCTTCTTGATATTCCATATTTTACAGAAAAATCTAGTGTTTAATCACCTTTTTTGATCTAGTGAGATTTAGATCCCTCTTTCCAATGATTTCTATATACATCAAGAAGTTTGAGATATTAGATCTATTAGATATCACCTAAGTTGAGTAAAAGTAGATGTTGAGTGTAAAGAATAAATCTTAATTTGGACAATGTCCATCTTTTCATGATATTGCCTCAAGTACTGAAGTTCTAAGATCTATAGTTCATCCAAATTACTCTTTCATTATTATTAATTATGATATTGGACTCAAAATGAATGTGAGGGATGACCTAACATTAACAAATGATAAGTGGAAAAGTATTTTGTGTGACCAAGAAGAGTTCAAATTTTAAAGATTTAGGTCCCCAATACTCAAAAACAAAATTTGAAGTTGTAGGAAAGAGATCATAGTTGTAATGACCTTGACAAGCCAGATAAGAAAGGGGATGGAGGGAGACACAAACCTATGAAATATAAAAAATCAAGGAGAAATCTAGATTCCCCTCTTTTCTAGGTGCCATTTTTATTACTTTCATTGATATAAACATTAGAGTTTAAATTCATTTTGTTCTGGAAGAGCCCACTAATATGAGTGTGGTCAAGAGAATGGAGTCATTGTATTTTCATTATAAATTGTTTTTATTGAGGTTAAAATCACCGTCAATGATACAGAACTCATTGATGAATTGATTAGGTAAGGATATAAGATATTAAATAATTTAATATTGACTAGAATTAGTTTGCATAGATAGTAGTGAACTAAAATTATCTTTTCTGATTTTAGTACACAAGTGGATGGTGATAGACAATTAAGCCTATTGATTAAAAACATGGATAACCATAATATATATTTTCCAGTCAACACAAAGACCTATATTGAATATAGTAGTAGGTTTTTATATCCAATATATGATAAAAATTCCATTGATATATTGAAGGTGAAGTTAGAAAGATCATAATTGTTTTCTATAAATGTAACAATGTTCAGTTTGTTATTTTGGATAAAATGTCTAAGAATATTTTAATCTTTTATGAGAGTGAACGACAAATATTAAACTTCCAAAGACCATTAAAACTATAGGTAAGACAAAAAAGTCAATAAACGGCAATTATGTAAAGATATAGAAATCTAACAAGATCCTTGGCCAGTTTCATTTGTATGATGAATTCAAAACCACATATTTCTCTATCTTAGATAGAGCCTTATTTACATTGAAATGAATGTCAAAATAAATGTTAATTATGGAAATTAAATAACTCTAAAACACTATCCCATGAAATAAGATTAGTAGTGGGATCCCGTTCAGTGTCTGGAAAAACATGAGATTGTGACAAAATCAAGTGAAAAATGAGTCATAATGAAGAAATGTCTGGAGTGATGCAAAGTGTTGATAAAACACAAAACATACTATTATTTTGAGGATAAGTGAAATCCATAGTATCAGTTACGGATCCATTAACTAGATCTCTATATCGAGTATTTTTGTCTTTTATTCACATCAAGATGTTCCATAATGCATTATTATTTCAAATCATGATATAATCATCAAATGCATTTATGGATGTTGTTTGCATGTTTTATAGGTACTTTAAGACTAATTGATGGAAGGCATAGTCAAAGGTTTATCTTACATCTTACCCATATAGGTGCAATCCACGGTGATGCCAATATAACTGCACACCTACCTCAAGTAAATAGGTATCAAATTTGGTCAAAAAATACCATGAATGGAGAAGTTCAACACTCAAGTGCATTAGAAAGCACCCAAAATGGTTTTCGTAGTTGAACATGGATGTGATACATGACGTGAAATAATAAGGGAATTACAAGTTAGAAGAAAGTAAAGTGGCCAATCACCATGCCATGCCAGGTAAAATGGTTGACGCAAGCCAAGACAAGTATAATTGTGTCCATCACCACAACTATGGTCGTAGCTCCCCAAGACAAATGTGGTCACCATCTTGTCCTCCATTCACCATGGATATGGTAACGGCCATTGTTGTTCCACCCTCATTCTACCATAGATGTACCACCAACTCTATAGAACTCCCATTTCTCCTAGCATATTTTCACTTACAACACCACCATTTCCTTACTCACCACGGACGTGGTACCCATGGAGGTTGTGGTACCCATTATAGTTTTCCTATCTGCAAAACACTAAGTATTCCCACTACCATTTTTTTACCAAACTTAAACTTAGGCTTCCTAGACCACTATATAAATACTATATGTGGGTGGCAGTGATGTTATGTCCCATTAGCTCCTCATAGTACCACTTGATAGACATCTACCCTCTCCCACTTATATTACTCCTTTCTCACACCCTAAAACCCACTACTACAGATATGACATTTGTGTCGGGTCTTTTTTAAAGAAAATCAACAATATTATATATAGCGTCAATTCTAAGTAGACAACCTCCGCAGATTTAACATCTTAGAAAACATGGGCTGAACTTTTTTCTGTCAGTCACTTCACATCATTCGTTTCTCTATGTAAAATTGATAGGATAAATAGGTCCACACATCATCTGTCCAACAGGAATCAATTGGAGTGTCTCACTGATTCTTTCTAAAGAGAACGATGAACAATATATTCATTCCATATGTTCCATGAGAATTGTTCACCCCACTTCATTTTTATCATCATTTTTTTCTCAATAGAAT
Organism: Alisma plantago-aquatica; assembly: GCA_963693085.1. Taxonomy (NCBI): domain Eukaryota; kingdom Viridiplantae; phylum Streptophyta; class Magnoliopsida; order Alismatales; family Alismataceae; genus Alisma; species Alisma plantago-aquatica. Next base: position 974,538,888 of record OY856409.1, read on the forward strand.
CGATGACGTACGTATCATTGGGTCTTGAGTTTAGGCATCAGGTTAACAATGAAAACTGAAAACAAAGTTCTCGATAGTTATTTATGGATCGTCGACGACTTAAACCTATTTTGGTGGTTTTTCTAACAATTGAAAAGATATATCAAACTCAACCCCACAAGAAAACCTTTCCCCCTTCTTTCCCTAACCCACATTTCTCTCCATTTCTTCCCCTGACATCTGGCTATTTTAGCAAGGTGTCTCTCTGACAATTTCTACCCCGAACGTAGCTCTGGTTCACCTCTTTTCCACTGCTATTTGAGTTTGTCTCTATTGGCATTGTTGTTGCTACTGCCAAGGACTCTGCTACTGCTACTATTGTAGTTGTTGAGGATGATTGTTGACACCACTATTGTAGCTGAGGATGAGGATCACCATTGTTGCCACTGTTGTTGAGGACCACACTGCCACCACCGCAACTATTGAGGAGTCTGTCGCCACTTATGCCATTGCTAACTATGACTCTACCACCACCGCTCACCACTACTAGCTGCTTATCTTCTGTCATTGCTCCCTTGGTTCATTCTTATCTGCCGCCTCCGCTCTAGTCTAACAAGTTAGAAAGATCTAGGTCTTTCTCCACCTTTTTTTGCATGTGCAAGTATGAACATAATCAAAAGTCAAATTGCAAATGGTCATTATTAATTATGATTGTGAATTCAATCTTAATTATAGATATATATGTGATAAATTGTTTATGAATAAACCCTAAAATTATTTCTAATAATTACTCTTGCATGAAAAATGACTCTAAATTAACTTGAATTGATGTCAATGTTTTTGTTGTATATCTTGCTCGAATATGCTTGATCTCATTTGAATGTTATTATGGATAAATAATCATACCTTAGAATTAATACAATGAAGTTGATATGACTTTCTCTAAATAAATTCATTTTACATAAAAAATTATGTTGATTTACCTAATTATACCTACACCCTAATCTTCTAAATAGTAAACCCGATTTTATAAACCCTAACCCATATAGTATGTTGGCCTAGAAACCTTTCCGAGATTTACTCATTATGAGTAAACCTTAGATAGTCCCCAATTTGGGACTGTTTTTGAGCACTTCATATCACTCAGGATGTATGTGTATAATGTGCGTTTGATTACAAAAATTTCAAAGAATTTCCCCTTTGTTCTCTAGGTACATGTGTAGGTTGGTATTTGCCCATCTACATCGGTGTACTTGGAGAACTGTTGGGAAATTTTGCCAAAATTTATTGAAATCAAACACTCATTATACACATACTAGTGAGATGAAGTTCTCAAGAATAAGATAGGTGATACACATTCATGGATGTGAATTCTACTAGATGCTAAGTGCATTCTTTCATGTTAGTAATTCAAATGTTAGTATAGGTAAGTAATCACATCTAGGAATTAACGTACTAAATTTGATACGAATTGCTCTAAATATATATATTTAAATTGATATAAATATAATTTATTAACCCTAAACTATAAACTTAAAAAAAGTAATATATAACTTCTAAACCCTATTTTTATATACTTTGTTGGCCTAGAAACCCATCCAAGATTTACTCATTCATAGTAAACCTTGGATAGTCCCCAATTTGGGACTGTTCTTTAGTCCTTCATATCGCTTAGGATGTAAGTGTATAATGTGTATTCAATTTCAATACATTTCCACACTATTTCCCATTTGTTCTTTCGGTACATATGTAGGTAGGTATTTGCCCATCCACATTGGTGTACTTGGAGAACTACGGGGAAATACTGCCGAGATTTATTGAAATTGAACACACATTATAAACTTACTAGTAATATGGAAGTTCTCAAGAATGGGATAGGTGGTACACATTCATGAATGTGAATACTATTATATTCTTAGTGCTCAATTATTCAAAAATATTTTTCCCTAGAATTAACTTACTAGGTAGAACATGATGAGTTGTTTGTTTCCCATCTGATCATATAGAAATGGATTGATCATGGATGTCTAAACCAAATCGCTGCACTCTGTAGTTTATTAATGGTTTTGATGAGATTGTAAGATTTGTATAGGAACATAGAAAACAACATGGATATAGGATATATTGTCCCTATAGAAATTGTAGTAACAACCTAAAAGTTGACATTGTTGACACAGTTAAACATCATGTCTCGTGCAATGGGATTGTAAATGGGTATACGTAATGGTACTGGCATTGAGAGATTCCTAGTATGAGATCAACAAATGTTGGTAGCGGTAGTTGTGTCCAAGAAGAAATGTCTGACGATGTTCATGAGAATGAACCAATTCAAACATATATGGTTGATGCAATGCTAGATAGTTATGGTGTAAATGTTATAGACCCACCTCCCTTATTTAGAAATGTTGTGAATGATGTTGAGAAACCATTATACTTAGGTTGTACTAAGTTTACCAAGTTGAGCGATTTTTTGAGATTGTATACACTAAACGCTAACAATAGATGGAGGGACAAAAGCTTCACTAATTTGTTGTCTTTGTTGAAAGAAATTATCCTTGAAGGTAATGTGATTCCAATCTCAACATATGAGTGAAAAAGATGTTGTGCCCAAGGAGAATGGAGGCTAAGGACATACATGCATGCCTAAATGACTTTGTGTGGTTTCAAAAGGACTATATCAATCTGAAAGAATGTCCAAAATGTGGGGCATCTAGATACAAAAGGATGACATCAGGTCAGCACAAAATCGATTCTCCTACCAAGGTGATGTGGTATCTTCTTATAATACCCCAGTTTCAACGCTTGTTTTCTAATGTCATAGTTGCACAAAATTTATCTTGGCATGCAGTGGTCAAGAAAAAATTTATGGTATGATACAACATTCATCTGATTCCTACCAATAGAAGAAGATTATTTTATTGTATCCTAAATTTGGTGAAGAGTCTAGAAATTTAAGACTTGGACTTTGTACTGACGGGATGAATCCATATGAAACATTAAGCAGCCAAAATTGTACTTGGCATCTCATGCTTTCTATATACAATCTTCTTCTGTGGTTGTGTATGAAGAATAAGGATGTCTAGTTGTCATTGTTGATATCGAGCCCTAAACAACTTAGCAATGGTATTGATGTCTGCCTTGAACCTCTAATTAACGACCTAATAAACTATGGGGAGAAGGTGTTATGACATATGATTCTTTGCCCCAAGAGATGTTTAAATTGTGTGCCATGTTGTTTTACACTATTAATGACTTTCCTATTTATGGGAACTTGTCCGGCTACAGTGTCAAAGGAACCAAGGCATGTCCTATATGTGAGGAAAATACAGATTCTATCAGACTAAATCATGGAGGTAAGATTGTATATCTTGGTCATTAAAGGTTTTTGCCAAAGGTGCATCCTTACTATAAGTTGAAAAAAACATTCAATGGCTCAACTAATGTATGGAGTGCCCCTAAACCTATGTTAGGGAAGGATGCTTATGCAAGAGTAAATAACATTGTAAATCATTTTGGTATGAGACCGTCCACAAGTGAAAAGTCATTATTTAAAAAGAGGTTAAAATTCTAGGATCTTCCTTATTGAAGTTTTTTGACAATTCAACATTGTATCAATGTCATTTATGTTGAGAACAATGTTTCTGATAGCAGTATTGGATCTCTATTGAATATACCAAGTAAGACTAAAGATGGCATGAAATCTAAAATGGACCTATGTGAAATGGATATAAGGAAAGAATTAACAAAATAAGCTACCAATGGTCACTGCACATATCTACATCCTGCTTGTTACAACTTGTCTACAAAGGAGAAGAGAACTTTTTGTGAGCGGTTGTGTAATGTTAACGTACCATAGGGAAACTCAACCAATAAATGTATTGGTATCAATGAAGAGTCTGAAGTTGATAGGTCTTAAATCTCATGATTGTCACACTCTAATGCAACATATATTGCATACATCTATTTGATCCATCTTGCCTAAGCATGTAAGGTTTGCAATCACTAGGATTTGCTTCTTCATCAACACCCCAGGTTAAAAAGTAATTGATTCAGAGATTTTAGATAAGTCATAAAGAGAAGTGGTTGTTACCCTATGTCAACTTGAGCAATATTTACCCCTTTGTTTTTGATATCATGGTACATCTAGTTGTCCATTTGAATAGGGAAGTCAAAATGTTGGGTCGAATTTTCTGGCATTGGATTTATCCTTTTGAGTGGTACATGAGTGTTTTCGAAAAGGTGATGTTTGGAACCCTTTTTGACCCGAAGGGAGTATTATTGAGTGTTATATTGCTAGGGAGGTTGTGGACTTTTGCAATGAATTTTTTAGTAGAAACAAAACTCATGCTAATGTTGTGAACTCTGATGTTTATTTTAAAAAAGGAGTTTTGGGAGAATGACAGATAAATATCATTCATGAGAAGTGGGAACAAGCACACTTGTATGTTTTATACAACATTTATGATATGGGTATTTATATCACTGAACGCACCAAAGATAGAAAGACAAGTTATCCCCATGCTAGTTCGACGTTACGTTCTAGAGAGCATAAACATACATTTATTAGGTGGTTTGAAAAGAAAGTATTCCATAAAGTATATCAAACACCAAATAACCCACGTTACATCTTACAAAGTGTTTGACATAAATGAATTTTCATACTAGATAAAATGTCAAGATCATAAAAGTGTCATCCAAAATAGTGGGGTCACCCTTTAGGTGTCTACATCATATTTTACTAGTGCCATGGATAAGATTCACATGAAGGAGAGATGTCTTATTACGGTGTTACTAAATACATATGGAAAATTGACTACACAGAGTTTATAGTTCCATTATTTAGGTGTAAGTGGGTTGATAACAATAAAGAAGATGTAATTGATGAACTTGGTTTCACAATAGTGAATTTTGAGTGGACAGGTGGGAAGGATGAACCCTTCATCATGGCATCATAGGAAAAACATGTATTCTATATCGACGATGCTGCAAAAGAAAACTGCTCTATCGTTCTTTATGGGAAAATATAGTTCATTTTAGATCCTATTGATGAAGAAGAGTACTATGAAAAGAATGATGATTCTAGTTCATTTTTTTTGGCTTACCATATATAAATGTTGAATCTAACACTAATGAATATGTTCCAATCTAGTGGGCAAAAATATCTTTTATATCCCTGAACATTATTCCAATCTATGCTTTGTTTTTGTTGTCCACCTTTCCTCCTGCCTTTTTGAAATTTTTATATTCCTATACATTAATGTAACACATTAAATTGCATTAGTAAATAGTCATTTAATAATATATATGAAAAAATATAAATATATGAATTTACTAACATGAAAATTGCCCTTTTCAATTCATATCCCCCATTGTCTATTCAATCACCCTTATGATCTAGATAATACACAATTTGCATAATAGGGACAATAACCAATAACAACCAATGGTTATTCCTGAGTTAAAAGAAGGAAAACAAAATAAAACTCAAAATCAACAATGAAATGTAATTCCTAAGTGAAAATTATAAGCAGAGTAAGCAAATTTATACAACATTCTATGGATCTAACATCTAGCTCTTTTTCTTTTTACAAAAATATTTAAATGTGGTAGATCAATATCAGGAGATAGATGCAATGTCATTAATTACATGACTAATCAGTGAGCGAACTAGAAATTCCACATGGGATAGTGTAAACTTTATATAGACCCTATGTATGTGGCTGCAAAACATATATCATGTAGGAATTAATATAGAAGAACACAAATCACATATATATAACGAGGTATGTAGCTATATAATATCTCACCATATCTAAAGTGATGTCATAGATTTATTCAATCAAGCATAATTAAACATCTTGGAAACATCTTATAGAAAAATACTTGTATTATGCAATTGACCTACAACATCCTCCTGAGGAAGGGCCATCATAGGAAACCCTTCTTCATGTTCGCCTATCAATTTTTCCATACCCCTACATTAAGGACCTATTGAGTCGAATAGGTCCTTTGTAAACCAACTAGGTAATTGAGGAGGAGGTGGTGGTGGAGGAAGGGCTTTAAGGAGTTTCTTAGGCAAGATGTCCTACATATAAAATATCATATAAATGGTGTCATATTTATAAAGATAAAAACACAATATAAACTTACCATACATTAGTATAAACAACTCCATATTCAAGCCCCGTGACCATGCCTCCTTTTGTATAACCTATCATCTCATTCTCAGGGTGGTCATATGAAAGTGCAGTCTACTTCCAAGCATTGTATACAAGCATTGACACCATGTAAACCGCATCAGCGGGAAATGATGCTCCATGAATCATGTCACCTTCAAGTTGTGGGTAAGCATCACCCAGTGCAATGACATATTCTTGTAATTTAAGATGACATGGCCTCAAATCCTACAAAATTATGTAGAGTGTTACATACATACACACACATTATATATATAAATATATATGTATACCTAAACTCAAACATGTTATACAAATCATTTTGAAAGAATGTTATGTCACAAAATTACTAACAACACACATGTTAGGTGGTGTACAATGGGATTACTCCGAATCACCTCTGTCATAGGAGGGTCCACCCCGTATGAAGAGTGGGGTGCTATATGTATTGTCTGAGAAGAATGATACTTTCTATTTCCTTCCTCTATACCCTTTGTAATATGATTTTTACCATTTTTGTGAGTCCCCCTTTGCACTTATGCTTTGATGGCCCAAAAAAGGCTCTTATATCGATACCATCAACCCTAACATGCCCAAGATGTTTTGAGTTACCTTGAGAAACTGTCAATTCATCCCTTGTGCCCTCAGTAGTGAACTTGCCTTGTTTGCTTTACTAGTAGAGCTCCTACTAATCATCATCATTAGTAGTTTCTATGTATAACATAACAATCATCAATGCTACTTGTTCTAGGAGTGTAATTTTACCATTAATGTGCTCTCCTCAATAATTGTGGTGTTGGATATATCTATAGATTTGGTTTTCCATCCAGCTATCCATATATCATGCCAAAGTATAGATTAATTAGTAGTAGAGGAATCATCAGTCCCAAGAGTAGATTTCTAAGAAGAAGACACCTGATTAGCTTTTTGCAAAGCATATCCAGCTAGACCCATTGTATGGTTTTGCACATTGTTTGCTCGCCTTTCTCTTTGAGCAATGCTTATAGCCTGGTTAGTCCAAACCATATGTTGCATATGTAATACAATGAATTCAATATGAGGAGCACGATTTAATACATTCAATTTTTCTATTTGTCTCTTAGCAAAAAATGCCTACCATACTTCCTGGTCAAGATATTTCCATTGCTCAATGGTTAACTTCTTCTGGTTCTAACCTTTTTGTATGTATTCTATTGTCAAAGTTGTCTTGTAATTCCTTAGTACCCTACCACAATGTTGCATCACCTTTTTATGATTCATTTTTTCTTCAAGTTAAAATATGCTCTACACAAGACATTGTATAATTAATGGATTATTCTTGAAAACATAATTATAAATAGCTTTAAAATTAGAATTGTATATGATAATATATCCCACATAGTTTCTCCCATATATAGTCTTTCTTGTTTGGATCAACTTTGTGCCAAGATTATACATATAAATCCACCCTACTACAAGTTGAAACCCCTAGTCATGACACAAAAGAGTTGTGGTTCTTCCCAAAAGAATTTCCTTGATTATCAAACTTAGTGACCATCTTTAGCATGTTAGCCCTTTTCTGTAACAACTTTGTTCATCATGGTGATGCCTCATAATGTTGTATGCATACAATGTTGCGCATCAAGATTAGAAAGATCCTCAACATGCACATATTCATGCTAAAATTGATAAAAAACATACATAAGTCATAAAAAGATATAACTTTTAAATTTGATAAAACAATACAACAAGATAGACATTTGTAAAATACACATCTTTGTAATAAAACAAATCAACTTACCTTAGTGTCAGGGTCCTAATCCTCATGACACACATTGTGAGGGTGCTCATCCTCATGCTAATCATTATCACGATCATCAAACTCATGGTCAGACGCCATTTGAAATAATGTATTATAAAAAATGTTCAAACAAATAAATATAAGTGATAAAGAATGTAAAATGTTTATCTAACATTTAAAAAAATAAAATCATGCCTCCGATATTTGGATCTTGTATCAGGGATATGCACGCACATATAAGTCAGTATCAACTTCAATATTTGGTGTTGGCAAGCCAACTAAGAATGGACCATAGTCATCATACTTTTCATAGTACTCTTCTTCATCTATAGGATCTGCAATGAATTGCCTCTTACCATGAAGAACAACTAACCATTTTTCATTTGTAGAATCATCGATAGAAAATACTTTCTTTTCTGTGATGCCATTATGAATGGTTCACCCTTCTCTCCAATATTTTCAAAATTAACTAATGTGAAAATCAATTCATCCACTACAACTCCTTTGGTGTTATCAACCCAATTACACATAAATACTAGAACTCTGAAATCTATGTAATTGAACTCCCAAATGTCTTCAATAACACCATAATATGATATTTTAGCTTCACGTGGACTCTTATCCTTCACACTACAAAATACAATGAAGTTTCTTGAAGCGTGATCCCACTATTTTGGATGACACTCTTATCATCTTGACACTTTGTGTAATATGAAAATCCAATTGTGTCAAACCCTTCATAAGACATAACATTCATTTTTAGTTTAAAGGTGAGGCATTTGATATTTTCAGCAACATTATTTGATGTTTGAGATAGTTGAAGTAAAAAAATTTTGTCAAGCCACCTAATAAATGTCCTATTATGCTCTCTAGCAAGACACATTGAATAGGCTTGAGGATATCATTTCTTGATGAAATTGGTATGTTTGGTGATATAACTACTCACTTCGTCGATGTTGTGTATTCCCACAGCTCACGACTGATTACTTTAACTCATGGTCCTAAAGTCCCTGTGCCGGAATAGTCCTCTATATTGTTGTCATTTACAAGAGATGTACTACAACTCATAAAGTCATTGCAAAAGTCCATAACCTCCCTTTTCACATAACCATCAATAATACTCCTTCAGGACGATAACGGTTTTGAACATCGGCTTTAAAAATACTCAGGTACCATTCAAAAAGATACATCCAATGCAAGAAAAATAGTCCCAACATTTTCACTTCCCTAGTCAAATGCCAACAAGATGTACCGTGATATCAAAGAATGAAGGCGGGAAATACATCTCAAGTTGGCATAGGGTAACAACCACTTCTCTTTACATCTTATCAAGATTCTCAGGATCAATACCTTTGTTGCATAGACTGTTGAAGAAGAAACAAAGCCTTGTGATTGTAAAACTTACATTCTTTTGCAATATAGATCGAATTGCCACGGGCAATATTTTTTGCATTATAGTTTGAATATTATGAGATTTAAGACCTATCAGCATTAGATTTGTCATTGACACCAGTCCACAGGTATGGGAAGAGTATCCATGTAGTACCTTAATATTAAGCAAACACTCGCAAAAAGTTTTCTTCTCCTTTATAGAAAATGTGTAACAAGTAGGAGGTAAATATGTTTTCGATCACTACTAACTTCTTCATTTAGTTCTTTCCTTTTTACCATTTCACGTAGGTCCATTCTGGATTTGATGCCATCTCTAGTATTACCAGTTTTATTTGATAGAGTAGAAATACACCATCACATTCTCAACACGCATTACAACGATACAATGCCTAATTGCCAAACAACTCCAATAAGGAAGATCACAAAATAATGATGTCTCATTAAATAAAAATTTGCCACTCTATGTGGGAATGGTACATTATGATCTCTTACTGAATGCATTGCAAAAGTCTTTTACTCTTTCCTAAACAACCTCCCCTGATATAGATTTAGGGGCACTCTGTTCCTCATTCGATCCATTGATCACTTTGTCCAACCTTCGGTAAGAATGAACTTCTGGAAGAAACCTTCAATAACCATGATATATAGTTTTGTTGCCATATTTTAATTGGATACATCACATATAGGGAATGCTTTGGATCCATTTACGCTCTATCCACACAAATTCCCATATGCTAGAAAGTCACTAAACGTACAAAACAACATATCATGCAAACAAAATGGATCTCTATGCAAAGCATCATAGGTCATATCACCTTCTCCTCATATTTCTTTAAGTCATCAATCAGACGTTCAAGATAAGCATCAATATCATTTCCATGTTGTTTAGGATCAGATATTAAGGACAACATAACATACTTATTTTTCATATACAACCAAGGAGGAAGATTATATATAAAATCATAACAGGCCAAGTGCCATGTTGGCTACTCAATGTGTCATATGGATCCATTCCATAGGTACAAAGCCCAAGTCTTATATCACTAACTTCTTCATCAAATTTAGGGTAAAATAAATCAATCTTCTTCCAGTGGAGGGAATTAGATGCATGTCATAGGATCCTAACATTATTATTTTTTACCTCTTCATGCCACATTAAATTCTCCGCGTCCATGGGATTGGCAAACAAGCTTTAAAACCATGGTATTATAGGTAGATACCACATCACCTTGGCAGGTGAGCCGATTTTGGACTTCCCTGAAGCCATCATTTTATATGTCGATGCCCCACATTTTAGAGAATCTTTCAAATCAACATAGTCCTTTTAAAAGAACCGACAACCATTTAGGCATGCACATATATTATTAGCCTTTATCCCCATTTGGCATAACATTTTTGATAATTCACATGTTGACATTGGAAGTTCATTGCCTTCCACAAGAATTTCTTTCAACAAAGACAACAATGATGTGAAGATTTTCTTACTCCATCAATTGTTAGCCTTCAGAGTATACAATCTCAACACAGTGCACAACTTCATAAACTTAGTAAAACCTATGTATAACATTCTCTCAACATCATGCACAATGTTTCTAAATAATGAAAGTGGATTGGTGCGCTCTACCCCACAACTATCTAGTATCTCATCAACCATGTTTGTGGCGACCGCTATCACACTGACAACTTAATCACACAAAACTATGCAGAATGAATCATTAACAGTGTATTATTGAAAATCACTAAAAAAGTTAAAACCTTTTTGCCAAGAGATCTATCACCAGGAAACCCTTTACAGAAAGAACCAACCATATGTATACATCATGGTTTATATTGTGTCGTCTCCTTGAAAGGATTTGAGATAACAGTTGCTTTTTCAAAGCATGCACAAAAGCAACATCATGTATCAATGTGTACTAACCAAAATCTCATATCGGTTATAGAACTCTTTATGGACTATCTCCAAAAGGACCTGAGAGTACATGGATGACAAATATGACTCTATATCTACAAGACACATAGTAGCACACTCAACCTGATCAGATACTATTGTCCTTGCTACTACTATACACTTTCTACTGCATGGTCTCTACCTCCTCATGCATGTTCACCTAAAAAGTTGTGAAACCCACGGGGTGAGACAACTTGTCCCAATGAGAGATATAACTCTCTTCCAACTATATTATCATCATAGTTAAATTGTTATAATTGAGAGAAGAAGAAACCTATATTGAATTGAACAAATATAATTGTTGATTACATGCAGAGCAGAGCAGTCTCAATATGTTATTAGTTCAAGAATCTACAACTAAGCAATAGATCATTTAATCACCTTTAAAAAGAATATGAAGAACATGTATAACTATTATAAACTAAATAGTAAAAAAATCAAAACAAGGCATCAAGCTATGTTTCTGTATTTGGTCCTTAAACAAATACGCTACACGTATGATTGTATCTTTTAACATTTCACCTTATTATGCTTGGTGGAGATGGGAATATACCTTCCATCTCCAATTGACCACCATGAAGTTAGCATCAGTACCATGTAGGTTTATGGAATAGCCGAAATCCACGACCTCTCCATTCTCAGTCAGTATGAGAGCGGTAGTGACATTATAAGTCAATCAACATATTAGCTAGCCAGGCATATAGAGGCTCTTCTCTATAGAGATACTGTAAGTAGCATGTTCTCTGTTCAAGGTATGACCTAAAGTCAATTGTGTTTGTATATCTTCAGTCATGGCCTATAGTCACACTCTTCTAAAGTAAGGCGTAACTGCCAATCTTGATGTTGCAATAGAGCTATGGTCTACAACTGCACTCTTTCTTAGGAAAATGGCTCAAGGCCAAATCCTGGGGTTTGAAGGAAGCAAGGAAATACTCGTCTTTCACCCTCACATTCAAAAATATATGCTCCAAGTAAAACTCATTTCATCATTCAATAGATCCTAACACTGAATGATTCTATGGTCAGGACAACTACATTTTTAGTTCAGTTGATAAATTAAGTGCATTACAACATCTTTTAGTATCAATCAAGTTACAATCATGAATTATAGATAAATGCTATAAAGAAATGTATAACATATATTCAAGAGATCTTGTATCAATTGGTACATATCTTGTTACACTTATCTTGGGATCTCAGTCCCCTAAATACTTTATTGGGAATCTCATCCCTACAACATTATTATTATCATGATCATATGTTTGGGTATCAAACCCCTAGTTCATTGTTGAATAGTATCACCTCTCATTAGGCAATAACCAACTCTAGGTCATAAAACGCATATACAAATCATACTTGTTGTACAAGAATATCACATGGCTCACAAGGCCTTATATATTATATAGTGTACTAAATCATCATAGCTCATACTTGGCTATGTTCATCATCTCATAACATATGCATGGTTAGGATTTCATAGCAATGCAATGTCAAGTAAATATCTTGACCATGCCATAATAAGAATCATTCAAAATGCAATCCTCTCATGATTATGGTTAGAGTTTCATTTGTAACTAAATTTAGGTTTTCCAAGTGCATACTTATCAATAAAAACCCTTATTCACATTATATGAGCTTCCTGATTGCCATAAATGTTTAAGCATACTTCATCAAATATCATTAAATATTACCAACATGAGATACAAGTTTCTTTCTTATCCTTACTAGTATATTGACTTCAACATATCTAATGCATTGATTAACCCTTCTTTAGGGTGATCAACCTACACTTATTAAAGTGTATTCATCTCATTACTTTCATGATGCATGCATTGATTATATTCAAGTTGTATTTGCCTACACTCTTTAAGGTGTATCAGACTACACTTTACAAGGTGTATCGGCCGACACTCTACAAGGTGCATCGACCTAGATACATATACTTGTGTCAGCCTAGACACATATAGTTGTGTCTGCCAAAGCATGTTAAATGTTGTCATTTTAGATATGCTTAGAGTGTAAGATTTGTAAGGTTTTTGGGGTGTATCGGCCATAGCACACACTTGTTGGTATCATCCATACTATCTTCTTATGTATCGTCCACCCAACATCATCTTGAGTAATGACCATCCAACATTAACTAGGGTATCGAACACCCAACATCAACTTGAGTATCAGCCTTACCTTTAATTTGGGTATCGACCTCCTCAACATGATGTAGTGTATCAGCCACTCAACATTGGCTAGGATATCGGCCACTTCAACCCTTTGTATGTTGCCTTCTCCTTCAAAAAGTGTATCAACCTTTTTATTAACGTAGAGTATCTACAGCCTCTTCAACTTAGTGTATCCGCCACGCCACACCATCTAAGATATCAACCACCAATTCAACTTAGTGTATTAGCCCCACTATCTATTAGTGTACCGACCTCCTCAACCAACTAGGGTTTGAGTTGTATTGGTTTAGGGTTCGCCATATCGGCCACCACACTAAACCAATTAAACATGATTCCATACAATTCCTTCACTAGACATCTCTAGATCATTACAAGACAATATTATTAGAGGCATATCAATTTATAGAGTCTAGCATACAAGCCTATCTCCTCTTAGTCGTATCGGATTAGCAATATATTGTTTAGAACATCTCAGGTCATGATGACCATCCATGTTATGGAGTAAACATAGATGTTAACTTCGATATCTTATAGATATCGATATGCCATATTTTTAGTATTTAAATGGAAGATAACACACTTAAAAGTACAATAATCCTACTCAATCAATCAACCCAAAAGAATAGGAATTCATATGTATCCGTTTCCATACCCTTGTATCGGGTTAGGGTTTCCCATAAACCAATATTGGTTTGTGCATATCGGTTTTATCATCTTCAAGCTCAATTTTTTCATCCATAACTACTCTAGTTCATGGACAAAATCCTATATATCCATTATAACTCATAAAACCATCATTTAAACAAGAAATTCAAAGTAGAAAAGGATTCACCAAATTAAGAGGAATTCTAAGAAATTCCAAATGGAAATAATAGAAATTTGAGAAAAGAAAAGGAAAAAAGTGAAACCGAAGGGAAGTATTGCACGGTAGAAGGTGAATAATAATAATATTGGGTTCAAGTTATATAACCCACCTCAAGAACAATTTAAAAGATCCAAGCTTCAAAACTCCACACTCTAAGGTTTAAGATGATATATCAAAAGTTCAAGACTCGATCACAACACTTCTCTATGAAAGAAGGTACATATTTAAGAACTTGATGAAGAAAGAAGAGAAGAAAAGAATCATGATCCAATAAATATAATCTCTCCAAGGTTGAAGACGATCATGGATTCACCTTAGGAAAGATGCTCGGCCTTCTCTTTATTCTTTGAGCTCCTAGGATTGTACTCCAAAAGAAATGGTAAAGGAATAGAAAGGTTTATTAGGAGGTAACAAGAGAGGTATATATAGTTGAGGTGCATGAAAGAGAGTGTGTATAAGGTGTCATCACTATGTGCACTTGAGTGACACATGTCCATGCATGGTAACTTCATGAAACCATAATTATCTTGCCATGAGAAACTCTTGAGGATAATTCATGGATAAGATCTTGGCCATTTGGGTATCTTCTTTGACAAGATATCATCACCCAATCTTGCTTTATGTGCAAACCGATACCACTTTTACAAGGAACCTGCAAACCGATAGGCTTCACCTACTAGAGGTGCTTAGCTCATCATGACCTCCTTCAAAGGTTAACAAACTGATAGGGGACCTCCTCTATGGTTTCCAAACCGATAAGTACTCCTGTATGCTCTTTAAAACTTGATACAACCACATCTAGGGTTCATTGTACTGAACACTTCTTTGGTTCATTCACCACAAAGAGTGTTATCATACAGCCAAGACTCAAACAAGGTTCCCCCATCTTTCTCTTTCCTCTAGTTGATTCTAAGAGAGAGAAGAGACATTCTACAAATGATAATTTACACATAAACCCTTTATTTGGGTTAATTACAATAGTTACCAAAGTTATCATATAAGGCACAAATAATTTGCAAATACGTTCAAAATTTGAGAAATAAACTCTTTCAAGTCGTAAATACTTTTGAAAAATTCAGACAAGGTTCTAAGAAACTTACTTAATCAAAGCTTCTAGGGTTATCCCAAAACCTAGGTTAGGGGTGCTACAATGTCTATTGGAATCAGTTTGTTCACATCCACATCATCGGTGGCAATTTCTTCTTCAACTCGAGTACTGTTATTGACAACTACTGATCTCATGGTTGGAATCTCTCCATGCCAGTATCATTCGGTATAGCCATGTACAATCCTGTTGCACATGAAATAACTTTTGATTTCATCAACAATGTTGACTTTCAAGTTGTTACCGCAATGCCTACATGGACAATAGAACCTATCTCTAGGTTGTTTCCTATGTTTCGCTATAAATCTTATAAATTGATCAAGACTAGTAATAAACTTCACGGTGAAGCAATTTGGATTGGACATCCATGATCTATCCATTATATTATCAAAGAGAAAATAAGTATTAGGGTTTAGTGTTTACACTATTAGGGTTTAGGTATAAAAAATTAGAGTTTATTATTTAGGATTTAGGGGTAAGGGTTTATAGATTAGGGTTTATGGTTTATAGATTAGGATATACGGTATAGGGATTACGAAAAGGCAACAAATGTGTGTACCACCTATCCCATTCTTGAACACCTATTATAATGTTCATTCAATTTTCAAGAAAATTTCAGCAAAATATCCCCGCAATTCTACAAGTACACTGGTGTAGACGGGCAAATATCCACCTACATTTGTACTTAGAAAACGAATGGGGATTTGTTGATGATAATTCTTGAAAACTAAATATACAGTATACACTTACATACTAAGTGAGATTAAGTGTTCAAGAATAGTCCCAACTCCTAATGAGTAAATCTCAGACGGGTTTCTAGACCAACAACTAGCAGGTTAGGGTTTACATGATTTGATTTACAATCATCATTTGGCTTTTTAGTGAAAAAGTTTGTGTCTCAATAGTCAAACATGGTTGTAGATCTAATTAGAGAAGATAAATTTAGATCTAATTTAATTTTAGAAATTCAAGCTATTAAATTAACTAATGGATCAATTAATAGTAAACATTAACAATGAACTAAATCAGATAA
Organism: Alisma plantago-aquatica; assembly: GCA_963693085.1. NCBI lineage: Eukaryota > Viridiplantae > Streptophyta > Magnoliopsida > Alismatales > Alismataceae > Alisma > Alisma plantago-aquatica. Next base: position 974,555,343 of record OY856409.1, read on the forward strand.
GCAACTAGCAAGAAAATTAATTAATGGATCAATTAACACTAAACAAGAACTATTAACTAAATGACACAAGAAACTTGCCCGATAATTAATAGTTTAAGAAATTAATTAGAAAATTTTAAGAATAATGAAAGATTCAAACATAATTAAAGGTTATAGATAATTAATTATAATTAAGGGTTTAATTGAGGGCTAACCACTCACTGTAGCTGTCAAGTACTGAGAGACAGTGGTGGTTGTGGTTGTAGTGACAAACTGGTTGTAGGTGGTGGATGTGGAGCAAACTAGAGCTGGAGATGGTTGTTCCAGTGTCCACTAGAGGTGGAGGTTGTAGCAGCAGCGGCTGGAGGTGCATGTTGCAGTGGTGACATTTGGAGGTCAACATTATGGAAACATAGGAGGTGACATCTATGCCTAGAGGACGATGAGCAAGAAAACCAAGTAACATTGGTGGTTGGTGGTTGGTGGCCAAAGCAGCATTGATGGTTGTGGTTGGAAGCCCAAGCAGAGCAAAGAAGACAAAGGAAGACGAAGGAAGTTGGCGGTAACGTGAAGAGTAGTAGCAGCGACGAAGAAAGGTAGTAGCAGGGGTGCATCTCAACAACAATAGTGCTAGGTATCTGGGGAGTGATGAAATAGAAAATGGGGGAAACAAACTTCATGGTTGGTATTAAGTGGAAAATAATTGTCGGTTGTTGCTAAAAACCAACAACTATTCACTTAGACGACAATTTCCTTCAAAATAATGACACCTAACCTAGTTATTTAGATGTGTGTTTCCTTTAAATAATTGATGCTAGAGTTCAATATCTGAAACAAAAAAAGACCTGAGTAATGACCTTAATCATCCGTTGCTGAAAAAATTGACACTTATCCGAGTTACTTAGACGTCAGTTTCCTCTCAAAAATTGATGCAAGAAGTCATTATCCGAATGAAAAAAATGACTTGAGTAATGATCTTAGTCGTTACTTGCTAAAGAAAACTGATACATATCCTAGTGACATGGACATCAGATCTAATTAATAGATCTATGCTGGAGGTAATTATTCGAATGAACAAAGATTAGCCTCAGTAGGGACTGTCTATTTTGAGAATACAAACCGACACTAGAGTGCAGTTCGGGGGGGGACAATTTTTTGTGGGGACGTGGCACAAACATTGTGACGTCAGTGTCTTGACGACAAATCCACACAGTTTGTGTAAATATTCATGGTTTTTCATTGTGACTCGATGTCGATTTTGTGGAAACAAATTGACGCCTAATGTATTTTGGAGGCACAATTTATTTTGTACGATGGTCTGTTATTGATTCCCAAAAATTGATGCTCATCTTAAAACTTTTTGAGATATTTTCTCTTGAAATTTTGTATTTCATAGGTTATTTTAGACGAAAGTTTTTTGAAAAGCCAGCCGATGTTAATGAAAAAGATACACTCGTGTCTTTTCTTAATCGGAAGGACTAGATTGATAGTGACATTTGTGCTAAAGAACTGACTTTTTTTGATATCTAGTGTCAGTTTTTTAGCAAAACTGACGTCAGGAAAAGTGACATGAGAGGCCTAAAATGTACTAATGATTGGAGAAAATACAGTACCATCTATGAAGACCTCACCTGGAGGGAGTTAGAGGTGAGATAAATGTAGTTATGTTTTTATAGTCTTTTTCATGTTCATATGATAACAATTATAAACAATATTGAATGTTGAAGGGCCAGTATGAACTTGATAAAATGTTGCATCACAAGTCTCTTATGCAACTTGTTGGGAGAAGATGCAGAGATTGGCAAACAATCCTCACAAGAGACTATGTCTTTGGATAAAAGAAGGAACTCTGTCTTAAATGGAACTGCATTGATAAAAAGGATTGGAAGGAGTTTGTTCAGTGGAAAAAATAGATGCATTCAAGGTATTGAATTAATTACGTATTGAATTAATTACATTTTTATGAATTCTATGTTTACTTAACAATATCACTTGTATGCACTACTCAAACCCTTCATGAAGCTCAAAAAGATAGATGTGAGAAGAATGTTCACAAGCATAGGTTGGGTTTAGGTGGTTATTGGAAACATCGCCTGATGAGAGAGCTACAACGAGATCAAGAGCTACAATAAGAGCAAGAGAAAGGGGAAGAAAAAGGGTAAGAGAAAGAATAAGAGCAATGGCAAGAACAATATGAGCAACAACAAGTGCAAGAGCATGTTGTGAAACAACAACAACCTACTACTTCTACTCCTTCTACTGTTGAGTCGTTTAGTTCTTCTGGATGTTTGTCTCACTATATTGAGTGGATAGATGTGAGGAGAAGCAAATCTAGAGAAATACCCATCCAAGAAACACAGTATGTGGCTTCAAAAATTGTAAATTTCTCAGTCTGACAATAATGACCATGTTCTTTTTCCATTGGATTATTAAATTTTACTGATTAGGCAGTTTTTCATGATAATTACTTGGAGTTTGCTTCCCAAGAAAAGGAAGGAAAGCTCACCCACCAGGGAACACATGATGAATTGATGATTTCTTTAGGGATAGAAAATCATCCTGGATGTATTATGGGCGCTAGAGATGGTTATGAGATAAAATAGTTTTTTGGTGCATCCCAACATAAGCACAAACAATCCAATAATGGGTTTGATGTACATGTAGGGAACTATACATGCAACCTTAGGCAGTGCAAGATTCTCCAAAAATCATAGAACATGCTCATCACTTGCCCCTGGGGTGAATTTTGAGTAGTCCTTTAGACCCACATGGAAAAACAATAGTAAGATTCAATTCAAGGCAATTTATACATTGTGATAAAATAATCCCAAACATCAATATTTATGTTTGTCAAATTAAATTTAATGTTTCATAAAATTGTATGTGGCCAGAAAATGTCATCTTGTTATTGATGATGAATAATCAATGTCATGGTAGATGTCGAGGTGATGTAGGTCATGGTATTCCCCTTCCCTCTCATTACTATCATGTGAGAATTATACATGTCTTTCTAGGAATGAGGGACATAGCTCTCCCATATGAGCACCCAGATGCCACAACAGTCAGAGAGGTAGATGGTGTCTTTACTGGGTGGTTAAAATGAATCATTATACTTCTTTAGGTATGAAAAATGCATACTGAAACATAAATAAAATAATAGAAAGCTAATATTAGAATGCATGCAGGCATCTTACAACAACTAAGAAGATCCCTAGGGTCCTGAGGCCTCCTCCCCCTCATTTAATTCCACAGGAGATGTTCAAGTCATTAGGCCCTAGCTACCAGACATTGATAAGATGTTTAAACACTATACACCAAACATATACCACTATGATCAGCCTTGGGAGGATATAATAGGTATACAACGAGACAATGTTGTAGTGTTGCAATATTTTTTTAGCTATTTAAGTATGATTGTCTGAACGCATCATTGGTAGAACTTTGGTTTTGGTTAGTGTGAATATCCTGTCATATGTCGAAAATTGTTTAATTATTTTATATTGGTTATATATATAATATATATATATATATATATATATATATATATATATATATCAGTCATTTGTATTACACAATTGGTGAGTTAAGAATAAAATATGTGGGAGCAGATCACCATGGATTTTGTGGTGGGTCTACCTCAGACTAAGAAAGGTCAAGATGCTATATGGGTTTTGGTTGATCGCCTTACCAAGTCAGCACACTTCCTTGCCCTGAACACCACTGCCAAGGTGTCAGATTTAGCTGAGTTGTATATCAAAGAGATAGTGTGTTTGCATGGCATACCCGGTTCCATCATCTCCGACAGAGACCCAAAGTTTACTTCCAAACTGTGGAAGCAAGTTCAAGAGGAACTTGGTATAAGGTTGAAGTCCAGTACCGCTTATCACCCCCAGATAGATTGTCAGTCAGAATGGACAATCCACACCTTAGAGGATCTGCTGAAAGCTTGTGTGCTCGATTGGGGTGGATCATGGGAGCAGTACTTACCATTAGTTGTGTTTGCCTACAACAATAGTTACCAAGCCAGTATTGGGATGCCTCCGTATGAAGCTCTATAGGGAGACCATGTTGGTCACCACTTCACTGGGATGATGTTGATGAAAGGACCTTGTTGAGGTCAGATGAACTCCAAGTGTATGATGATAATGTCGCTTTGATCAGGCAAAGGCTAAAGAGATCCCAGGATTGACATAAGTCATATGTTGATGAGAAGTGGACTGATGTGCATTTCACTGTGGGAGAACATGTTTTTCTGAAAATCCAACCGCTCTGAGCTATAGCTAAGAACAGAGGAAAGTTGAGTCCCCGATACATGGGTCTGTTTGAAGTATTAGAACGGATTGGTGAAGCCACATATAGATTGGTGTTACCCCCTCAATATAGTATGATGCATGATGTGTTTCACGTGTCCAATCTAAAGTGATATGTGCAATATCCGAGCCATGTGATGAGCATTGAACCCATTGAGCTTCAAGGAAAGCTAACTTATCTTGAGTTGCCTTTGCAGATTCTAGATACCAAGGTAAACGAGCTCAGAAATAAGAATATAGAGATGATAAAGGTTCTTCAGAAGCACCATGGAGAGGATGAGGTCACATGGGAGCTGAAGACGGACATGGAAAAGGCATATCCTAATTTGTTTGTTTGATTGATGAATTTTGAGGGCAACATTCCTATAAGGAGGGGAGGATGTTATAACCCCATTTTCTAAAGCATGTAAGGAGATTTGTAAATCTCTTTTTAAAAGATAAATGAAATCAATGATTTATTTTATGACTTTATGTGAATGAATTTCGTGTATGATAGCCTTGTGTATTTTCTTAATGGGCCTTATTGGCCATTGAGCCCTATTGAAAGAAAAAAAAGAAAAAGAAATGAAAAAGGAATTCAATTGGATAAAGGAATAAATAAGAAAATAAATAAAAGAAGAATAAAATGTTAAGGAATATTTTCCAAAATAGAAATTTGAGATATTAAGGTTCCTTGGGGTTCAAGGAACTCAAGATAATAATATAATAGCAAAAGAAATAGAAATTATATGGAAAATATGAATAAATAGGTGTTTTCTTGCAACTAAAGAAAAGGAACCATTTCATTGAGATAATGATCCCATTTTTTTTATGGATGAGAGATAACAGCATAAACAAGGTTCCCTTAAAATTTGAATTAAAAAGGAGTTCTAATTTGGGAGTTATTTATTTTTCAAGTTATCCTCAAATTTGTGATTATCTTGGAAATTAGAAAATCGTTTCTTTTCCTTGGTTGAGCGCATGCATGGATGGCCATTGGATCTTGATCCAACAGGCACTGCTAATCATCATGTCCCAGCAGGACAAGGACACAGGCTGGCTACAAGGGGAATTTCCCCTCTGGTTTCTGATCAAACCAGTGCATGTGCGCGCTTGGGAAGAGTCCCAGTGAGTTCGGGAAGACGAGAGGAAGCTTCTTGACCCTAATTTGATAGACTCCCATCACGTCTACATGAAATGCCCAATTGGGCTAAAGGACAGTTGGCGGCGGGTTGAGATAACCCTAAAAGAGCCCCCTAACCCTATATAAAGACCATCGCTCGAGTCCTCACACCCTAGCGATCTTGAGCGGCCACACCATAAGCCCCTGCACCCTCTCTCTTGCCCTATTGAACTTGCTCCGAGAGGGACCAGCAGTGGCACCGCCATGAGTTTGAGTTAAGGAGGAGAGGAGGATGATGAGCAGGAACTGTAGGATCGAGGACCACAGTGAGTTGGTGTGAGATCCAATGATCTCTGGAGCAGCGTGCTTAGTTAGCCCGCTTAGTTGAGTTGTTCGACGCGAGGTGTTGGATCAAAGTCCATCGTGGACTCAAGCAACATCCGATGAATGACAGCCAATAGTTGTGCGCGCCATCGAGATAGTGGAGATCAGCAATGGTGAGCGTCAGACAAGATGCGGTCCATTGGCACATCGATCCAATGATCCACAAAATTCGGTAATTCCTCTCTCTGCCCAAATAATCCAGAAAAGGATTTTTCCTTGTGAAATTAATAGAAATAGCGAGAATTCTCTAATGGGAAAACTTTATACATGAAAGTTTCATAGAAAAATATGAGGAAAATGATAAAAATAGTTTGGAGACTTAATTTTATATCATTTTACAAAATTTCTTTAACTTGGTATAAGTATGTATTAAAAGGATAATTAGAAACCCTAATTGAATATAAAGGGTGAAACTTTGTAGATTAATAGGTTAATTTGAAAGGTATTAACCTGTTGATTGCTAAGATAGAGTTTTTATCCATTTTGAATGCAAAGTTGGTTAATTTAGGGTTTTAATCTATAAATAAAGATGATACATGTAGAAACCCTAATTTAGGGTAAAAGAAGAGGAAAACCATAATTATTTCGGATTAAGGAAGTGAATTACTATATGATGATCCTAAGACTGTTAGGAATATTAAAATGAGAATATTTAAAGGTTTTAAGTATATTTGATGAATTAGGGTTCATAATGTTAAAAGTGGAGACAAAACCCTAATTTCAAAGGAAACCCTAAAATTGGAATAGAAATCCTAAGGAATAAGATGAAATTGGATAAGTTTTGATAAAAGGAAACTTGTACTTTTATTTTAGGATTTATATTCATCTTTGCTTGCTTGATTGGATTTCCCTTCTTATTTGATTCTGTCTCAAAATCTTCAACCCAAGGTATGTGGTTACGTTTATGTATAACCACATTAGTTTCACGATGATTCTCAGAGTTTTAATCAGTTGTTTGAAATAAACTGCTTGGATGACTTTTATTTCCTTCAACTATAAAGTGACTATGATTATCACTATTAATGTATAGATAACTGGCTTACATCTGAATCCACCTCTGTGGCTTGTAAAGGCTAAAACGGGGTAACCTGGGTAAAGTCTCGGTTATCGTGAGTTAGAAAATGGGCTACCCACGTGTAGTTCCATGAGACTCTTTAGCATGCCATGAGTTAAGGAGTGGGCTATCTAAGGGTAGTGCCATGTGACTCAACCCTAGAAACGGGTTCACCTATGGGTGGGACCATGAGGGGTTTAATGGGGATCTACTATAAGGAAAGTAGTATCCATGTCCACTGCAGGGACAGCGTAGAGGATAGGATATGCATGGATCGTGAAGTTATATTTAAACGTAAAATTGTTTGTTAAATGGTAATTGGCTGCAATATATTGTTATGAATAATTGCACAATTATTGTTTCCCCCACATACCAACTTTGTGTTGACCGACGTTTTGTTTTTCGGCATTTTAGGTACAAAACCAAAAGGAAAAATAGTAAAACGTCATATTGTGAAATACATGAATTAAAGTTCAAGGAGGATTAGTTAGAGTAGAACTCATATGTGGATATAAGTGTAGAAATCCAAATTTTCAAAGGTATGCAAAAGTTTATTTTCTTACAGCTTTCCAGTATAGTCTGTTAAAATTTAATAATTGTTCTTGTTTAATTGCCAAAGCTTTGATCCAAAAATTATGTGTGCAGCTTCGACCTCTCAGTCTCCCTTAATTGGGGGTTACCAGAAGGTGGGGTCATAACATTTAGTATCAGAGCCAATTCCCCTCTAGTAGGTGGGGCCCACATGGGTCTGTGGCATGCCAGTCTTTGAGCCATGCGGTCTACGCATGTTGGAAAGGGTTATCTGAGTTGATGGAGTTGCCCATGCATTGGTAGTGTCCAGGCATGTTGGAAAGGCTATCTGAGTTGATGGAGCCACCCTTGCATTGGTAGCCGTGATCGGGAGATGGGTGTACATGGGACATTTGGGTCTACACTGAAATGGGGAACGATTATGAGGCCATATAGTTGAGCCTAGATGAGGACGTCAAGAGTCTAAAGTGGAGGAGATTGTAACATCCCAGGATTTGAGGCCTCAGATAATATGATCTTAAAAGGAATGATTGGACTACCCATATCACCAAGGTGCACCTCCTTTTCTGGGAGCCCATCTCTAAAGAACTTCATAGTTAAGCATGCTCAGCTTGGAGTAGTACTAGGATGGGTGACCAATCGGGAAGTTGATCCTAGCTTGCGTGTGAGTGAGATTAAGATACACAATTAAGGCCAGTGTGGTCTGTGGGACCAGTCGTCATTCCTGAAACTCTACTAAAGCCTTAGGCAGTGGGCTCGGGCATTACATTTCTAATGCCCTCATTGTTTGGCATTGTACTTAGAGATCCGAGTGGCATCAAAGAATATGTGACTATTATGATGTAATATTTTGGTGCTTCCAAGATAGTGATATTAGCTTCGTTCAATGTTAGGTAAGTTTTTGGCATGTTGTTTATATTTCTAACCTAAGAATACAATTTTGTTTTGAGATTAAATTTTTATTTTATTTTCATTCTAATCACTCAAAAATAGGCACTGGAAGTTGTTAGTGTTTGTTCCCAAGACTTGGAGTGTGTATCTCTTAGATCTTTCAGGTGAAAAACTGCTACCATATGATGCACACCCAATGAAATTGGTGACTCATGTGTAAGTATAGTTATTTTGTGTCCAACATATTTATTCATGTTTGCATCATATGCTAGTTTAATAATGCAACATATATGTTAATTTATCTTATAGGGGTGTGAAAGAATTCTGTATCAGTGGTCCGAAGGTAGATAAGAAAAAGAAATCAATAACTTGGACAAGTATTGATGTATAGTATTATCATTCCAATTTCATAATATATGACCAACTCTGTTTAATTAAATTTTATTAATGTACATTGTAAATCTAAAAACCCCTATACAAAACTATGGTTGGGCATGGACATATTATGTGATGATGTATATGAAAGTGATTGTCAATCACGCAAACAAATCAAATGTATAGAGAATGTAAGTTATTAGTATTAGATCACATTAATGTCATTTGATAATACAAATAATTAAATCTAACTAGAAGTCTCATTCTCTTTGCATTTTTTTCTAAAGAGTGGACCCTATACAATGGATTAGCTGAATGACCTATGTGAACAGTGGGCATCCTGCATCATTGGAATTGTGAACTTGAACAAAAAAATGATGGTTGATTGATATTTTTTGGTAGTTTGAAAATTGATATCACATTTTTTAATGTATTTTGTGAGTGTGAACTGAATGTTGATATAATTATACATTGTGACTTAAAAACTAAGATGGTAGCTGATGTTGATATGTATTTTGTTGGTGTGAATTGAATGTTAAGTGCATATGTGTGTGTGAATTTGAATGTGAAGATGTGAGGAAAATAAAAAGTTTTATTCATGCATACATATATGAAATTCAAGTGTGGCTGAGAAATGAAACAATTTAGTTGTGAGTTCATGGATTTGTCTGCAATTTGAATTTTAAAAAAAAAGACAAAATGTGGCATGTTACTTTGTATAATTTTATATTTTTCTTACATGTGTGACGACCTGTTGCTATGTCGTGATGGTTGTAGAGAGCATGTTGTTCTTTAGGACATTTAGTTATAAGGAACAAGGCTCCAAACAGGCACGTAGGGTAGATAGTAGGATTGCAAGACTACTTAACAGACTATATACACATGTTACATTGGTTATATTCAAACAAGTGACAGTTTATACGTAAAATTTTCACTATCATTCACTGATAAAACTGACTTTAGTAAATTTCACGTGGGTTATTTGTCATTATGCATCCACTAGAAAATAATAACGACGTCGATTACTTTTCTTGAAACCTACAAGTAGAGGTCAAAGTAAACTACAAAGTATGTGACCCACTATGTGTTATGTCGTCAGCTCCTCCCTAACAAAGAACTAACAACATAAATTATTGTTTTCTGTTTGGCTAACTGATGAATAATGGTTAAGTTTTTGTCATCGCCCACTTCATCTTCATTTCAAAACTGACGCAGAATACCAAAAATAACTGACGACATATCCCCATTTTGTAGTAGTGACCCTAGTTTTCTAGGTTTTTTAGAATATCCACAAGAATTAAAATGCCACTTCATCCTTTTGGATTTGGATCTCATGACATCAGTTGTTTACACTAAAAATTGATCCCTCTACACCCACCTTGATGGATTCTCTCTTTTTTGTCTAAATTTTGTTCTTTGTTTGTCTAAGTGTAGCTAAGAGCCCCTTGTGTTATGTTTGAGGGGATATATGTAACTATAATATGATGTTGGAAAATAATTATACATGATTCCTCGATCTCATTGACAATGGCTATGTTATTGTTTATTCTCATTTCTTATGTACTTTCTTTGGATGATAGGGAAACCATCACTAAGGATCAGCCACATCGGTGACCTCACCTCGATAGTGTAATGCCGCAACAACCAATCACATTGGGTGAGATAGGTTAAATTCACATAGAGGTTGGCCTACTTGACTGGGTAAAGGGTCATTGAGGTGTGTTTGTAGGGAGTCAAACCTGGGTCCCTACTCTGGGAGCTCAATGCATTACCACTACACCATCACCCCCTAGCTCCTTCTTACGTATTACTATTATGATTGATGTATGGAATCACATAAGGCACATAAAGATAATTTATAAGAGATTAAGAGTGGAAAAATAGCTAAGTCCAACCAATGGATCCTTCAATAGTTTCCCTATTTTATCATGTATACCTATAATACAATAACCTTAGGTGTGAGATCTAAGTACCAAGGTATGCTTATACATATGCAATTAGTAAAGAGCATGTTTAGTGGTTGTATTAGGGGTAATAATAGGTGAAACACCATTCTCCTACACCCATAACATCCCTTGTGGCTAAGTGTATTGGGAGAATCATTCCTAAAAATTAGACTTGGATGATGTAGCCTAATGATTACTTATCCCTTAGTCAATGGATCCTTGTAAGGTAGGATGGTAAGAAGTAGTAACTAGTTTCTCCTATATACTATCTTGCCACTCATGACCAACTAATAGGATAAGATTCATAATCTACATTATTCTTTGTTTTTTAGTTTGATAGATTTAATTTTGGATGTATGTGCACAAATATAACCCCTATTCACGGTTTATTATTGCATATCCTGTCAAACAACCCATTACCCATTACTTGATTAAAACCTGAATTACCTTATTGATATCTAATGATTAGTTAAATTGTCTCACTCGCTTGCTTTCTAATGTTACATGAATAGTTAGTGGTCAATTGCATCGCCTAGTTAAATGTCTTTCTTGGTGTAAGGTAGAACTACCATTTCTTGTGTTGCTAATTGTCAATATAATTTATTTTAATTGTCTTCTTGCATAGTGTACTTGTTGTTTTTCCTCATACTTAGTTTGTTAATCCAAATAGATAATTTTAGTTATAATTCATCCTAGCCCTTCTTTCATGCATGACCTTTAGCTTAATTCAATAAAGTCCTCATTTAAACCCTAAAAACCGTAATTTTTACTCTAGAAAAAAAGGAAACAATATAGAACTAGTGTCTCTCCCACCTTATATGGCATAGAACCTTGTACACACCACTCCTCTACTACATCCTAAGCCCATCATATTGCATATGTTTCATATTATAAGTGTGCCTCATTGAAGACTTTGTTATCCTAGTGTGCCATAGGATCATCAAGATATCTAGTATGACTGCCAAGGAGTGGTTTTTAGACCTAGCTCAATGTTTCTTTTTTACTTTTATAGAATGTATTATACTACATAAGTTGATGATTCATAGGGGCGGATGCATATTAAACCTAGTTTTAGTTGCATTTTCTGTCTGATTTTGCATTCATCTTCATCATTTTAGTATAGTACTAGCTTGAATTTACGTTCTCTCAATTTTTTGATAATTTATAAGGTTTTTATCCAAATTCTTGGTTTTCATTATAGCCTTGAACTTCATTGTATATGAGGAATGTAGGAGGTGGTGGTCTTGCTTTTAATAAAATGTACATGATTTCTAATGGTATGAGCCTTCATTGAGCCACACATCAATACTTGTGCCCTCGATAGGCAAACATGTCAGTGCAGCCCCAACAACTCACAACACAATTCTCCTAGGGTTGGGTTTACTTCACACAAGAATCCCATTGATATGAAGAGAAATAAGTTTATTGGGAAATTCTGCCATATGGAAACCCTGAGCCTAATGATTATCTTGCCCAATGACACTTCTTCCCCATGAAGATCTTGCACCCTACCTTCCAATGGGTATTCTATATGATGGTACTTCTGCCTGATGGGGATCCTTCCAAAAGAGATCCCAACTCCCATACTAACATATGGGTAGACTCAATGCATCATCGACTGAAAATAATTCAATCGGATAATAATCCAACACTCCAGTTGGACAACATGCCCTGATGGATCGACAAACCCCCGAAAAAGACTTATTGACCCACAATATTTCAAAATTAAACTGACAAAGACCTACACTACAACTAAATTACCTTCTTAGAAAGCATCAATAGATGGTCTCTAACAAATGTTGTGTGTCCCCATTTTGATGGGAGTGGTGAAGAGTCACAACCCTTCGTCTACCTCTTGTTGTCGACCCCTTTTGTTCATGGAGGTTATATAAAATTTGTTGGGGAAGATTCCAAACCCTGGCCAATGCCTATAAACATAATACCAGAGCCATCAAGAAAAGGAGCCATGAACTAAGTCGCCAAGATATTGTATTCAATTCATAACATTCACTTCTAGCCACTGTCAATCTCATCCATTGACCGCCTCCTTCAGTCAACAGCCAAGGCGTTCCCTCTCTCCACCAAGACTCCAAGTTGTGAATTTGAAAGAAACTAGTTAAAGGACATTATCCACCATTGACATACCATAATTTTTCCAACTATTTAGCCTCCATAGTAGTAGATCTAGTCTATAAATAGAGAGATCGACAGTCAAGCAGCCCATCTCTGATGAATGTCTAGGAGGCGTCTTGTTGTTCGTTAGACACCATTGTTCCAAAGTTTGAAGAATAATTCCTACACACCACGTCTAAGATTTTCACCTTTTCTCTGATTATGAATTCTTCTTCTCTTCTTTCCTTTATTGAAGTTGTATTTTCTGCCATGAGCGAGTAGTCCTCTCTCTAGGGTTTGGGGAGTAACCCAGCTACCCGATTTAGTTCTCTTTACTACTTCTGCCACTATATGGACAACTATATGTTTTGAATCCTATATTCTTACATGATCATCAAGTTTATATGTAAATCAAATCTTGGGTGTAGAGAACTTTGGACCTAGGATGTAGGACATCATTTGATTCATGTGATACCCTTGATGATAATTTAAGGTAGGTGTTTTTTGAGGCAATAGATGTGTGAATTCTAGGTAACATAATAGTGAGCTTAGAGTGATATTTGTCCAAGTATTAATCATAATTCCTAAGGAGGATTTTCCTAGCGTCATCATATACATGTTCATGATTAATATGACGTAGTGGGAGTGTGAATGATAGGCAACAGTAGTGAAAATCATTTGAGCCTATTTTTCCCATCATCTAATAATCAACCTTTAATCCAATATTTTAATTATATGCAGTGTTAGAATATCAGTAATCAACCATTTGTTATAAATAATACTTCTTGACTGCTTACTTTCATTAGTAAATTCTTAAATATGTTATCATTTTGGTTCGATCCTGAACTTTGCTATGACAAGATCCATTAGCTTGCAGGTTGCAGTATTGTTTGTTGGTTAAGGTAAACTCTAGGGATTTCACCTCTAGTTAAGTTTTCAATGAAATATCATGCACGTCATAACAACCATAATTTTTATTCATTATTCTTTGTTATAATTGTCAATTAATGATCCATAGGTTGACTCTCTATGTTGGATTATGAATTATGTAGGCTCCACTAAATTATAGGTCGTCGTTCTATATTTATTGAGTCTTTATTTGAAGAGACCAATGTAGGTCGGATACGATGCTGAAACATGCATGTCCAAGTAGAAGAACAAGCAACGGGTGACCATGAAGAGCAATGGTATGTTGAGCAACCAATTTCACCTCTTCCTAGGCCTCTACGTGACAACTTTGTGTTGGAAAACTACACTTCACTAATTGCAACAAGGGTTGAACAAATGCCAAGACAAGATCCTAACTCCCACCTTCTCTATTAGGATTGATTCCCACTTTCAATGTGTTGAAAAAGGAAAATACCTACAAGAACATTAACACATTCTTTCAGACTTGTTCAAAGTTTTGTACTCTATCTTCCACAAATGATTTTATTTATCCCACTCTCTTCTTCTTCTTTATAAAGGACAAAGACAAGGAGTGGTATTCTTCTAAACCAAAATTGATGACATAGGAGCCTATGAAGAACTAATTCCTTGGGAAATTTTATCCAATAAACAAACTTACACAAATGATAACATCTATTAACTCATTTAGTTATTTGGGTGATGCATAGTTTTATGAAACTTAGGAAAGGTTTCGAAGGTTGTTGAGAGATTACTCCCGTCATGGGGTACCACTATGATAGATTTTGAAATAATTGTATTTGGTTATCTCAAATGGGTAAATAGTAGTAGACCTGTCTGGTGGTGGAACATTAAAGGCCCATCCTCCTGAAGACATGCAGCCTTTGTTTTAACATTGGTTTTTAAATTTAAGGAATAGAGAATCTGGTGCAAGTAATGACTATGATAGGAAATTTGGTGCTTTCCCATCTACCTCACTACCTCCTACTACAAATTATGCCAACCATCAAATGATGAATATTCTATATGACATGATGAATCTCATGAAGAGTCAAGTGGGAGGATATTCTTACCATTATGTGCACTATATTGATTCCTTGTATGAAGAGGTAAATGCCCTTGAACATTTTGGCTATTGGATCTCCCAAGGCCAGATGTTTGAATCATGTACTCACTAGTGGAGAAATCACCACAATTTATCATGGAAAGAATAAGGTGAATAGGGACAAGGGAAGACAATGGAACATTATAGCTAGAGATACAACTCAAAGTTTGAAGAGATTGCTAGACTAATGATCCTAGATGAAATGAATAAAGTTGTGTCAACTCATGTACAAAATATTGATAGGCTTAGATGAAGGATATATAATATTTCCTTGACTCATGCACACCAAGAGGAAGGAACATTGCCTTCCCATACCATGGTGAATCCAAACAATGCAAGTGGACATTTGGTAATCCCCCAAGATTCTATGGTCCATCACCAGTGCAAGTGCAACATGTACAACAATTTTAAGGTCAACTGTATCCATATGCTCTGCTAAGACAACGACCATTCCACTACCAACATCCTTTACCTCTATTACCAACGTCTCACAAAAAATAACCACCAAAACAACCATATATCCTCCAACATCCACCTCATCAACCAAAAAACCTAATACCACCTCCACCTCATCCATAGTCACAAGCTTTGCATCCTCACCGTGAGTAATCTAATTTTTTGATAGTTATAAGGAGTGGTTAAGTTCTTGAAAAACCCAAGGGTAGAAAGGGTAATGATCATGTGAACTAAGGTTACGTTGGCATCATTATGCCAAGTTTTTTTGATACTAAGAGATTCCATGATACCATGAGACAAGAGAATTATACTTTTATACCTTAAGTTGATTTTTTAATTCCAATGGTTTTCCTTTCAACACCATTTAGTAGTGAAAGTATTCTAATTTTAATGTCATGTGTTCACTCGTAATCCCAAGAGTTCCTCCTGTGATACTTCAAGATACCCCCATGGAATCAGGAAACAAAGTTGAAATGAGCATCCATTCCGTAATTTTGGATAAACCCTCATTTAGGAGAAGGTAAAAGCATAACAAAGACATTCTCGAGATTTTTTGAAATTTGAAGGTCAATATCCCATTTCATGATGAAATCAAGAAAGTTCCACCTTATACAAAGTTTCTTAATGATATGTGAACCTTCAATAGAATAGAAAATTGGAGAATGCCCAAACAAGTTAACCTCACCAAAAAAGTCATGTCTATTTTGCAACATGCCCTCTCCTTAAATAAAACGAACCCTAGATCCCTTCTCATTTCATGCCACATTGGTGGTTTTCATTGAAAATTACTTCATTGACTGACATCTAGTGTGAATCGAATGCCCTACAATGTTTATCTTGAATTGGGCTTGGATAAATTGAAGCTAAAAATTTGTACTCTACAATGAGTCAACCAAACTACTAAAGTTACAAGGGAAAGGGTAGACAATCTTCTAGTAATGATTTGAAAGGGAATGATAACATTGTTCTTGGCAGACTTTATTATTTTTGGTATGGATCTATGGGACAACAAGATTTCCATTATATTGGTAAGGCCCTTATTAGCTACAGTTGATGTCGACATACAAATGCACACTAAAAAAATGACAGTCACTTTCATGAACATGAGGTTCAGCTTCCACATCCTCAAGACCCCATTAAGACAAGTTATAAAAGAAAGGCAAGGCTAATGAAGAGAATTTTGAAGATTTGTGTGACCATTGGGATGAAGAGAAATTGTTGAATTATAATGAGTAAACTGTATATTTAGAAAAATGTGACTCCAATCTCTGAAAATGCCTAATTAATTCAAGGCATTTCATGCCTACCAGAAGGAAAAAAAATAGCATTAATGGAAGGGCGACCACATTGGTTGCGATGACCTCATACCTCACGTTGATTTTTTATACTTTTCTTTTTAAACTTCTAAGAAACACACACATATGCCACACATGATAGTTTTTTTGTTTCTATTTCATCTTAGAGCATGAACTTATCTTGAAGAATGATCCATGAAGCACATAGATTATGTGGAAATCCATGATGAAATGAAGAAGAAAGTTGAACTAAACATCTACAACAAACTACTTAGAATTGGCGTTCTCTTCATATTGGATGTGGTATGAGATGACCAAGATGGTTATTTTCCATAGAACAATCATGGTGACCATGGAACCACCCCATTCTAGTGACATTTATCATTTAACCTTGATGATTAGACACCAAAGATCCGTGATTATTACCCTACTATCCAAAGAATTAATTCAATTGTGAGAATAACACAGTTTAAAAGCTTGGGTTTGTAGGGTGGTAATCCATTGTTTCTTTGTTCCTTTGTTCAAAATTTTGCATGAGATGATAAATAACTAGATTGAACATCATACTTTTCTAGTTAACTCTTTGCACATTTGCATTTTACATACCTTACAATTTCATGCAGTTCAATTCTCGCATTTTTAGCATTTTTTAAACAAATTGTATCTTTTCTATGCCATCCACTTGAATTGCATGAAATGCAGTTTTTTTCTAATTTCATTGTGTGATATTAGATATAGTTTCAATTCACTTTATTTTATTCTTTGTAGTTCAATTTTGATGTGAATAGGAGCATTTGGCAACATATTGCCAAATCCACCCAAGTTTGAAATATTTTTCTTTAAAGGGTTTCCTATTTTAATCTATAATTGGTTGGAGCTAAAACTACTGAAAATTGGGAAGTACATTTTCACATTATTGTTGATGATTGATATACAACTTTAGACCAATTTTATACATATCTACAACTTCTCTCATTGATAGTGAACTAACCGGTTGATTACAATCTTAGCAAGACACAAACAATTAGTGTAAGACCCCTGACCTAGATTTTTGGTTGATCATGCTTTCATAGCATAATAAGATGCTTCAAACCATAATAAAACCTTTTTGTGTGCTCTAATATCACGCGACATTCTTATGTTTCAAGTTAGGTTCAGTTTGTATGTTTTTTGAGTTAGTTTTTGCATATATATGCTTGTTTTTGGCCTAGTTGCATTTTACCCATCTCTAGGGTTTTTCTTGCAATTTGTCACTTACTTGTTGTGTATCACATGTTTTGACTTCATGTTGATGAGATTTGTACCTTGGGGGCTCTTGTCACACCATGGTTTGATATGGTGACTTCTCATGTTGAGTTTAGGGTTTGAATGGATGCCCTATTTGAATGGTTGACCTTGGTGTCGAGTCACCTTGTTTTAGCAATCGATTAATTTCTTTGTGACTCATGTTTTGGCAGAAAGTATGTTTGGAGTGTACCATCTATTCTTGGCAGTCGATGAGGGTCATTAAACCTCAAGGTTGCCAAGAAACCCTAGAGTTTGTTTTTGGTAATCGTTTGAGTTTCTAACCTGTGACGGTTGTTGAGAATCCCAACGATCGATGACTTTTTCAGGACCAAGTGATTGTTGGTTTTTCTTCATTTCATCATCCCTAATGTTTAGTGGAGGTCCTTTCATGGTTTAGGTGTTGTTTCTTTGGACACATGGCATGTTTAGTTGAACAACTAACCCTCTTTCTCTCTCTCAAACCCTCAGTTATAGAAATCTTTCTTCTTGCATTCAACTAAACCCTTTGCACCCTCTTTCTCTCTTATTGCCCTTGGATCTCTTTCCTTGTTCTTGTTGGTGAAGGAGGAGCTCAAGCTTAGAGAAGGTGGTCAATCCCTCTTGCATGTTTATCTTGGTTTTGGAGCAACCCACCTTGTGATCATGTGGTGCTTGCTTGATCTTCTTTTTGACCTTCGTAAGTGATATTCCTCTTTACACCTTCTTTCTCTTTGATCTACCCTCTTCTTCTTACTCTACTTGGACGAACCCATGGTGTTCCATGGTATTTCTTACGTTAGATCTCAAAGAAATTCTCTTCTTTGCCTTTATACCTAGGGTTTGCTCTTTGTTTTGCTACTCGACCTAAGTTTTTCTTCTTTCTCAGAGGTGGACCTAGCTTGGACGAGAGTGGTGCTCAAGCTAGGGTTTCCTTTTTGTTGGAGTTGCTTCATCATATCTAATGTAATTTATATGAATTTCTCCATTTTTATTGCTTACTTCCATCTTCAATGTACTTAATCTACCCTAAAACATGGTTACAAGTAAGAAGACAATATCTTTGATCTAGGTTTTGTGCTTACATGGTGATAGTAAGTAGATATCTCTTCTTTGTTGAACCCTAATCCTTTTGCATGAATCTATATTTGGTGATGAAGGTTTTGATGCATGCATGTTTATGGAAACAAAGGTTTCTCTCTCACACACAAATCATGGTTTTGCTTTCTTTCAAGATGTTCTTTAATTAGGGTTTTGCTTTGATATCCTTTCTTGTGGTTTGTACCTTGATGTGTTTTTAGTTTCATGGTGATGACCAACCTTTTTTGAACTATGGCCTATGAGTTTTTAGTCTTTTATGGTCTCCAAGTTTTTCTATCTCTTCATAAGCTTGCCAAGGTTGAATACCTTATGAGGTTGGTGAGTTTTGATGTGTTTCATCACCAAGCTTTGTAACATCATCGGTTCTAGCAGCAAAATCAAGGATGGTCTTTATGTATGAGCCGAAAAGGAGCTCTCCATAGATACCGACCAAACCCGCTTGTCAGGGAAGGTAGGTAAATCATAGGCAGATGTAGTCACCAAGATTTGATCTATGTTGATGTTGATGTTGTTGGACCTCAGTGGTCGTTGAGAGTGGTTAACCCGAGTTTAGTGATCGCTGAAGATGGTCAATTTCATAGGTCGATGAAGGGTTGGACCCCAATCTTCTTTGGTCACCAATGCTCTACGTTCTCTTCGGTCACCAATGTGATTGATCTTGAGTAGTCACTGAATCCATAGCCTTAGTGATCGTTGATGTCACTTAACTTCAGCAGTCGATCATGTTGTTTAACCATGGAGGCCAATGAAGTGGATAACCTTTAGTAGTCACCAAGATGGTCAAACTCAATGGTCAATGAAGGTGGTGCACCTTAGCCTGGATGGTCACCAACCTTACTCAATCTTGAACGGTTGATGACACTAGTAACCCTAAGTGGTTGATGATGTTTGCTAATCTATGTGGTTGTTAGTTATATTGACTCTATAGTGAGGATGGTTGACCTAGTTTCTTCCATGATTGTTGGAGATGGTAATAATTAGGGTTTACCATTCAGGGCTATTTGTAACCCTAATTTGTTGGTTCTTGATTACACCTGATTTAATAGTCTTACCTTTGTGCTCGAATGTATACAAACGTAAGGACTTGTTAAGTGTTGATTGGTAATGCTAATTTCATTTGTTATGTGTAACTTAACCCTAGTGCAAGTAGGTGATGTTGGCACATAGTCTCTTGTGTGATTAGTATAATGATAGATTACTTTCTCTGTCTTTGATGTTGTAAGCCCAAATTGTTGCTACATTAACATCATAGCTTTTATATATAGGGTTATATTGAACTTATGTATCACGTGTGTGGTGACGGTGTTGAGCCTTGATGAGGAATGGAAAGATAATAAAGTTCTTGTAGGGAATGATGTGATGGTCTTAATGACCTTGGACATGGTCTTGTGCCCTCATTGAGGTGTTATCCTATTTATTATGTGATAGGAATTTGGAAATTGTTATGGTATGATGATCAATATGGACTCATGTGTGGAAATGAAATAGTACCATTTGGTTTTGTGACCAACTTTATACCTAATACATTTTATATCTTCTAAAATTGCTATAAACACCTTGTTGTGTAGAATTCTTTTAGGGTTTTTTTGTAACTTGATTGATGTAGTAAAAGACACCCAAATGGCATTTATTATCAAGTGAAATCCTAATCACATAGTTGCCATGTCCATAGATCCATTCTAGGGTTAGGATTTGTTGCATGGTGAAATAGACTCTCCCCACGTACCTGAGTTCAGAGATTTCTAAAATTCTCTTTCATTATACAATTGTAATTCATGTTGTAATAATGTACATGTTGAATGTTGAGATTGTATTATGGTGTATGTATAGTTGTTTGTTCATGTTTGCGAATTATGCTTCCGTATTGCTGTTACGACCCCACCTTCCGATAACCCCCAATTAAGGGAGACCGGGAGGTTGAAGCCGCACCCATAAAATTCCGGTTCAAAGGTTCAACATATAACCAATAACAATTATTAAATTCTAACATACTATACTGAAAATGGTAATAAAATTTTTCTTAATCATACCTTTGAAAAGTTGGAAGTACTAGACTTCTAACCACAAGAGAACTACTCTAACTAACTCCTCCTTGTTCTTTAGTTCTTGAATTCACAATGTGTCACTTTACTGTTTTTTACTTTGGAATATGTACCTAAAACGCCGACAAACAAAACAACGGTCAGTCGGTATGTGGAGGATCCAATAATCAAGAAACTATACTAACAATGTAATCAAGCAATTAATCTTTTTAACAATCAAGATTACATTTTAATATAACATCAGCGATCCAAAAGTTCCATAACCTCTGTGCTATCCCTGCAGTGGACCTGTATACCAAACTACAACCCCTCATGATCCACCAAAATGGTAAACCAGTTTCTAGGATTGAGTTACATGGTAAACCGAAGAGTCTCATGAACGCACAAGGCAATCCAGTTTCTAACTCTCGGTATGCTGAAGAGTCTCATGAACGCACAAGGCAATCCAGTTTCTGACTCACGGCAATCCTAGACCTTTCTCTAGGTATTACCCCCTTTTCAGCCTTTTTAAAACACCAGAGGTGAACAAGGATCTAGCCAGTTATATGCATACTTATGATGATAATCATAGTCACTTTATAGTTGCATGAAATAAATAAACACTCAACAGTTATTTCAAGCAACCGGTAAATCATTCGGGAATCGCCGGGAAAGTAAAGCGATTATTCATAAGCGTAACCACATACCTTTCAATTGCACTTTCAAGATAGAAAGAGAAATCCAATCAACAAGCAAAACCTGAAATAAAAGGACAGTTTCCTTTTATTAATATTTATCCACTTCCATTATTCCAATTAGGATTCCAATTCCATAATTAGGGTTTCTTTTAGAAATTAGGGTTTTTCTTCTTCTTTCATCATTAACATTCTTAATTTATCAATCCTCATAAAACTCCTACTTTCTCATTAAATTTCCTTTATTAGACAATTGATTTCCTTATTTCATGGAAACATGGTTTTTATCTTTCTTTATCTCAAATTAGGGTTTCCATACAAAATAACCTTCTTTTGAACATTATAATTCCAAGTTAAGCATTTTTGCAATTAAATAGCAAAATAAACTGCCATTAACATTATCAGGGTCAAACTTACCGATTTGACTTGCTAGATTACCAAAATACCCTTTCAACTTCCAATTAGGGTTTCTTATCCAATTTTAATAAACTTTATAGCCAATTAAAGTACTTTTGTAAAACCAGGGAGATTTAGGTTCTTGAATTATTTTTATCGTGCTCCTTGCATTTTTCTGTACAACTTTCATATATTAAGTTTTCTCATCTGATATTCCTAGCTATTATTACGAATTTAGCAAGAAAAGGCATTTTTCTGATTATTTGTCACAGAGAGGGAATTACCAGAAATTCTATGGCCGTTCGATCGTTAGACCCGTGGTCCGCGCCTCGATCGGACGATCCTCGCGCGCGCCTCCTCTCCACTTAAGCGCCTCACACCGTAGCTGTTGGATCTTGCTGGTCCACGGTGGTCCACGATCTATCTGTCTCCGCCTATCTTTGATCCCAGCGTTCGATTTCAATCGAACGGTCGTGGCCGACGTCACTTAACAAAGTCGCGTCCTCTCCCGAGTCAACCGTTAGATTCCGATCTAACCGCCACGGAGCTTCGTCCTCCTTCGACCCTGCCCTTTCTAAACGCGGCGGAGCCGCGACGACGTTCTCACCGGAACAAAACCAATCACGAGCCTGGGCGAGCGAGGGAGGGCCGGAGCAGGTCGTTCAAGTTCGTGAGGTTCCCAGGGATCGAATCATCCCTTTATATAGACCGTGGGAGGTCCCCTCTAGGATTCCCATCCCGAGCCAGGATCACAGTCCGAGCCCAATTGGGCGTTTCCTCAACAAGGTGACTGTTGTTATAAGCAAACTCTGCTAAAGGTAAGTACTGCTCCCATGATCCACCCCAATCGAGCACACAAGCTCTCCAAAGATCCTCTAAGGTCTGGATTGTCCTTTCTGACTGTCCATCTGTCTAGGGGTGATAAGCTGTACTGAACTTTAACCTTGTACCAAGTTCCTCTTGAACCTGCTTCCACAGTTTGGAAGTGAACTTTGGATCTCTATCAGAAATGATGGAACTAGGTACTCCATGCAAACGTATTATCTCTCGGATGTACAACTCAGCTAAATCTGACACCTTGGCAGTGGTTTTCAGTGCAAGGAAATGTGCTGACTTGGTAAGGCGATCCACTACAACCCATATTGCATCATGACCTCTCTTGGTCCGGGGTAAACCCACTACGAAATCCATGGTGATCTGTTCCCATTTCCATTCTGGAATCTCTATAGACTGTAAAAGTCCACCGGGTCGTTGATGTTCAGCCTTCACCATTTGGCACGTAAGACAACTGGACACATAAGCTGCAATGTCTCTTTTCATTCCTGGCCACCAGAAAAGCCTCTGCATGTCCTTAAACATCTTAGTAGTTCCTGGATGTACTGTATACTTGGAACCATGAGCCTCTTGCAAGATACGTTCTTTCAGTGGTGAGTCTTCAGGAACCCATATACGATTCTCAAACCTGATTCCTCCATCCACTCCCAAAGAAAGACGAGTCTGCGGTTTACTCATCAAACCTCTCATCTTGTCAAGTTCCCCACTGACCAACTGTGCTGCAACAATCTCACTTAACAAATCAGACTGTATCTGAATGTTGGCCAATCGAACTCGATCACTTAACAGTTGAGGAGACCATTTCACCAACTCTTCTAAGCTCTTCCACTGGCTAGACAAGACAGCTGCACACCTGAGTTGTTTCCTACTCAAAGCATCAGCTACCACATTTGCTTTTCCTGGATGATAAGCTATGGTGAAGTCATAGTCCTTCATGTACTCCATCCATCTTCATTGTCGTAGGTTTAAGTCTTTCTGTGTCAGAAGGTACTTCAAGCTCTTATGGTCGGTGAAGATCTCAAATGTAGCACCATATAGGTAATGTCGCCAAATCTTCAAAGCATGAATAATGGCTGCCAGCTCTAAGTCATGTGTAGGGTAATTCACTTCATTGGGCTTGAGTTGTCGAGAGGCATATGCAACCACATGTCGATTCTGCTCCAACACACAACCAAGTCCCATTTTTGATGCATCGGTGAAGATCATGAAACCCTCATTTCCTGATGGTAGAGTCAACACTGGTGCTGTGGTCAACTTCTCCTTCAACTCTTGAAAACGAGCTTCACAAACATTAGACCACACAAACTTTGTATCCTTTCGAGTCAACATGGTCAAAGGCAAGGCAGTCTTGGAGAAGTCTGAAATGAAACGTCGGTAGTATCCTGCTAACCCCAAGAAGCTTCGGATCTCGGAGGGGTTCTTCGGTGTAGGCCAGTCTCGAACTGCCGAGACTTTAGCTGGATCCACGGAGATCGTTCCTCCTGAGATGATATGTCCAAGGAACATGACCTGATCTATCCAAAACTCACATTTTGAGAATTTTCCATAGAACTTCTGCTTTCTCAGGATATCAAGGACTATCCTTAGGTGGTCTCGGTGTTGCTCTAGGTCATTGGAATAAACCAAAATGTAATCTATGAACACAATGACAAAAGAGTCAAGGTAGGGTTGGAACGCACTATTCATAAGGTTCATGAATACACTAGGTGCATTGGACAACCCAAAAGGCATAACCACAAACTCATAATGACCATATCGTGTTCGAAAAGTTGTCTTTGGAATGTCCTCACTCTTGACCCTCAACTGATGGTAACCTGATCTTAAGTCAATCTTGGAAAAGACTCGGGCAGACCTCAACTGGTCAAACAGGTCATCTATACGGGGTAAAGGGTATTTGTTCTTAATGGTCGCTTGGTTGATCATCCGGTAGTCTATGCACATTCGAAGTGACCCATCCTTTTTCTTTACAAAAAGAACTGGTGCTCCCCATGGTGATGTGCTAGGACGGATAAAACCCTTGTCTAGCAATTCTTGCAATTGTTTCTTCAACTCAAGCAACTCTGCAGGGGCCATTCTATAAGGTGCTCGGGAAATAGGGCTTGTTCCTGGAGCTAGCTCTATGGAAAAGTCCACCTCTCTTTCGGGAGGAATCCCAGGTAGATCATCCGGAAAAACATCAGCATAGCCCTTTACAACCTCTATCTCCTCTAAGGGTTGCACCTTGGTCTCGGGTTCGGTAACAACTGCTAGGAAAGCATGACAACCTTTACTTATCATCTTTACTGCTTTTAAGGATGACACATATAGGCTGGTGGTGGCATCTTCTCTACCTCTAATGACAAAAGGTGGGTGACCTGGTTCTTTAATGATCACTTTCTTTTCCCTACAGTCAATATGGGCTCTATAGGTATAAAGCCAATCCATTCCAATGATTACATCAAAATCATTCATGTCAAGAAGGATAAAATCTGTAGGAAACTCATGATCTCTATATTTCACAGGTAACACCGGAGTTTTCAAAAGAGAAGTAAAGATACGGCCACTTGGGGTTGTAACATCTAAGACATATCCTAAGTCCTTGATATCCAAACAAAGCATTGTTGCAAGATTTCTCGAAATGAAAGTATTAGTAGATCCAGAGTCAAACAAAGCTTTTACATTATGTCCCATGACTTCAAGCATGCCTACATCATGTTCATCATACATTAGATCATTACATGCTTGACTTTCAAACATAAAGAAAAACTCTAAGGGTTATTACCCTCAATCAACCGGTTAGCATTCGCTTGAGCTTCTTCATTGTCAATGGCGAACACTCGAGCTTGTCTTCTGTCTCCTGCAGGTGGTGCCACAACTACAGGTGGGGCTGCTACTGGTGGTGCTGCAACTGGACCTGGTCCTCTGGGAGCAGGTAGAGGACAAGCAGCTTGGACATGTCCCTCTTGGTTACATCGGTAACAGACCTTCTTCTTGTGGCGACACTCACCAGGATGCCATCTTCCACAAGAGCGGCATCGGGGTCGGTTGCTATCTGGTTGGGGTTTCCCTTTTCCTCCATACTGTCCTTTGGCTTGATGACGTCCTTGTCCCTTCTTGTGATGGTTCTTCTGACTCTGAGTTCCTTCAGTGAAACCCAAATACCCCTTAGGTGGAGGTTGAACAGGCATCACAGTCCTCTCCATATCCAAAGTTGTATTGTAAGCTTCTGCAAAGGTCTTGGGCTTGCTTGCCATGACATGAGGCTTGATGGCAGGATGAAGTCGCTCTATGAAGTGATCCACCCTCCTTTCCTCATCCATCTTGTACCCAAAACGTTCGAGGATGCGAAACTTCCGCCCAAAATCCGCCACAGAGGAATTTCCTTGAGTCAGATTGGTGAACTCTCTTTCCTTTTCCTTTTTAGCAGCAACAGGGACAAATCTGGCATTAAAGGTGGTTTTGAAATCAGCCCATGCCATTGGTTCTTCTGTCAGGTCTCTTCCAGAGATGTGAGTCTCCCACCATATCTTAGCTGCTCCTTCCAGGAGGTGAGTAGCAAAGAGAACCTTCTTGCAGGGTTGCACTTCAAGCATGCGGAATCCATTCTCTATTGCAAGCACCCATGCTTTCGCCTTGTCAACTACCTCAGATTTGTCTTCACCCCAGAACTTCTCTATGTTCAGCTTGACAAAGTCTAGAATGGTGGCTCCAACACGGGGACGAACAGGATGTGTTTCACCATTCTCAGCTCTAGCTAAGTCTCGAAGGGCCAAAGCATTTATAGCTTCTGTCAACTTCTTTTGTTGCTCAATCCACATGACCTCAGGTGTAGGGATCATCATGGTTGGTTC
This sequence comes from Alisma plantago-aquatica, assembly GCA_963693085.1. Taxonomy (NCBI): domain Eukaryota; kingdom Viridiplantae; phylum Streptophyta; class Magnoliopsida; order Alismatales; family Alismataceae; genus Alisma; species Alisma plantago-aquatica. Next base: position 974,581,929 of record OY856409.1, read on the forward strand.
ATCAACCTGGTCTTCTTCCATCCTGGCTTCTTCCTCAAACACATGTTGTTCCTCATATCCTTGGTCCTCTTCCTGGTCAAGGTTGCTAAATGGAACTGGGTTAGGGTTAGGGACCTCATGAGTGGTTTCTTCAGATCTCTTCCTCTTCTTAGATGACCCACCCTCATGGTTCCTCTTCCTCTTCTCAGAAGATTCCTTAATCTTCCGGGGAGGCCAAACACTCCTAGATTGGTTCCCAGAACCCACCGGAATAGCAACAGTCTTGGTCCGAGCCATCTACATAAGCATAACAAACAAATCTTTAGTTTATCATTTAAACTAGTTATACTTATGTTCAATGATATCTCATTACATATCTTTTATTCATTTTATGGAGGACCCTTAATCCTTATCTTATATGCCCATACCACATGAGTGTGGAGAAGAGAGAGAAAATCCTACTCTTAAAACCTTAATAGAATATGAGATGAGGAGTGATGAAATAAGATGAGAGAGTCCTAAAGGTATCTTATTTCGATTCGTACCCTAAGACTTTGGCCAGGCGGTCACACGGGTTCGGGAGTCCTCGTATTCCGACTAGCGGTGCGGAGGAAAATCTTGCCAGCCCCCGGTCGTGATCCCTTTCTAGACACCTCCGTCTTTCGGATACTCCTCTAATAACTCCCTTGGGTTCTATGGAGTTTGTAAAATTTAATAATTATTAATGGTTAAATGAGGAACCCATGCTCTGATACCAAATGTTATGACCCCACCTTCCGATAACCCCCAATTAAGGGAGACCGCGAGGTTGAAGCCGCACCCATAAAATTCCGGATCAAAGGTTCAACATATAACCAATAACAATTATTAAATTCTAACATACTATACTGAAAATGGTAATAAAATTTTTCTTAATCATACCTTTGAAAAGTTGGAAGTACTAGACTTCTAACCACAAGAGAACTACTCTAACTAACCGGTCCTTGTTCTTTAGTTCTTGAATTCACAATGTGTCACTTTACTGTTTTGTACTTTGGAATATGTACCTAAAACGCCGACAAACAAAACAACGGTCAGTCGGTATGTGGAGGATCCAATAATCAAGAAACTATACTAACAATGTAATCAAGCAATTAATCTTTTTAACAATCAAGATTACATTTTAATATAACATCAGCGATCCACAAGTTCCATAACCTCTGTGCTATCCCTGCAGTGGACCTGTATACCAAACTACAACCCCTCATGATCCACCAAAATGGTAAACCAGTTTCTAGGATTGAGTTACATGGTAAACCGAAGAGTCTCATGAACGCACAAGGCAATCCAGTTTCTAACTCTCGGTATGCTGAAGAGTCTCATGAACGCACAAGGCAATCCAGTTTCTGACTCACGGCAATCCTAGACCTTTCTCTAGGTATTACCCCCTTTTCAGCCTTTTTAAAACACCAGAGGTGAACAAGGATCTAGCTAGTTATATGCATACTTATGATGATAATCATAGTCACTTTATAGTTGCATGAAATAAATAAACACTCAACAGTTATTTCAAGCAACCGGTAAATCATTCGGGAATCGCCGGGAAAGTAAAGCGATTATTCATAAGCGTAACCACATACCTTTCAATTGCACTTTCAAGATAGAAAGAGAAATCCAATCAACAAGCAAAACCTGAAATAAAAGGACAGTTTCCTTTTATTAATATTTATCCACTTCCATTATTCCAATTAGGATTCCAATTCCATAATTAGGGTTTCTTTTAGAAATTAGGGTTTTTCTTCTTCTTTCATCATTAACATTCTTAATTTATCAATCCTCATAAAACTCCTACTTTCTCATTAAATTTCCTTTATTAGACAATTGATTTCCTTATTTCATGGAAACATGGTTTTTATCTTTCTTTATCTCAAATTAGGGTTTCCATACAAAATAACCTTCTTTTGAACATTATAATTCCAAGTTAAGCATTTTTGCAATTAAATAGCAAAATAAACTGCCATTAACATTATCAGGGTCAAACTTACCGATTTGACTTGCTAGATTACCAAAATACCCTTTCAACTTCCAATTAGGGTTTCTTATCCAATTTTAATAAACTTTATAGCCAATTAAAGTACTTTTGTAAAACTAGGCAGATTTAGGTTCTTGAATTATTTTTATCGTGCTCCTTGCATTTTTCTGTACAACTTTCATATATTAAGTTTTCTCATCTGATATTCCTAGCTATTATTACGAATTTAGCAAGAAAAGGCATTTTTCTGATTATTTGTCACAGAGAGGGAATTACCAGAAATTCTATGGCCGTTCGATCGTTAGACCCGTGGTCCGCGCCTCGATCAGACGATCCTCGTGCGCGCCTCCTCTCCACTTAAGCGCCTCACACCGTAGCCGTTGGATCTTGCTGGTCCACGGTGGTCCACGATCTATCCGTCTCCGCCTATCTTTGATCCCAGCGTTCGATTTCAATCGAACGGTCGTGGCCGACGTCACTTAACAAAGTCGCGTCCTCTCCCGGGTCAACCGTTAGATTCCGATCTAACCGCCACGGAGCTTCGTCCTCCTTCGACCCTGCCCTTTCTAAACGCGGCGGAGCCGCGGCGGCGTTCTCACCGGAACAAAACCAATCACGAGCCTGGGCGAGCGAGGGAGGGCAGGAGCAGGTCGTTCAAGTTCGTGAGGTTCCCAGGGATCGAATCATCCCTTTATATAGACCGTGGGAGGTCCCCTCTGGGATTCCCATCCCGAGCCAGGATCACAGTCTGAGCCCAATTGGGCGTTTCCTGAATACACCTCGAAAGGTTGCAAATCCTACGTCAGGAACCTTCGCCAGGATCTCCCGATCCCAATGGGACTCTTCCCATGATTGCTCGTGAACTGATAACATTAGGAACGCTCGGAGAAAAAATCTCTGAGACGCGCTACAGTCCGAGTCCTTTTGGGACTCTGGACGATGACCGCTCATCGTTGGATTCAGATCCAACGATCCGGGTTATCCGCGTTCAAACCAAAATAGGAAAACATTTCCTAAATTATCCAATTAAGCTTATTTCCAATGGAAACTTAGAAATTCCATAACTCCCAATTGGATTGACATTTCCTTCCCAAATTTTGAGGGAAAATCGGATATTCCATTATCCTTCACTCCTCCAAATTTGGTTTCATAATGATATTAATTCGATTCCTTTTCTTGTAATGCAAGTTATTATTATATTATTCACATTTCTCCATCTTTTCATTATTTCTTTCATTATTAATCCCTGATTTTGAGTTCCTTGCTCTCCAAGGTATCAATCAACTCGAATTCTTATTTTTAGGGAAATATGTCATATTCTTTTCCTTATTTTAGGGGATTCTCTATGTATTTCATTGTTAATTTCAATTTGGGCTTCCAATAAAGCAAGGCCCAATAAGAACTATACAACCAATCATCTATGAAATACATTTCAATTAATCATGGAACCATTCCAAACTACATCACATCAATCAAGAAAATTCATTTATCTTTAAATGATATTTACAAAAGTCATTACATAGTTTGGAAAATTGAGGTTATAACAATTGCTCTCTGATATAATTGCTAACGTTTTCGGATTTTGTCTTCTCATTTCCATGGGGTTTTGAGAAGGTGAAAATTCGGGGACGTTACGAGAATAGTCGAGGCCTTATATCAATTGATGATTATTTAGTATATATGATGTGATTGAGGACAATTGCATTTGTACCTCAGATGTTTGGGTTTGATACCCTATTTTCACTAGTATCATGACCTTTTTAACAACATATTAGGTTGTTCGCTAGTATCATGACCTATATACCAAGGACAAACTAGTCTGACTAGAAGCTTGACCATATGTATCACTATAGAGGACTCATATTGACTGAGGGAAGATGAGATATTGGTATTCTGGATCTCACATATCTTGTATGGCATTTATTTTGACTTATAAGTGGTCGTTTTGAATTAGTGGTATCCCTCAATTCCTTAGGGCATTAATTAAATACATAATACATCCATGTAGTATATCTGTTTAGGGCTAAACACACTCCACATCATATTTTAAACCTTCCCTTATATTCTTATATTGCTTAATTGTTACATAATGTTGTAAGAGAAATTAACTTCTTGCAAGTGATATCCATCCATGTTCTTCATAATCCTTCAAGTCATCTTTGTTTATATGCCAATCATATATGTTTGTTGAATCTGCCTCATCTGTTAGAATAGTTTAATATGCTCAAACTGTTTAACGTTTTGAGCATGTTTAGTAATATATCTTTGGTGATCAATAACCATTGGTTGAGAGTTATATCTCTCACTAGGACATGGGTCTAACATTGTGGGTTACCACATCTTTTTAGGTGGTCATCAACGGTGTGGGTAGCATCATGTTGTTGAGAAAGAGAAGCTTGGAAAGTAGTATATGCAGAAGGTTGGATAGTGGTTGTTAGTTGTTGTAGAGTCCTGTAGTTGTCCATGTACTCTCATGTATGTGCAGGGGATGTTTTTGGAAGATGTATGTATATCGACATGTGGTATTGGCAGTATTCCTTTGTTGTATATATGGCATGTATATGTGGAATATCTCTTATATATATAGGTTGTGGCTTAGACCACTAGATCTATATGTGAATACCTTATATGGTATGTGTTGATATAGAAGAAGTGGGACCTTTATGTAATATGTTTCCGCACATGACAGTGATGTATAAATTGGTTTTATTTACTATGGTGTATGATTAATTAGTAGTTGATCGCAAGTTTTGTTTGGGATTATCAGATTTGGGACACACTATTAGGGTACCCTCAAATATCATGATTGATTATATTTGTGCATTCATTGTGAGTTTTCGTTGAACTATGTAAATGGTTGAAGTAATTTGCATGCAAGAACTCATATAGTAAAATCCATACTACTGACCCATGTGTATCAACTATTCTTCCACCATTTCTCACCTATCTACCTCATGAAAATATGCTAAAGACACACAAAAAGAGTAGGCCTTAACCACCCACTAAAATAGTGAAGTTAGCAACTCTTCCACCCCCATTCCTCAATACTAATATCATCCATCCCTAACTACACAAATGTATATAGGAATGGAAAATGTAAAAACAAATAATGGTGCTCATGTGTAATAATAGTAGAACAAAAAGAAAACAAAATGATGTGTTCTCCTATGTATAGCACCCCAATCTCTATCTACTACCACTTGTATTTGCATCCCCATTGGGCAAGGAAACAAAAAACATAGCCTCATGTCCACATACATTGCCATGTGGGTCATTTAGGGAGGATTAGATTATTAGATTTTATGCATGAGAGTTAAATGGTGCCCATTATTGATTTTGTCACACCTGTTTTGGAACAGATTACCTGGAACAATATGATTTTCATGTTGCTTTATTGAGTCGTTGATGCCATATATTAATAGTTTGTATGCTCAATCCTGAAATTGAAATAGGTTTGTGAAAGTAGATAGGAGAGAGGTCGTATGTAATTTAGTGGTATGGGAGCTTATATAGTCAATAACTATACAACTTAAAGATATTTCCAATTTGGGATTTATGAAATAGAAAAAAGAGTTTTATATGGAATATACTTGAGGACAAGTATATTTTAACAGTGTGGTGGTGATTGAGAGTCAGTTGGGTCTGAATCTTGTCTCATAATGCCTTGTATGCACATTTATATGTTTTATATTGCAAGCTTATTTCCCATATATGGTCTAGTCATAAAATTCACTTATGGATTCTTTTAGCATAATATTCAAGTATTGGTAGTAGATGATTGAATAAAGATAAGGATGTTTATCTTAGAGCTTGCTCATCTACGAAGGATCCCAAAATGATGCCAAGAGAACTTCCCCCCTACCACAATTGACTAAAGATCAAATTTGAGTAAAAGTTTCCATGGATGGACAACCTCTAATTAGAAGGGAATTCTACCTTTATAACAAGTGATGCAGCTCATCCAACATGGACGTACCAATAAAAATAGTTGTGGCAAGCAACGATCATAACAAATGAGGTCATCACCATGGTCTTGGTAGTAGGTCCCAACAATGATTTTTGTTAAGATAATGACTAGATCCTCCTTCGTTAACCAAAGTCATGGAAACCACCACAGGATTTACATGCTCATGCCACAGAGATCATGCCATGTAAACTCCAAAACTCCCATTTCCCGTGACATTTTTCCACTTTCACCACAATTGTTTCCTTTTACCAAAATCATATGCCTTTCTATCCTCCACAGATATCACAGATCCATTCTTACCCCAATCCCAATCCAAGTGCCAAATAGATAGTGTTAAGGTATTTAAATGCTCATCTATAAAAGGATGAAAATCATACACACAAAATACATGAATATGAAATGAAATTTCTCTTATTTACTGAATGAACTTTAAATGAGCTTACAACATGGACCAAAGGAAAAGTGGATAACATACATGAGAATACTTGAACTTACAACTATGTATCCTTTTTGACATTTAGTAGTCTTCCATGATGCAAATTTGGTGGAGTGGATGCATCTGATCGGAGTAATTTAATAGAATCTAGAAGCATGGTTTTGGTAGTCCACCTGTTATGCATAAAATCATAAAAATAAAGACATGTTATCTTGCTAGTCCACCTATTATTCATGAAAAAATTAAATAAAAAACATGTTATGAATGCAAATGAATATGTGCACAACTGTTAAAATGAATGCAGTTTAATATTCAAAATAAAATATACTTGGCATGACTTGTGATACAAAGTGTCACAAGTGCAGTACTTCTTTATGAGGAGAGACCCTAAGAACTACTACAAGAAGTGTGATCCTATCCACTACTAGAGGAAGTGTGACACTAGCCACTTCTAAACTAAGTGTGACATTTGACAATAAGGGACGATCATTTTAGCTCTTATATTTGTTGTTCCATAATCATATATAATAAAAATTGAATATTTCTCAATAGCGAACAAAGAACTACATATAGATATTACCGCCAAAGTGCACCCAAAGGTTAATTATCAAACACTATATGCAGTACCATTGTCTAGTCAACTAAGTGTAAAACATACCTTGTAATAACCCGTTACACGAAACGAGATTATTCAAAACATAAATCACAATCGATCATTATAATAACATACCCAAAAATATGGGTAAATTAAAACCAATTTCAATGTCAGCACCTGCTCAGAAACATTTGCATAAGATCCGAACATCTTTCCTATTTCCATACTATGCCAAGAATTTGATACAATTTGTTCTATAATTTATGCCACAACATATATACACAAGAGAACAATATTCATATATGCCACACAAACAAGCATTAATATGCTAACAAAAGTTTGATTCCTTTGAAACACCATACACACATTTTTTTCTTGCCCAGACTTGAGAGTACAGGGACGACTCTAGGACATACTAGACATCTAATCAACTTTCTCAAAGATTCATTACTATAGCTCCTCTTTGCTGCTACATGTTTGTTTTCGTCACTTCCGATTACCTAAAAAAAAGTGGCAAACCACAAGGGTGAGACCCATGTCCCAGCAAGAGATAAAACCTCGAATAACATTTATTGATTCTAACATTTTTAGGTAATGGGACAATTTAAACAGTTTAATTATATATAACAAAGAAGCTCAACAACACTGATGATTAACAAAATACATAAAGGAGAAGAAAATAACTATGTTCACTAGCTAGACTATTCTCATATCCCTATTAACAGTATAAGAAGTCTAGCAGCACGAGCATCTCTAACCTCATGAATAAGTCTAGTATCATATGCATAGTTAACAACATCAGCATGTCTAACAGGTTGAACATATCAACATCATAAGAAGAGCTACAACATAAGCACAACTATCTGGATAAGCATGATTAGCAATATATGCATCTCTAGTTACAAAGGCATGGCTAGCATGCTAAACATAACTAACAACATGAAATAGTTAGCATCATGATTATAATCAGCAGTAGCAGTATAGTTATCAACATAAGTGTAGCTACTATATGTACGCATCTACAATCGTAAGCATATCCACAACCTATGTATATCTACTATCTCTTGATTGCACTAAGCATAATCTTTATGTAAATCTAACAAACAAGGGTATCATCCAATGTGAAACGTCATGTATAACCATAAACAAATATGCTACATGGTTGTATTACATCTTTTATTATGCCCTGGGGAGTTTGAGTCGTACCACTCAAAGTCCAACTGACTACCGCTTGGCCACAATTAGTTCCATATAGGATCTAGGAAGAGCTGCACTCCAAGATCTTCTCCATACTCCATCAGTATGAGTCTGCACCGTAGTGACATATAGTCAAACTGCAAAATAGTGACATATAATCTTGTAACTAGCCCACCTTAGTAAAGGTCACATCACTAGCATCTAGGTTATTCAAACCCAATCACTTTGGTATAACCATAGTTGTCCTCTAATCACATCATGTTATAATCACTGAGACTCGAACAAAGTCATTCTCAAAAAGTGGGCTAGGTATGACCGCAACCATCCTCCTCAAAAACATGGTGTCAGGAAGAGAAGCACCCTGCATACTTAATAGTATGCACACTGAGTTTCCCAAAGGAATACTCATTTCACCATCCAACAAGTTTTGACATTGAAGATGGTTCTATGGTACAGGGCACTACATGATTCTAGTTTTACTTGATTAGTTATCTCCAATTGGGTGAATTAAGGTTGCATCAAACAAGTGGACATACAAACCCTAATTCACTTCTAGCAAATATTGCTATATAAAAATTTCAAAAGTTATAAAACATATGAGACATAGTGTTCATCATCTTATCATTACATTATGTTATTCACTTGTCATTCATGAGACTGCACTTGTCATCATACTATCACATGATATAAATCCTTTTTACAATATCATAGGGTATCAACCCTTATCGACACAAGAGGAGTACACCTCATTTAGGGCTCAAACATGCCCAAAGGTAATTAAGAACATCATACTATTCCCTACAAGGTCATCATTATCATTCCATGCCTTATAGCAAGGCTCACCAACATCACTTACACATAATACGCCAGATCAACACAAGGTTGCATTAATGAGCTAGGAGATATTCATAAACCATCATAGAAGGGTTATATTGGCATTAAGAATATTCCTTTATTACATAAACATGCAAGGAATCTAGATATGTTTAACCCTCATCATATTCATAATGCAAATGTTTAGCATAAGAAAGTATCAACCATGTGGCTATGATAACCATCAATTAACACATTAAGGTTATGATCATATTAAGGAGGTTATTTCACCATCATGCCATCATTTAAGAATGTTAAACATGAATACTCATCTTTATCTATTTTCATTAGAGTTAGGTACAACAAGATAAATTATATTGATGTTACTAATCAGCACTCATACCAAAACACGAACTCACTACATCCCCATTGGATCATGGATGCATAAGGTGAAGCATCACCATCACTTTCCATACTATTCTCAAGTATGAACCAACAAATAAATAAAGGTGTAACCATCAGGTTATAGCATACTTGGGTTTCAACAACAATAAGAGAGTACGCCATCATTGTATTAATCATTCAAGGACTATTCCTACCCAATTGCCATCATTTAGTTATATTAAAGCTAGGCATAACAATCTATACCTCATTAGGGTTACCCATTAATTCATTGTGGTGATTATAAATCATAATCATATGAGATCAATGGTAAACGTACAAGTTTAAGGCATTGAACCATCAAATTCTCATCATCAGAATCATAACATTACACTACACACTTCACCCAAAACAATGGGAATCTTGAGGCATTGACTTCTAACCATTAAATGTTGAACAGGTAAATCCATTGGTTGTTTACATAAGTAAACATACTAAAAAAACCACCTATGAAGTCATTGATTTTTCCTCTAGAAAGAGTCACCATCTAACCCTAGACATCCAATGATTAACAACATTAAAAGATCCATTAAGAGTAGGGTAAAACCCACAAGTGATTGTTTATTTAAAACAAGTCATCAGTAAATGAGCTTCTTAAGTTGATCTCATAAAGGAAACCATTTAAATCACCTTATTAGGAATAAAATATTACATTTAGGAATCATTCCAATTTATTGGATGAAGAAACATTAGATCTTAACCATTAGGTCAAGTTCAATTATTACAACCATCAATTGGAATATAGGTCCGACCATTGCACCAAATGACCAAAGAAACATATGGTTTAAGGGTTAATTGATGCTACTACTACATGCTTAACTCACCATAGGTTCTGGAGACCTGATCAACCATCACTAGTGACCATTAAGTCACCACAGGTTGTTATATCAGCAATATATTTATTAATCACCACCAAATATCAAGCTAATGTCACAATTGATTGATAGAATCATTAGGGTACTTAGTTGTTGATCATTAAGATTACCATTCGGCCAAAGAATAACCTAAGGGGTGAATGACAATTGACACCCTTGGTCACCACCATCAATTGTAATGAATACAACACCATAGGGTTGTTGCAATGGCACCATCATTGCGTCATGGGTTTATAGAAGAAATCAGCTTAAAACCCCAAAATTGACCATTGGTTGATTGGAGCTTAGCACCATAGGTTGTCAAACCAACCTGATCCAAGTCATATTATACCTTAGGAATAACATACACATGATCACAGGTTCATCTAGAACTGAAATTAGAATAGTGAATATTATAAAATTGAAATCCATGTCAAGCATTGCTTTTTAGTGCATGGATCATCATTTAAAAGCAAGAACATGAGCTAGCAAGCTTATGGTAAGCAATAAGCATGGAGAAAGTTATAAAACTTGCTTCTAATTAGAAGGTAAAATCCAAAATAGAAGAAAACATGTGCAGGTAGGGTAAAAAATCCAAGCATAAGTTGTGAACTCATCCATCTAACAATGTTCTACATCAAATGAGCAAACCCTAAGCATAAGGAGCAAGAAAGGTAGGGTTTTAGTACTTTAGAGAAATTTCTACCATGGAACAGCAAGGTTCCGACCTAGAGGAAGGTCTAAGGAAGGATAAGAGCAAGAGAAATGGATAAGAAAGGAATAAAACAACTTGTCTTGGTCGAAATCCCTAGAAGATGACCTTGGAAACCATAGATGATCTTGGAAACCTTAGGTAGGGCTAAATGGAGCTCTAGGAGACCTTCTTCTCCAAAAAGACGCTGTTTTCTACCTTAGAGAACTTGGTTCCACAAAAAAATAGAGTGGAGTCATTGCTCAAGATTAGCGGAAAGAGAAAGCAAGAAAATTTTCATACTTGGGCAAGGAAGAGGTAAATATAGCTCAAGGATAAGGATGGAAGCAAGCATGAGGTGTAAAAGTAGCTTCCCCATGTGTCCATAGCCTTAAACTATTAACAATATACAATCACACACACAAGAAGCTCCCCCACCGTCCATATAGACTTTCTTAGATATCCTTTGTCGAATTTCTAAGCCAATCAAATAATTCATTAGTTGATAGCTACTAAAGGTAGCTCATCCATGAAGGGGTAAACCCTAAAATACCCTTGTAGAAAACACCTTCAAACCAAGGTCTAACCTGGAGCCCCATGGCTCAAAAAGATCAAGAATGATAATATAAAATCTAAGACACATAATTCATGTGACAAATTGCAAATAAAATCTCTCAATTGGGTAAATTGCAAAAAAGTCCAAAATGTGCATAAAATTGCATAACTTGCACAAATAGTGTCCAAATTGTACCAAAATTGAAACTTAAGCTTGTATTATGATTAAAAAGAATATAAAAAGGTTAGAATAAGGTTAGAAGAATTCAATTATGGTAATAAAGCTTGTTCAACACTTTAAGCAAGGTTAGGGGTCTCACAGCCATAAACCCCTAATAGGGATTTCACCCCCGAAATCCAAGGTACATATAGATGGACACTTATCATGCACCTCATCCCTTATCTTCCACATTGTTACATTCATCACATGATGATTTCACATCTTTCTCATAGAAGACATATTCTTCTCTTTTAATTCATATAAATCTTATCTTGGGTCAGCACAAAAACCCCCACATAAGAAGACATTTGCAAATATGGAACATAGAAACTTGTTGTGCCACTTGTACAAATCTAATAGTAACTTTCAAATTTAAATTCTAGCTATCATCCTAAAATTATATCTATTTTCTCAACACATTACTCAAAAGTCATACTCGCAGTCTCTTATTAAACATAGAACATTGTGTATTGCTTATCATATGTAACTTTATAAGGTTTCATCTCTATGCTCTTTTAATGGTTGTTTTAATTAACAAATCAATAAACCATGTAGGCATACCCTAATTTTCAAGAACTACGAAGAATATGTTTTTAGAGGATTCTCTAATCATCTCAATGGTGGACTGACCATCTGTTTGGTTGAAGAATCATACACTTTTATGGAACCGTTAACAAATATAACTTCATGATTGACATTGTTAGGGGTGGACCAATGACATTGTCATCATCTTATCAGGATTCACATAACATTCTTAATAGATGTATCGTAACTCCAAGAGGGTACTCTAGTCAACCCCCAACTCAATCTTGCTAGAATTGTCACACATAAGTACAGTTGCTTAAACATTCTTAAGGTTTAGAAAAGATGTTAACCATGTTAATGACCATCTCTAAAATATGTTGAGATTTCATCATTCAAAGCTTACTACAACTTGTAAGACATGACCTGAACACTCGGGTTCTCATATTCATAAATTCTATTGGTGCATTGGTTAGTCTAAAGGACATAATCCTAACTCATCATGGTCATGTAACTTGTGTCATCCACTCTAACTCTTATCCATTCATATTCTGATCCTAGGTTTATCTTAAAGGAACACGGTAACACATGTCTACTAATCAACAAACCATCTATCCTTGATAGTGGTCTTTCCCAGCTATCACTAGACCATACACAATATTATATAATAACTTTTGTTTTTCCTTCCAAACAACATTTAGAGGGTCTTTATCAACTCTCCCTCTCCCTCTCTCTAAGGGAGAGGAATACTTAGAATGTTCATTTAATAAACATCCCCAACTTTCATATGCTTCATGTACTGTTGATACATCTTTGATACTAGGATTCATTATTTTGGTATCCACCTCATATGCTATAAGGAACTCACATCCGTACCTCATCTACTGTTACCAACATAATAAAATCTCAATACATATAAGGGGAGTCTTCCTAATTATTGGAAGGCTCAAAAGCATACTCATCACAGACTTTATGATCTTGGAACCGTAGTCCAAGCAACCTTCTGCTATAATAAGCCAACCAACCTCATGTTTATAATGAATGCAAACATACCAAGTGGCAATGGTCCACTTGAAATATGTGCCCTAGAAAGGAAATACACAAAGGGAAACACACTTTCCACATCATAGCAGCATTGTTAAAGGGTCACTAGCAAAAAGGTAACCAATTCTATTTTCATTATGCAGGTTACAGCTTCTTATGTATCATTTTACCTTTTTCATTTCGGGTTCCTTGCCATTAGCATAGGAATCATCATGATTAACATATCTCATTATTCCTTCCTTGATGACTATTTATCCCACTAGGGTATGTTCTCTTATTTTATTATGTTTTTCAACCACTTATAAATAGGTAAATCATCATATTCTTCATTAAACAGGGATCATCTCCCTTAATTTATTTCATATGCCATGTTGATTTTACATTAACACTTTCTTACAAACATAGGTTGGTCCGATATTAACTCAGGTACCACCTTATTCCTTTATCATTGTTCCCAGTTGTCTTCTCATTTTTATTTATTATAGGAGTTCTCTCCATCTTATGTTGATTTCATACCTTGATTCACTTTATAAGAACAAACTTATCTATCTTTTACTTTGTTATCTTCTTGAATCACATCTTAAAGAACTCCTCTTTTTCTTATTTGTATTCAGATTTACATTTCATGGTGTTTTATCTTTCTCTTATAGTTACCAAACATTCAAGTTTTGATAGTTAATGATGTAATGCTCATCTTCTATTGAGGTAATATTGAGTTATATGTACCATGATTTCTGATTCATTATGCTCTTTAGATTGTTTCAAAATGACTACTTGATCAGAGTAATAAAAAAGATAACAATCTAAAAGTTCCATACTTACCTTTTCTTCAATAATTGAATACCTGGCTAGGGCACCCAAGTATTGGGATTAGGTTGTATGCACCGTGTTTTTGTGTCACGTTGCTAACTTAGACATCATCCTTGTCCTAAGTCCTAGTATCCTTGTAGACTCATTGAACCTAAAGCTCTGATACCAACTTGTTAGAACCCAATACACTAAACGAGATTACTCAAATCGATCACTATAATCACATACCCAAAAATATGGGTAAATTAAAATTGATTTCAATGTCAGCACCTACTCAGAAACATTTGCATAAGAGCCTAACATATTTCTTATATCCATACTATGCCATGAATTGTATACAAATTGTTTAATCATCTTTACCACAACATATATACATAGGAGAACAATATTTGTATATGCCACACAAACAAGCATTAATATGCTGACGAAAGTCTGATTCGTTTGAAACACCATATACAAATTTTTTTCTCACCCTAACCTAAGAGTACAGGGACGACTCTAGGACACACCAGACATATAATCAACTTTCTCAAAGATTCATTACTATAGCTCCTCTTTGCTACTACATGTTTGTTTTCGTCACTTCCGATTACCTAAAAACAGAGTGGCAAACCACAAGGGTGAGACCCATGTCCGAGCAAAGGATATAACCTCCAACAACATTTATTGATTTTAACATTTTTAGGTAATGGGACAGTTTAAGGAGTTTAATCATATAAAACAATTAAGCTCAACAACACTGATAATTAACAAAATACATAAAGGAGCAGATAATAACTATCTTCATTAGCCAGGCTATTCTCACATCCCTATTAACAGTATCAGGAGTCTAGAAGCATGAGATTCTCTAACATCATGAATAATTCTAGTATCATATGCATAGCTAACAACATCAACATGTCTACTAGGTTGAACATATCAACATCATAAGAAGAGCTACAACATAAGCACAACTATCTGGATAAGCATTATTGGCAGTATATGCATCTCTAGTTACAAAGCCATGGCTAGCATGCTAAACATAACTAACAACATGAGATAACTAGCATCATGATCATAATCAATAGTAGCAATATAGTTATTAATATAAGCATAGCTACTATATGTATGCATCTACAATCTTAAACATATCCACAACTTAAGTATATCTACTATCTCTTAATTGCACTAAGTATATTCTTTATGTAAATATAACAAACAAGGGTTATCATCCAATGTGAAACATCATGTATAACCCTAAACAAACATGCTACATGGTTGTATTATATCTTTTATTACGCCCTAGGGAGTTTGAGTCGTACCATTCAAAGTCCAACTAACCACCTCTTGGTCACAATCAGTTCCATGTAGGATCTACAAAGAGTCACACTCCAAGATCTTCTCCATGCTCCGTCAGTATGATCCTGCACCACAGTGACATATAGTCAAATTGCAAAACAATGACAAATAGTCTTGTAACTAGCCCACCTTAGTACAGGTCACGATGCTAGCATCTAGGGTATTCAAACCCAATCACTGAGGTACAACCACAGTTGTCCTCTAATCACATCATGTTATAATCACTGAGACCTGACCAAAGTCATTCTCAAAAAGCATGTTATGTATGACTGCAACCATCCTCCCAAAACACTTAGTGTCAGGATGACAAGCACCCCGCATACTCAATAGTATTTTCTCTGAGTTTCCCTTAGGAATACTCGTTTCATCATCCATCAAGTTATGACACTAAAGATGGTTCAATGTCATAGGGCACTACATGATTAGAGTTTCACTTGATTAGTTATCTCCAATTGGGTGAATTAAGGCTGCATCAAACAAGTGGACATACAAACCCTAATTTACTTCTAGCAAATATTGCTATATAACAATTTTAGAAGATATAAAACATATGAGACATATTGTTGATCATCTCATAATTACATGATGTTATTCACTTGCCATTCATGAGACTGCACTTGTCATCAGACTGTCACAGGATATAAATCCTTTCCACAATATCGTAGGGTATCAACCCTTATCAACACAAGAGGAATAGGGATCAACCATGCCCAAAGGTCATTAATACCATCATACAATTCCATTCACGGTCATCATTATCATTCCATGCCTTATTGCAAGGCTCAACAACATCACTTACATATAATACACCAGATCAGCACAATATTGCATTAATGAGCTAGGAAATGTTCATAAACCATCATAGAAGGGTTATATTAGCATTAAGAATATTCCTTTATTACATCAACATGCAAGGAATCTAGATATTTTTAACCCTCATCATATTCAAAATGCACATGTTTAGCATAAGAAAGTATCAACCATGTGGCTATGATAACCATCAATTAACAATTAAGGTTATGATCATATTAAGGAGGTTATTTCACCATCATGCCATCATATATGAAGGTTAAACATGAATACTCATCTTTATCTATATGCATTAGAGTTAGGTTCAACAAAATAAATTATATCAATGTTACTAATCAACACTCATACCCAAACCCTAACTCACGACATCCCTATTGGATCATGGATCCATAAGGTGAAGCATCACCATTACATTCCATACTATTCTCCAGTATGAACCCACACATAAATCAAGGTGTAACCATCGCATTATAGCATACTAGGCTTTCAAAAACAATAAGAGAGTACTCCATGATTGTATTAATCATTCAAGGACTATTCATACCCAATTACCATCATTTAGTTATATTAAAGCTAGGTATAAAAAGATATACCTCATTAGGGTTACCCATTAATATATTATGGTGATTATAAATCAAAATCATACGAGGTCAAGGGTAAGACCACAAGTTTAAGGAATTGAACCAACAAATTATCATCATCAAAATCATAACATTACACTACACGCTTCACCCAAAACAATGGGAATTTTGAGGCATCAACTTCTAACCATTAAATGTTGAAAAGGTAAAGCCATTGGTTGTTTAAATAAGTGAACATCTTGAAAAAACCACCTATGAAGTCATTGATATGTGCTCTAGAAAGACACACCATCTAACCCTAGACATCCCTTGATTAACAATATAAAAATTCCATTGAGAGTAGGGTAAAACCCACAAGTGATTGTTTATTTAAAACAAGTCGTCAGTAAATGAGCTTATTAAGTTGATCTCCTAAAGGAAACCATTTAAATCAGTTTATTAGGACCAAAATATTACATTTAGGCATCATTCCAATTTATTAGATGAAGAAACATTAGATCGTAACCATTAGGTCAAGTTCATATATTAAAACTATCAATTGGAGTATAGGTCTGACCATTGCATCAAATGATCCAAGAAACCATTGGTTTAAGGCTTAATTGATGCTACAACTACATGCACAAATCACCACAGGTTGTGGAGACCTAATCCACCATCACTAGTGACCATTAAGTCACCATAGGTTGTTAGATCAACACTATATTTATTAATAACCATCGAATATCAAGCTAATATCCCCATTGATTGATAACATCATTAGGGTACTTAGTTGTTAATCATTAAGCTTATAATTAGGCCAAAACATAACCTAAGGGGTGAACTTCAGTTGACACCCTTGGTCACCACCATCAATTTTCATGAAGACAACACCATAGGGTTGTTGCAATGGAACCATCCTCGGGTCATGGATTTATAGATGAAATTAGATTAAAACCCTAAAATTTACAATTGATTGATAGATGCTTAGCACCATAGGTTGTCAAAACAACCTGATCTGAGTCATATTATACCTTAGGCAGAATGTACACATGATCATAGGTTCATTTATAACTGAAATTAGAATAGAGAATATTATTAAAATTATAATCCAAGTCAAGCATAGATTTTTAGTGCATGGATCATCATTTTAAAGAAAAACATGAGCTAGCAAGCTTATGGTAAGAAATAAACATGGAGAAAGTTATAAAACTTGCCTCTAATTAGAAGATAAAATCCCAAATATAAGAAAACATGAGCAGGTAGGGTAGAAAATCCAAGAAAAAGTTGTGAACTCATCCATCTAGCATCTTTCTTAATCAAATGAGCAAACCCTAAGCATAAGGAGCTAGAAAGGTAGATTTTTAGGGCTTTAGAGAAAATTTTACCATGGAACAGAAAGGTTCCAACCTGGAGGAAGGTCTAAGGAAGGAGAAGAGCAAGAGAAACAGAGAAAAAAATGAAGAAAACAACTTGCCTTGGTCGAAATCCCTAGAAGATGACCTTGGAAACCCTAGGTAGGGCTATATGGAGCTCTAGGAGACCTTCTTCTCCAAACAGAGGTTGTTTTCAACCTTAGAGCACTTTGTTCCACAGAAAAAAAAGTGAATTCATTGCTCCATGTTAGAGGAAAGAGAAATCAAGCAAAGTTTCATACTTGGGCAAGGAAGAGGTAAGTATAGCCCATGGATAAGGATGGAAGCAAGCATGAGGTGTAAAAGTAGCTTCCCCATGTGTCCATGGCCTTAAACTATTAAGAATATACAAGGACACACACAAGAAGCTCCACCACCTTCCATATAGACCTTCTTATATATCCTTTGTTGAATTTCTAAGCTAATCAACTAATTCATTAGTTGATAGCTACTAAAGGTAGCTCATCCATGAATGGGTAAACAATAAAATACCCTTGGAGAAAACACCTTCAAACCAAGGTTTAACCAGGATCCCCAGGGCTCAAAAGATCAAGAATGATAAGATAAAATATAAGAAACATAATTAATGTGACAAATTGCAAAGAAAACCTTTCAATTGGGTAAATTGTAGAAAAGTCCAAAACGTGCATAAAATTGCATAACTTGTACAAACAATGTCCAAATTGTACCAAACTTAAAAATTAAGCTAGTCTTATAATTACAAAGAATATCACAATGTTAGATTAAGGTTATAAGAATTCAATTATGATAATTAAGCTTGTTTAACACTTTAAGCAAGGTTAGGGGTCTCACATACCTTTTATTCAAGAGTAGAAATCTTGACATGATTTTTGAGTCACAACATTAATAAGACCTTATTCAACAAAATGAGGGTCAAATTAGGTTTTCAACAATATAGGCTATAATCAGCAATCAATTAGGGTTTCTTTGATCTACATATTGACTTAAGGGGCTTACTCATCCATGATCCAAAAGGAAGTTTTTAGGTATCTGTAACGACCCTGTCCCCCTATTATACCCAATTAAGACGGTCTGAGAGGGAAAGGGCCATAATCATAATTCCAGGATCAAGGTTTAACAAGTAAGAAATAATTATTAGAAATTTCATTGAATCAAAAAGATTTTGCAAACAATATGAAGATCGGATCTCTTCTAGGGAGTTACATGAAAAGGTAAAAGTTATGTTGGAAACATAAAGTAAATCTGTCTATAATCCTCCACTAGTCTTTAGTCATTTTTCCTTTTTGTTCCATATTCTCTAGAAATCCATTTATTCAACTAGTTTGTAGATTAACCTAAAATGGCGTGAAAAAAAAGCGGTCAATCTATATCTATATTGTGTACACATGGGACAAAATATATGCATGTAGAACAACCATAGAAGCAATTATTATTACATAATCAAACATGCATTTTTTGTTTAACCTCTTGACTCATATTTTCTCACTCTATGTGGTATACCCTCTCTTTAGGGGATCCTTTCGGGTATACCCTATCTTTAGATTTTGGTCCCTACAGTGAACTCTCATAACCTTCCCTCAACGATCTTGGTTTCATATCCTCCTTACTTTCCTGACTTGGCCTATAAGTGATCTCCTATCCTGGCTTGGTCACCATTCATCAAAATGACTTCTTTCTCCCACATGATCTGTCGAGACCTCTCTTTTGATCAGTATAAATGCCAACCACTAGAGAGAATCCCTTAAACCTAAACCCCGATTATGCAACAAAACACTTCATTATAGACCAAGATGATAAACACAAAATACAAAAATATAGATAATTTTTTTTCTTTTTTATCTCTTCATAATTTTTCAAACAAATATCACATCACATATATCACATTAAGATAATAGAAATATTATTCAACTCTATCAAAACCAGTAGCAAATATTTATTCTCACATGCAGTTTCATTTACATCAGATACATGTACATGAAATGACAAACTCAACATACTACCCATCCCGAGAAAGAGAGTGTACAGGGACATTCTAATCTATCTAGATTATTCTATTTACATCTTCTTTGTCATGACCTCTCCGCTAGATAGCATTATACCTAAAAACATTTGAACAACCTCATGAAACTCATATAGAACCCTAGTGAGTGGATACCTCCCACTCAAGGTGAGTAGATGCATCAAAATTAGGTTAAGTATAATGAACTAAAAAGAAACTTGTAGATAATGAAAAGCCTAGAAGATGATTCTAGCATCTAGTCGAATTCAGTTTGCACTGATAGTCTAATCAAACAGATAAGGTAATCACTTGAACCAAGACCAACGTTAAAAGATATTTTAGAGCATGTCTATGAACAAATCAGTAGATGCTTCTTATTTTAGGTTAACCATCCTTCAATATGAATAACAAGTCAAGATCTTTTGAATCAACACATAACAATAACGTCATGTTTGTGATACCCCACCAATCGGACTAGGAACACATTCTATAGTCCTGAAGAAAAAGTACACATAAGACATGTCTACCAAACAATACTATCAAATGACAATCAATCCAGATTATGTTCAATGTGTATATAAATGCCAACATTCACTACTTGTCAACAAGACAGATCAGAATATGAAATAGATAATGTCTACAATAGAATGATTGTTTTCCACTACATGAAACATAATAAAAAATGCCAAACTATCATCTAGAAGTACGAGAATGTAACAAACATTCAAATTATTTTATACACGGCTTGGCATCTTCTATTCATTTGCCCTGAAATTACTTGTCTTGTACCTCACCAAGTACAAGTTACCATGCCCGATTCTCATGTCAACGACTCATCGTTTCTATCTTAGGGTTTAGTCAAACACCCTAAGATATGAACAATAGACCCCTGCTACCTTAGGGTTTCCTAAAGAGGCTCACGTCCTCATCTTTATTACATGGATAGGAACCAGTAAAATTGTACATCACAAATCACAACATTTCACATATTTTCACATTCCACATGTTTCATTTTGTCATAATCTATTCCTTCTAGAAATAGACCTTCACAACAATGATTTAGGGCCAGAAAAACTATAGATGACTCACTCCTAAATATTGGCGGTCTAATATTTAAGGTCTTGATCCAAACTCCAAAAATCCTTCTCATAATTCATCGATTACTACAAGGAGATCTGTTTTGTTTCCACAGTGTGGTCCTCAGGGTAAACTCACAGTGTTCAGGGCACCTAACTAGATGTTCATCATTTCACTTGTTACTAATATCTTTTACTCATCTTAAAAGAATTTAAAACATCATATATCAGTTTTGTGTATTCTCACATAACTAGAACAACATGAAACATATTAGGTTTATAATAAAAGATAATGATTAAAGAAACAAGAACAATAAATCTCTATTTTGTAACACATATGAATCTTTTCATTTTCAACATCATCTCATAGAAATCATCATCAGTGGGCTTTCAGCCTGAGACATAATCTCATTATCTAGCATTTTCCCCATCATGGTTTTATCATCATCAGTGGGCTTTCATCCTGAGACAATCTCATTGTGCAACATTTACTCTCATCAGGGTTTCTCATATATAATCTGTGCAAGCTAAATTCAATCTGAATATATTTCTTATCATTTCACTCTATATCACAATTCTCAACCATTATTCACAGAGACATTATAACTAGCAATAATAAAATCATATGAGTATCTTGTATCCTTCGTCATAATCAGAATAGATTATTCATACACCATATAGTTATTCAATTCAATATCAATAGATACAAATAAATTTCATGCATAAACATGCATAACACACTTAGTTCTCTTCTTCTATTATTTCACACTCTTAGGTTTATTCATCAACACATGTTGAATATCAATTGAATTTCATCAAAATAGTCCATCCTCGGATTAAAACAATTCTATCAATTAATCATAATACAAGAATACATTCTTATAAATCTATTCAAATGCTTGAACCTCATCTTTTAATTGAATTCAACTACAGTTATGTGAATTCCTCAATCCCTCATTTGAGATCATTATTCATTAGCATCACCTAACTCATCATTTTAGGGTTAGAGTTAGGTTCTAAGATTTGTTTACTAATTCTCATATTTTTCCTTGATTTCATATTCATTAGTCTCAACTTCTTTCATGTAAATTTTGTTATGTTATTGGAACCAATCATTCTTAATTCATTTGACATACAATGCTTCTCTTATCATTGACATCCATCAAAGATTAGTGTTAGTATATTTCATTCAATTTGGGTTAAGCCACATGTAATTAAAATACAATATTAAAGACCATCATGATAACTTCATTAGTTTCATATTTAACTTGCCATCACCATTTAGTACATTTTTCTTCTTATCATTTCTTATATTTAGATAAGTGTACCATGTCATTGACTTATAATGTCATTTTCATAATAAACAATGATAATTATTTATTATACCACTCACTTTAGCTTAAAATAATGGTTTAGGTTACATCTTCTTACACCATAATCACTAATCATCCTTCATGATTCATTGTTATGTAACTTGTGTAAAAGGACCTACCGCCATGTGATGGCTACTCTATTACATAAATTATACTAAAAATAGATGGAATATGATTAATTATATTAGCAAAACTCATCATCTTTAATTGAAATATTAATAGTTACACATTAGCAATTCATGACATTTACAACATTATATACAAGTTCTAACTTTATCACTCATAATCATCTTAATACTAAACTTTTAAGGTTTTCAAAAAGTCATTCCTTAGTTGAACATATAATAAGAATAATATAATCCAATAATGATGCATAGGGGTTCATTAGGGTTATTGAAACACATCGAAACCATTTTCCATTTCACATACTACATTCTTCAATCATAAGTATACATTGATTAGTTGACTCATTTGATTCAATACCTCAACAAAAACACTAAAAATGGAATATCACCACCTCATACTGATCCATATGTATATATATCATATTCAATTTTAGTAAAATTCAACAATACTCTTATATCATTTGTTCTAAAGCAAATTCAAATTTGATTCTAGAAATGTCAATTCAATTCACAAGCATATCACACATTGGGTTGTTTTTAGGTAACATTGAAATGAAATAGCACATTCATATATTATATAGGTTTCTCAATGGATCCTCAGTAAATATATCTAGAGCTACTCTAGTTCTAATAAATGAGAAATTATCAAATTAATAGAATTTGATTCCCTAATATCTTTCCAAATCAATATCCAATCACATACAGATACAAGGAAGGTTTCTAATTATTTTACCCATATAGAATTAGGCTTTCATCATAAATACAAATATTAAGAGGGAGAGAAACACTCATATAAGGTGACACGCACCTTAAAAACGTAGTTCAAACTCTGAGTTTTTAGAAAATCAATCAAACTCTAGCAGTACAATCCATTTCTTCCTCCTCTCAACTCGGAAACCCTAGAAATGGATATTAGAAGAGAAAGAGTGAGAAAAGAGGGTGATTTGATGTAATTTTGAATCAAATCATATGAGGGATGGAATCTTGACAAGTGAGAGAAGAAATAACATGAAAGTAATGGAGCTAAACATACTTGATTGCCTCATATCTTGGGTAGCAAACCACTAGATCAACAATCCCACCACTTTCTCCTCTCAAACATAACTCTTCTTCTCTCTCTAGGATTTTGTTTGCATGAATTGAATCATGAATTATAAGATATCCTAGTGTTATAGGTTGATCATATAGAGAAATTGAGGTGTTTGGGTAATTTTCATAATGGCCCCTCACTATAGTTTCTCTTATTTTATCTAAATTTTCTGTCTTTAAAATTTTATTGTAAATGGTTTACTTTAGAGGTAAACTTCCTCAAAAAAATATATAAAAATAGATTTTTTTTATGAATCCATTTTTGATCTCCATGTAAAATTTCAAGTCATTTAGAGTTACTAATAAAAAAATAAAAATAAAAAACTACATTGCTATATTACATCATGTAGAATGATCGGTCGTGTTACAAACTCGACTAACACTAGGTCGTGTTACATCATGTAGAATGATCCAGTCCATTATGATTTTAGTGCAATCCGCAGTCATGGATTTTTGGTGAGTTCAGTCTTCGGTCCAGTTCGGTCCAAAACTCGTCCGACCATGGACCGGATCGCAGACCGACTTTTAAGTAAAATACATGTATATTTGTAGGTATATTATGTAACAAGTACAAATAAAGTACATACATAAGTACTAGTAGTGTAAATGTTTGCTATTAATGTTATATTGTTAGAATTAACTAAGTGTTATCACTTTGTATAATTAAATAAGTTGTAAAACATGTAAAAAAGGGTTGATTACGGTCCAAATGGTCCGGTCTAGTCCGGTCTTAGCACTGAACGGTCTGATATCGGTCCCACCCTACCTCAAAATAGTCTAGTCTATGGTCCATAAATTCTTATGAAGTCGTTCCTCGGTCCGGTCCGGTCTGGACTTGTCCATTCTGGTCCAATTATGGACCGATGCTCACCCCTACCCGACACCCATCTTTGTAGAGATAAACAATCATCAAAAAATTATGAATATTATAAATAGGTGTATTATAAGGTTTCCCAACCACAATTACAATTTTAGATTAATTGGAGGTACCAATAAAAAGATAAAATTCAATTAACACACTTCTATATTTCAATATGAATACATGATCAGCTAAGTTTGTCTCCGGAAAACTCAACTGACAAACCGATCATAGAAATATTTAAAATTCTGATATTTGTTAGGAATTCTCATATTTGAGGTATACAAATCATATACAAATTTCAACTAAATTCAATTTGCAAATAA
Organism: Alisma plantago-aquatica; assembly: GCA_963693085.1. NCBI lineage: Eukaryota > Viridiplantae > Streptophyta > Magnoliopsida > Alismatales > Alismataceae > Alisma > Alisma plantago-aquatica. The sequence continues at coordinate 974,607,013 of OY856409.1, forward strand.
AATACTAAATCATTTAGTGACCACTATACTTATCATATTTTGTATTCATATGCCATCAAAACCCTAACTTTGACCGATTAAGGTTTTCAATTCTTAAACCCTAATTATGTGAATCAAATTATGTTTAAATATTCTAGATATATTTAAAACAAAAAGACTTAACTACCATCATTAATTAAGCTTTGAACAATGATCAATATGGTTAAGCATACAATCATCCAAGTAAACCCTAATTTAGATCACTAATTTGAATACAGGTCATTACATGATCATTCAACTCATTAGAGATAGTTATTTGGGTTTAAGTAAGTTATATTAATATTAATTCATACTCATAGGGCACTATAGATGGAAGGAAGTAAGTAAACAACCAAGCAGTTTAATTGTAATCCATCGTGAAACTATGGAAAACATTAGAAGTTGATAAGGTGAATAATCATAGTTAGAACCACATACATTTTCTTTCATGTAGAAACCATGGAGCATGTACTTTGAGAATATATCCAAACATCCAAGCATTCAACATAATCAACCAACATTATATGCATGCATGTATACTCTAAGGTGTCATTAATCGTATTCAAAATATACCTAATCTACCATATGTCCTAAACTTGAGTTTATCATTGTCTTAGTTTTGGATGAGGAATAAGGGTACCAACCCTAATTATACTAAGTTATTTTATAAAAGAGTTATAAGCCTATAAAAGACATTAAGTGAAGCCCTATTTATAAAGTTAAACCTTTTACACCATTTTAAGAAACTATGTTAGATTATGCAACTTAAGATCATAATGACCAAAGAAGATTGTGTTCTGAATCATAATAATCATATTCATGACTCAAAACCTTTAATCTTGTTCATTATTATTGAAAATATATAAAAGATTTAGACTCTCATCATATTGAACATATTAGGTTGTCATGGACATTTAGGTTAGATCATGTGCATTTAACATCATAGCAAGATATACATTGGTTTCATAACCCTAATTATACATGTAGGTGATTATTTACCTAGAAACCTTAATTATCATCATTATCATCATCATCACTTTCCTAGAGATTCATTATATTCAAAAATATCAAATTGTTACATGAAATGAAAGCATTTAATATATTCAACACTTTAATTATCAATTCTAGGGTTTCCATGTAAAATACACCACTTAATTTGGTATCTTGTTTTGCAATATAGCTAGAGATCAGTTTTTATTCATCTCGTTCTCTAGTACGGGCTAGATACGATCAAGAAGAATGTTTACATCTTTCGATAGCCAGGTTGGCTTGACAGAAAAGAAAGTGAAATTTGATGATAGATACATGGATTTCTTTGCTAGGGTATCAGCTACTTGGTTATTTACTCTGCTGATAAGGACGAGCTAGAGGTTGGGCAGATGAGACTTTGCCCGGGCGTATACTCTTTTAAGGGGTTCAAGCTTGCATGCAGCCTGACCAGTATTGTGAAGAGTGATGATAGCCATGGATGAGTCTGTAAGAAGCATCAGATATTGCCAGTTGTTGTCAATGCATAGCTGCATTGCGTAGAGGATCCCTTTGATTTCAGCTTCAAGCACTGAAGTGGCCAAGCCGCACTTGCCACTGCCAAGAAGGCATCTACCCGAGCTATCTACGACATGAACGCCAAGTCCCATCTTGTGCGAATGGTATTGGAAAGCAGCGTCCGGGAAGACCAACTGGTGGCACAGCTGCGGCCTGGGCGGAGGCCGATAGGTTTTGGTTGTGATGGGTGAAGAGTTACTGCTGGTCACCATGATGGCAGCCGTTTTTCCTTTGATAAAGAAAACAGTGACTGAGGTAGGACGTCGTTTGCCTTCATGGAGATACACATTGTATTCGTTCCAAATAGCCCAGCTTCCGACACAGCGCAAAGTGATTGCCACCACCGAGTCTTTTCCTTGGATGATGTGGTTGATCCAATCATTGCCGGAGATACTAAAGAAAATTGGGGACATGTGCAATGACGTCCACACTACCTTGCTCGACGGGCAATCCCTGAGACAATGTGTGATCGTATCCTGGTCCACCCGACAAATCAGACAAAGGGGGTCATTGCTTATGTGTCGACGCACAAGCTCGACTTGGGTAAGGAGCGCTCTGTGTTTAAGAAGCCAGCAGAATGTTTGAATCTTAGGGGGCGTAGGCAGCTCCCATATTCTCGTCCAAACATTGTTAGAGGGATGTGTGATCTGCAGAGGTTTGATCCATGCGTAGGCAGTGCTAGGAGTGAATTCCCCGGATGGGGTGAAAGGCCATGACCAGGCGTCCGGTCCAGCAGAGGTAACCGGTACACAAGTATTCTCAATACGTGACCAAGTTAACGGAGGAAGATGGGCATGGATGAAGCTCCAGTCCCAAACACCAGATGGAAGAACCATGCTTTGCACTTTGAGGTCCTGAAGGTCGTCAGGGATTGTGACCGTGGGAACCAAGTCGATGATAGATTTCCCAAGGAGCCATTTGTCATGCCAGACATTCATGTCTGAGCCCTAATTCACCACTCTGTGACAGCAATCCTTAAGGTTAGGAAGATGTTTCCTGATGAAAGACCAAGCAGCCAAGCCCAGAGTTTTCAGATAGGAACCTTGTTTAAAGTATTTATGCTGCATGACTTCAACCCATTGTGTTGGGGTGCCATTTAGGAAATGCCAGACATTCTTCAGCATCAGGGTAGTATTTTGGTCCCTGGCTGACTTAAGTTCGAGACCTCCATGAGCTTTACTTCACGTCACCTTGTCCCACGAGACCAAGGAGAGCTTCTTTTGCTCTCTACCTCCAGACCACACAAAATCCCTGACATGGTTGTCAATGTCGTCGCAGAGAGTGGGTGAGAGCCGCACAGTCTGCATAGTATAAGAAGGAATGGTCTATAAAGCAGACTTAGCAAAAGTAATCCGGCCGGCGAGGGAGAGATGTCGGGCAAACCAGCTATCCATGCGCCCTTTGATTTGTTGAAGAATGTATGCATGTGTTTGCTTGTTGACTATGTGATGAAGCACGGGAACGCCTAGATAGCAGCCAAGATCAGTTGTGCTCGGGATGCCCATACGGCGACAGAAGGCACGCTGTTCAACTGAAGTAGTGTTGGATGAGAAGCAGCAGCAGGAGTTTTCTTTCGAGACAACATGTCCGGATACTTTTGAGAAGAGTTGGAGAACTTTGTTGATGATTGAAGCTTGCCCCAGTGAGGCCTCGGCCATAAGGACAAGGTCATCAGCAAACATCACGTGTGAGATCGTAGGTCCAGTTCTGGTAAGCAAGATTGGCTTCCAAGATCCTTGTATAACTTCAGTATTGATAGCCTGGCTTAGTCATTCCATGCATAGCACGAAAAGGTACGGGCTGAGGGGGTCTCCCTTCCTGACTCCCTACGTAGTAGAGAAAGGCTCCATGGGTGCACCTTCCCACAGGATCGAAGTGTTGCTGACAGAAACTATTTCCATGATCAGGGCAGTCAGACTATTTGGAATGACTATCTTCTTTAGGGTATCTGCGATGAAGGCCCAGCTCATACGATCAAAGGCCTTTGATAGGTCAAGCTTGATAGTGACCCACTTCCTCCTACCTTTCATGTTCTTCATAGAGTGCACAACCTCCTGAATGAGCAGTATATTGTCGATAATATGTCTGCCAGGGATAAAGCTTGACTGATGAAGAGAAACCCAATCACTTAGGAAGGGCTTTAGGCGTTTGACTATGACCTTGGAGATGTGCTTGAGACAGCAGTTGTTGAGAGAGATTGGCCGTAGGTCGCTGCAGCGTTGAGGATGGCTGATTTTAGGAATGAGCACTAACAGGGAATCCGCCATACGAGGGTCGATCTTGCTGGTGTTAAAGGCTTCCTGGACCGAAGAGAAGAAGGAGCGCCTGACATGGGACCAATGTCGTTGGACGAAACCATTGTGGATACCGTTGGGCCTGCGGCCTTCACAGGGGCCATGAGAAACAAGACGTGTTTGATTTCATATTCATCAGGAGTGGAGGCAAGGAGCTATGGGTTGGCCAGTGGACCGAAACTGCCCGCGTATGCCGATATGGCATTGGTATCTAGCTGCCTGTTGCGTGGACTACATAGGAGATTGGTGAAGAAAGTTTGAACCAGCTGCTTGATACTTGCTATAGATGTGATCCAGGCCCCGTTCTCATCACGGAGTCTAGTGATCTTGTTATGATGCCTTCAAGATTTGACATAGGTGTGGAAGAATTTGTTATTCCCATCACCGTATTGTAGCCAGTTGACATTGGAGCGTTGCTGCCAGTCCGCCTCTTCTCATGAAAAAATGGAACTCAATTGTTCCTAAAGAAAAACACACTGCAGTTGAGTAGAAATAGAATTAGATGTTTGCAGTTGTACCTGGAGCTTGTCAATTTTACGGAGAATCTGGTCCTTATGTTTATACTGTTCTCTGATGCGATTAGAGCCCCATTTCTAGGCCGCAGTTTGAAATGCAAGAAGGGCGTCCGTCATGGATTTGCTATTGTCCCATGCTGGAAGAAGATCAGACTCAAAGCCAGGTGTAATATCCCAACTCATTTTAGTTTTGAAGAAATGACCTCTTCACCTCGCCTGACGATGGCAAGACAATAGAATAGGGTGGTGATCGCTGTAGAGTCTGGAGAGAACATCTATGTGCATGCCTCCCATAATGGACAAGCACTCCTCGTTAGCTACCGTCCTATCAAGTTTTTCTCGAAGACGACCCTTGACGAAGGTGAAGAAGTGGCCTGAGGAGGGCATATCCCTCAGACCAGCCGTGGTGAGCAGATGATTGAATCTGAGACTGGATCGTCTGTCAAAACTCATCCCACCTTGTTTTTCAGTTATGTCGAGCATTGTGTTAAAATCGCCGACTAGAGCCCAGGGCTCATTGATGGAGGATGCAACACCGGTGAGGCGTTGCCACAGAAGGTCCCACTTTTGGGGATTAGGACTGCCATAGATGAAGTTTAATAACCAAGAATTATTGATGCGGAAGTGGACATATTGACGGTGGCATTGACAGATATCAATGGAGCAGCGATTTTTATTCCAAAGTACCATATGCCGCCGGAGAAACCGAGCGCTTCCACACGATGTGAAGAGGTGTAATTGAGATTCTAAATGATCTGGTCAGCCTTTAACCCACTACAAAGTGGTTCTAGAATGACTAAGATTTGTAACTTATATTTCCTCTTATACTCTTTTAGAAGAGCTATTTTATCTTTGGACCCAACTCCCTGAATGTTCCAGCAGAGGATGCTAGTCATTAAAACACATGGAGGGAGTGCGAGAAGCATGCTCATTGCATGGCGGTGAGCAGGCCTGGTGGATCAGGCGCTATGTCCATGCCGACATCGAGATCAGCATCGTTAGCTTCAAATTGGAGGCCCTTCTTAGCACTGGAAGTGTAGTCCACACTTCCTACAAATTGCGCGATCTTTCCCTTCTTGCGTTCACGGCCCGGGCAGATCATTTGGTATACCACTCTTCTAGTACGAAGGATTACTCCACTGCTTGCTGTTGGGTTTTAGGGGAGACGGAGAAGGTAGCGGAAACAAAAATTTCTCCCCAACCCATACCGAGGAAACACATCAACGTCTATATAATAGGAAAGGATGGTTTGCGGAATCATACCTTGTCCCGAGGCTTGCTCGGAGACAATACCTCGCGCAATGCACGGTCTTCAACTCCGGACTTCGACGGTGTCTGTGCAGCTCCTGGTCGCACCGGGACTGACAACTCCTACTCGAACCGGACTGTCAGATGACAGTTGTCCTCCTAAGAGGCAGTGTCCTCCCGCCTCATTAGTAGTCCACATGGACCACCTGGAACTCCACACTCCTTGTCCCACAAGGAAGTGGAAGGATTCGCACCCTCCTGTTGACGTACTAGTCGCCAACACGCTCTCCTGCCTCCTGTTGCAACTGCAGTTGTCCTTCCCTTGATGCACCTCCCTTTTGCGGGAAGCACTTGCTCGGGCTCTCTCACGGTTACCAAAACAAGAGAGAACGACAACTTGCAAAGCAACTAGTTGCACTGAGCTGTACTTTGAGAAGCCCCCAATACCCCTATATATATAGGAGAGTCATGCGACAGGGTTCTCCATCTCGGGCAATGCAGGACTAAAGCAGGAGTAGAAGGGTTCGAGAATTTTCCACAAAAAGCAACCGTTTCGCAACTTGAAATGATCGGTTCACAACTGAACCGATCGGTTCGGCCATTGAGCCGATCGGTTGGACCTGAGCCGATCGTTTGGGGCACTCCAACTGATCGGTTGGTGCCCTTAACCGATCGGTTCATGGTCCTAATCCGGCTCAAAAAGACTTTATTTGTTTTTTTCCCAATTGGTATCGAATACCAATATTATTCCCAATCGAATTGGGCAATTTGAAACGAAAGGAAAATTCTTGCCGACATGACTTTCCCAACTGGTCGGTTGCACCAGTTGAGCCGATCGGTTCAACCCTTGAACCGATCGTTTCAACCTGGGCATGAGCCGATCGGCCTGGACACTCCAGCCGACCGGTTCAGCAACCTCAGCCGACCGGTTCATCACATGAGCCGATCGGTTGGGAGCACAGGTTGGGCAAAATCAGTCAAATGCGATTTCAATCAATCTTATACTCCAATCAATGCGTCCAACACCTTGAACCATACGATATTGAGCCATCGACTGATTGAGTGTTTAATTGAACTACTAAACTCCTTTAGTAATCAATCTAAACATTGCTTTGTGGAAAAAACTCCTCTTCCAGGTTAAATCCTATGGGTGTGACCCTACAAGTCCATTTCACGTTGGCAGTGAAAGTCCATAACACTTATGACTTCACAAGCAAAGAGCGGTGCCTAGTCACACATCAGTGCTACCCAAGTGAAAGTAGAAAGTTGGAGAACAACTTTCATCCTACAATCCGTGAATGGTGTTACAGCGGATGTATAATTCCTTTGTCACTGATATCCCAAATGAACTCCAGGCATGGAACAGTCATCCTATCAACGTTCATTCACTTCCTTGATCTCAGAGTAGACTGGAAGAGATATGTATGACATCATTATCACATACTGATTCACACATGCGTGCACGCCTTTCTCAATCCTACTCATCAAGTGGTCATGGATATCAAACTCCCTCAGGAGGGACAAATCCCATATCTATCACTCACCCATCAAAAGCCCCATGTGTCAAAGCCACCCAATCATCACCTTTATAACAACCCATGTTTCAGGACTGCGTTTGATGATGTCAAAGTGTGCCCAACGACATGTGTTGAGTGTAGTGATTTCAGGTCTAAGAATCACACTCACCACCATCACTGTGAGTACTGACTGTGACTACCATCTCATGGTTCCATGTGTCAAACTCACGGTGGGTCTGTCCGGTACACTTGTTCTCTAACAAGTACCTATGTGTTTGGTTTGATATCTCTATATCATGACTAATGAGATTATGTCATCAACCAACACCACAATCTAGTCTTGTGTGTCATTGTTGTCTATCTACCTTCCACAATGACATCCGACTAGGGACATAACAAGAATGTACAAACTCTTAGCATCCGTATGATCTCATCGTCCAGGTCCTCAACCTGAAAGCATACGTCATTGAGTACTGTCATTCTCTAGACATTCAATCTGTTCTATCACTATCTCATATGACTGAACCAGAATGAATTGGAAGCTTGCCTTTGATGTTTATCAAATCAATATTAATGTATCCCACCAATCATCACATGATTGGCTCTCAGGGCACACATACCAACAGACTCCCACTTGCACTTTGAGCCATTCCCCCATGAATCATATTCATAGTGATCTTCAAACATGTCCCACATGTTACTGTGTTGTAGTGTCAACATAGTGAGTAATGGCAACACCTTGCCAAAGTCTGTATAAATTGCATGTCTCTCATCTCTTCGCTGTACGTCACACATATGAGATGGAGTTGTCGTAATATGCGATCTTGTATTCCATTTGCTAACCTTTAGCCACATTGCATGATCAAGGATTCCAGACTTGTCATCAATGAGTGGAATATAAGTTCATCTCATGAACTTTCAGATCCATATAGTATCCACTACTGTTCACTAACACAAAGATACTCGGAATTTCCCTTTTAAATGGCTTTATTGGAACACTTCCAATTATCAACAAACATTCACTTTTATACATCTCATGTATATATATTGCGATTAATTTTCTGTCCTTTCGGAAGTTCGCATCAATGTAACTCTTTACATCGAACTCTTCTTCATAGAACTAGTGCTTCACAAGCACTTATCAAGTTCTCATGGTATTCCAGTAACACTTACTGGAAGCAGACAGACATCCACTTTTCATGTCACACATACGAGTTATCAGGATGAGCACATCATATTGCCATGTCCTACATACAAGATGATGAATGCATTTTATTCTTGCCATGTCATACATGCAAGATAATGGGATGATTACATACATGATAGATCCATATCTATTCTTAGTGTTCCCATTCTTCGTAAGAATTGGACACTTGGCCTTGGGATACTAATATCCATGTAACATGGACAAGTTTTCTCCCACTGAATCTGTGCATACTGAACACTTCAGTACAGATTGCCAATGTATGCTTTCTCTTTCAGGTCAAGAGATTTTCGAGAACTATCTCTATAGATCTCTATTCCTATCACATAGGAAACATCTCTATCTTCCTTAAAGATAATTTCCACTTTTGGATTTCCATTCTAGAACAATTCCATTTCACATCAATATGTGGAATGTGAATACGCTCCCACTAAATCACAGATCACTTCTTTATCTTTAACATATCAGTCAAACCCTTTGACTATATTATCAAAATAAAGATCCAATTTTGAGTTGCTTGTACTCAATCAATCACATTGATTAGTCCATTGTAACTGACGTGTATTTTACTACGCACTAAAACGCAAGTATACGCGTCGAGTAATATAGGCCTTGTGAGGCCCGAGTCGAACTCAGGGATACGTGAATTATTGGAGACTTCTACTAACTAATCGCAATCAGCTAGACCGATTAACAAAGTAGGGTTTTGTTGTTCAAATTAAAAAGAGAATAAAAATCAAACAAAGAAAACCATCGATTAAAGGTTAATTTAATCAATTCAAAAGGATATCTTTAGGATGGCGGTTTCACCACGGGTCAACATTGTATTAAGTTTCATATAATTCCTCACACTTCTCTCTCTATCCGGGTAGTGGCCTGAAAACAGAATTACCCACTGTCGTGGTGTAATTCACTACTTAGATTTAGGTTGATTCCACCGTCGTAGTAATCATTCCCCTAAACCAAGTGCATTAAAAACGGTCTCTCAGTTCCCACCATTAATTTTACAACTCCTTTGTCAAGGGTTTTATTAATTAATGTAGAATTCGTCTCTTTTCAACCGTTAATCCTTCTGTCGAAGTGATTAAGGGCATTAAGTTATTATTTTGGTGATCAATCATAACAATAGAAATGGAGAAAATGAATCTATACCACGGATTTGAGAGAAAAATATGAATTATTGATATAAAAATGTCATACAATGCATTCCCGGGCTACTCCCGGTCCTAAAGATTGAGGGTTTTAGCCTCTCATGTTCATCTCACACGAATACATGGTAGAAATTGGGGAATTCATAAGAAAAACGGGAAATAAATGGGAAAACCCCTGAACGGAGAAGAACCGGTGGATCCTTGGCGTAGAACACGAGCTTCCCCCGCCTGTCGGTGGTGGAAATTGTCTTCGGCAGCGTCCGAATCACCCGGGATGAGCTTCTCGGCCTCCGTTCTCCTTTCTCTCCTCCTCGGCACTCGTGCAATCCAAAATGAGATGATCCTCACGTCTGGGCGGCCGTCATTAGGTACAAGTCCCTAATTAGGTCGTCAAATAACAACAGCCGTCTGATCGAGATCAAAACAAATCCAACGCATATCTTCCGGCGTCGATACCATCGACGCGGGTCGATGGTATCGACCCGGCGGATTAGCGGCAGCTTTCCTTTCTTTTATTCTGAACGCCTGTGGTGATCTCGATACCATCGACTTGTGTGTTGATGGTATCGACTCCGTTAGCGTCGGTTGTTGTCGTTTAGCGACGCTGTAGCTCCCCTTGTGTCGATGGCATCGACTTGGGTCGATGGTATCGACAGTTTCCTCGCCAGCAACTTGAAGGGATCTCGATACCATCGACTTAGGTGTCGATGGTATCGACTCTGTATTGCTCTTCTCGGCTGACAACCTGTGGCTTGGTCGATGGTATCGACTTCCGTTGATGGTATCGACGGAAGCAGATACTTGTTTTTTTCCTGAAATTTCACAACAAGACCAAGTAAATCCACACAATTTATTATAAGATGATAAATAATGCTCAAAATAGTAAAACAAAGGGGATTTGATATAATATGATGGCAAAGACCAAATTAAGTGAATTATGCAATATTATCCATAAAAATGAGTAATTAGAGCACAAAACACATATGAAAAAGGTCTATAAATGCGACTCAAAATCATCGCATCAGTAACTTATAGAATTCATTTGCATTAGTGGATTCATAAACCTTATAGGTTGTGTCACGTACACATCCTGGTTTTATTCCTCGTAGGAATGCGGTTTTAGTATCCATATGCCAAATGTCTTAGTCATTAAGTTGCAATCAACAAGCATCATCCTTCTCAAAATGTTATCCATGTGTCTTAACACTTAAGACTCATTTGCACTTATGGATATAATCCAATGAGTGCTACCATCAAGGTCATACCTTATGGTTCATATGGATGTCATTTAGGATGTAAAGGTCATAAACCATAACTCAAGATTCGGTTCCTCATATTCATCTTGATAGTTGACTCATCACATGAACAACTCATCACATAGATAATTGAGGTGTATCTGTTAAAGATATAAGAAACCACAACCTTTGTGATTCTTAATTTCTTTTATTCGTGTGGGGTATTCATTTATTAAGAAGAATTCAGTTATTTGATAATCATTCTCTAACTCCTTAGAGTATGATTCCTTCTTGATTCAGACATCACCATGCCTTAATCATGAGTTTACTATGATACACTATCATAATTACTCATAAGGATCTCAAACATTTGGTCCAAGTATTTCATTCATTGATCTCATAAAGAATTAATACTTTACCAAATTTGAACTTCATTTATGATAATCTTGAACACTTCAAGACATTCATATTGGTATTTCTCTAAACACCATTTGAAGTATTAGCATTTATTCCAATAGGTATGTAAATACATCACATGTATTATACCTAATAGGATAATCACTCTCCTACTACATTAGTGAAGATTGATCAATCATGTCTAAGATATTCATGTCCCTTACTGGTTCTCTAACCAAAAGAGTCTAGTTTTATCCATCACATGGAAACTAGAAATGAATTTCTCATGATTAATGCTAATTAAATTGTTTGAGTTATCTATAACTTTTAGGTATCGTCTTATCTTATGCATATCAAATATCACAAGATAAATAAGTCATTGCCACAAAGATCACATCTTTATAAATTGAAACATCTCTTTATTAATTGCCATCATTGTCATACAATATGCAAAAATAAAGTGTTTCTATCTATTGGCAAGTATGAAATAGCAGTTCATAACTGTATTACATGCCTTATTGGCTGAAAATAAACTAAAGTATTCATATCTATAAAGGCAACACTTGCCCCAAGTAAGAATGATTTACACTTTACATCTTGATATCATATATCTCAAAAAGTGTTACAAGTTTATTTACATGACACCTTCAAGTAGAGGCTTCAGTCGCCTCCTTCTTCTTTTGTTCTTCCAGGTAGAGAGGACAATTCATTTTCCAATGTCCTGGCTTTTGACAATGGTGGCAATTTCCTTTCTTGGTCACGCCTCCCTTGGCCTTGAGAGCTGAAGATGGCTTGGACTCCTGGCTAACTTCAGAACCTTTCTTAGCTTTGCCCTTGCCCTTGCGCTTGGACTTGCCTTTCTTGCTCATGATCACCATCACAGACTTAGGCTTGTCCTTCATCATCTGTAACTCGGCTGTCCTCAACATGCCCAAAAACTCTGACAGTGGCCTATCAAAGTTGTTCATGTTGTAGTTCATCACAAACTGACTATAAGATTCTGGCAACGATTGCAGTATCACGTCAGTAGCCAACTCTTGGCTCAGTGGAAATCCCAGTCTTTGCAGGTTCTCCACATACCCAATCATCTTGAGTGTGTGAGGACCAACTGGATCTCCTTCTGTCATGACGCACTTGAACAGTGCCCTAGAAACATTGTACCTCTCTTACCGTGCCTGATCTTCATACATGTTCCTGAGATGCAGAATCATCTCTATGACACCCATGTTCTCATGTTGCCTCTGCAACTCATGGTTCATTGAACATAGCATCAAGCACTTTGCATCAATGGCATCATCTGAATGCTTCTTGTAAGCATCCCTTTCTGCCTTTGGTGCATTAGGAGCGGGTTCCTCTGGAATTGGAGTATCCAGGACATAGAGCTTACGCTCTTGAGTGAGAACAATTCTCAATGTCCGATACCAGTCGTGGAAGTTTGTCCCATTTAGCCTGTCCTTGTCAAGGACTGATCGCAAAGAAAAGTTGTTGTTTGTTGCCATTTGAACTACAAAAAGGAAAATATGCAATTTTAGTCCAAAACTCATTTTTGAATTATTTGATTGATTTGAAAATTTGACGATATAATTAGGCCTTTAATTAATTATCGCTCCCACTATTTTACTTCAAATTGATAGCCCTCACCATCAATTCGGAAGATTGCAGTGTACAACCTTCTAGTGGGCAAGATCCTGAAATCCTCTAAGTCATGCACCAGCTTGGGCTGTCACCCACAACATAGATCTCTCAGGTAGGCAACTTTTGCCAATTGCATCATATGCAACTCTTGATAAGATGTCATCTACAACTCCTTGCAATGATCATCTCCATGCCTCAAGGCGCTAGATCCTATCTAGGTCACCTTGTTAAGTCCAACCCAAAGCAAACACGATGAATATGCACCCTGCTTGGGCAGACCCACACATTCATCCTTCACGCTTCCACGAGATAGACGGTGCACCACGCTTGGGCGTGCCCACACTTGGTCGATCAAGTTTTTCATGTGTGTCGCATTTGGAAGGCATCTAAAACTTAATATTTAATGAGGGATTTGGTTTTATATACATATACATATCCAATCACTACAATACATAGTACGTATCATATACATGCTATATCCCACAGAAAACATGCACAAACGATAAAGAGCGATGATTATGGCCATCCTAATGTGATTCCTCGAGCCAAGAGGAATCACGGTCATCTAGGTCTACATCACATGCAACCTGTACAAGATGAAATATGTGCCTTTGCCTTCCGAGTTGATCAACTCATCACATGAATGATCTGCACTCTCCAGCCAGTCGTCTGGGTGCCACCAGCCGATCGGTTGGCTCCTCCAACTGATCGGTTCGCCTGGTCATCGTGCATCTCGTCATGTCCGCCACCCGCTTGTCTCGCTCCTCGAACCGGTCATCAATCGATCGGTTCACTCCTTGAACCGACCGTCTGGAAGGTCAACCGATCGGTTCACTCCTTGAACCGACCGTCTGAGCAGTCGTCTTGATATCCGCCGGTCTTTGACATAACAGGAAATAAAATCCTATTCTATTTATTACATTGCTTTAAAAAGGAAACCCCGAGTTACATTCGGGGGGAGCAAAGGTAGGAAAGAATCTCGAATTATTTCAAGTTACATCAGGAATAAGAGAGGGAAGATCGGTGCGCAGACCGAGATACAAGAAACCACAAACAACCACACACAGATAGGGGTTTATAGGCCATAATCATGCTACACACATCCACCACAAAACTCGTTTAAGGGCGACGCGTATCGAGTGCATTAATAAGACATATCATATATGTAATTAGGGATTTGTGGATTTAGGATTGGACATGCATAAAGCCGATATTATTCGCATCGCATGCAATAAATAAAGGCGATAAATTAAAATCGATCATATCGTTATTCCTAAAATATAGAGCAGCTGACATGGCTCTGATACCACTGTTGGGTTTTAGGGGAGACGGAGAAGGCAGCCGAAACAAAAATTTCTCCCCAACCCATACCGAGGAAACGCGTCAACGTCTATATAATAGGAAAGGATGGTTTGCGGAATCATACATTGTCCCGAGACTTGCTCGGCGACAATACCTCGCGCAATGCGCGGTCTTCAACTCCGGACTTCGACGGTGTCTGTGCAGCTCCTAGTCGCACCGGGACTGACAACTCCTACCCGAACCGGACTGTCGGATGACAGTTGTCCTCCTAAGCGGTAGTGTCCTCCCGCCTCTGTAGTAGTCCACACGGACCACCTGGAACTCCACACTCCTTATCCCACAAGGAAGTGGAAGGAGTCACACCCTGCTGTTGACATACTAGTCGCCAACACACTCTCCTGCCTCCTGTTGCAACTGCAGTTGTCCTTCCCTTGCTGCACCTCCCTTTTGCGGGAAGCACTTGCTCGGGCTCTCTCACGGTTACCAAAACCAGAGAGAACGACAACTTCCAGAGCAACTGGTTGCACTGAGTTGTACTTTGAGAAGCCCCCAATACCCCTATATATATAGGAGAGTCATGGGACAGGGTTCTCCATCCCGGGCAATGCGGGACTAAAGCAGGAGTAGAAGGGTTCGAGAATTTTCCACAAAAAGCAACCGTTTCGCAACTTGAAATGATCGGTTCACAACTGAGCCGATCGGTTTGGCCATTGAGCCGATCGGTTGGACCTGAGCCGATCATTTGGGGCACTCCAACTGATCGGTTGGTGCCCTGAACCGATCGGTTCATGGTCCTAATCCAGCTCAAAAAGACTTTCTTTGTTTCTTTCCCAATTGGTATCGAATACCAATATTATTCCCAATCGAATTGGGCAATTTGAAACGAAAGGAAAATTCTTGCCGACATGACTTTCCCAACTGGTCGGTTGCACCAGTTGAGCCGATCGGTTCAACCCTTGAACCGATCGTTTCAACCTGGGCATGAGCCGATCGGCCTGGACACTCCAGCCGACCGGTTCAGCAACCTCAGCCGACCGGTTCATCACATGAGCCGATCGGTTGGGAGCACAGGTTGGGCAAAATCAGTCAAATGCGATTTCAATCAATCCGATACTCCAATCAATGCGTCCAACACCTTGAACCATACGATATTGAGCTATCGACTGATTGAGTGTTTAATTGAACTACTAAACTCCTTTAGTAATCAATCTAAACATTGCTTTGTGGACAAAACTCCTCTTCCAGGTTAAATCCTATGTGTGTGACCCTGCAGGTCCATTTCACGTTGGCAGTGAAAGTCCATAACACTTATGACTTCACAAGCAAAGAGCGGTGCCTAGTCACACATCAGTGCTACCCAAGTGAAAGTAGAAAGTTGGAGAACAACTTTCATCCTACAATCCGTGAATGGTGTTACAATGAATGTATAATTCCTTTATCACTGATATCCCGATTGAACTCGAGGCATGGAACAGTCATCCTGTCAACGTTCATTCACTTCCTTGATCTCAGAGTAGACTGGAAGAGATATGTATGACATCAGTATCACATACTGATTCACACATGCGTGCACGCCTTTCTCAATCCTACTCATCAAGTGGCCATGGATATCAAACTCCCTCAGGAGAGACAAATCCCATATCTATCACTCACCCCTCAAAAGCCCCATGTGTCAAAGCCACCCAATCATCACCTTTATAACAACCCATGTTTCAGGACTGCGTTTGATGATGTCAAAGTGTGCCCAACGACATGTGTTGAGTGTAGTGATTTCAGGTATAAGAATCACACTCACCACCATCACTGTGAGTACTGACTGTGACTACCATCTCATGGTTCCATGTGTCAAACTCACGGTGGGTCTGTCCGGTACACTTGTTCTCTAACAAGTACCTATGTGTTTGGTTTGATATCTCTATATCATGACTAATGAGATTCTGTCATCAACCAACACCACAATCTAGTCTTGTGTGTCATTGTTGTCTATCTACCTTCCACAATGACATCCGACTAGGGACATAACAAGAATGTACAAACTCTTAGCATCCGTATGATCTCATCATCCAGGTCCTTAACCTGAAAGAATACGTCATTAAGTACTGTCATTCTCTAGACATTCAATCTATTCTATCACTATCTCATATGACTGAACCAGAATGAATTGGAAGCTTGCCTTTGATGTTTATCAAATCAATCTTAATGTATCCCACCAATCATCACATGATTGGCTCTCAGGGCATACATACCAACACTTGCTCCATCCACCCCTGTTGAGAACACAGGTGGATCAGATGAGTTGATTGTGGGGACGGAGGCTTGGAATCGAATGGCCTCTGCAACTAAGGCACTGTCTCTTCCTTCGCTCACTTCATCATCAACTAGGGTGATAATTGAGTTATCGCCACCTTTGTGGGTAGCAGACGATTTGGTCGTTGGGACTAATGGCGGCTTGTTGATCGTCTGTGACCCTTGGCCCACAGATTACTTCCCTACCTTCTTCTTATTCTTCTTATGAGTAACCCTCTCCCAGCCCCCGTCACTATCCTTGTTGGACTCGTTGGGGGTAGCAACAACAACAGGTTGTGTTGTAGGTGGTGCTCCTTTGGCGTCCGCGTGCTTAGCACGCTCACTGGTTGTTGGCTGAGGTACTGTTTTCTTGTCGGCAGGGGGGGCGCCGCTCCGACATCTTTGCATGGATGTCTGGTGTATAGGCCGACGCTATATGCAAGGCCGGGCCTACAGAGCAAGATGGGTCAACGCTAGGGAAGGCTGGGATGAACTTACAATCCCCTGTGTTGTGGCCGAGCCTGCCGCACTTCATACAGAAGGTGGGGAGGTTCTCGTACTCAATCTGGTACTTCTCATTGTCAAGAAGAAGCGCCAGAAGAAGAGGCTGGGTTGTATCTACTTCGACGGCGATGCAGGCAAAGTTTCCCCTATGACCAGATTGGGTGGTAGTATCTATTTTGATTATCCGTCCAATCAGGTCACCAATGCTCCATAACAGGTGATTTTGAAAGAGATGAATCGGGAGATCTGGCACTCTAGCTCAGACAACCAATCTCCGTGGGATGGGATCAGAGGGTCAAAAATCCTTAGACCATGATTGCACTGATATGTAGTGGTTAAGATCATCTAGGGACCACCGGTTATGGCACGAATGAAATTGGCGTTGTTTACTAATTGTATAATATAGTACCCCTTGTCGATATCTATGGCTCGAAACTCATCAGTTAGCTTCCATAAGATCAGGATCTGGTTCATCAGCACGTTGAAGTTGACAACGGTGTCGATAACTTTGATCACCACGGCGAACTTCCATGGTTCAAGGAGAGGCGGCAGTATCGCAGGGTTGATGGCGATGGCAGGTAAGTCTCTGTCCTTTGATATGCGAATGTCAGCGAGCGATAAGAGGTTTGGTGACACCTGCGATAGGGACACCGACGCTTTAGTCTGACGCCCGGTCATCGCTTCTCTATAGGATTTGGAATGCTGCTGTGGCGGAGGATCAGTGTTGTCCATTACGGTGTCTGCTTGGATGACGGATACATCGCCAGCGGTTTGGACTGCATCTGGTGAACCGGTAGCCGATGACTCATCATTGAGAGGGGCAGCACTGGCGGAGCCGCGCCCGATGCCACGACCTCCCCGACCGCCCCCGCGGCCACCTCCCAGGGCACGAAACCCTAGCAGATGACTCATCCCAGCCTTCTCTACCACTTAATTTGGTATTAGTGTTACTTTTGGAACTATGGTCATAATTAGGTCTTGAATTTATTTTATTCAGATTCTAATAATTCTCCTAGTTAATTTGGTATGTAATTTTGTTATATTATGACAATCGTAGAAATTCTTATGATTTAAACAAAATAAGAAAGTATACCTACAACATATTGCCACATGGTGTCTCCTCATTGGTCATTACTACAAGATCATTGCACCAAGCTTATTAAGTTGGGGTTTAGTTCACAACTGTGGTTTTCCTTTGGACTAGACATTAGTTGGATCACTTGATTGAAACATTGGCCATCTACTGAACCCTGATTGGTCGGTCTGGGTCAACCCAACCATGCCTCTACTATGCCCTCATCGACATATGAGGTGTTTCCTCTATGTAGATGTAATGATCTCATCACTACAGACAGTGCTCTCCCTAGTGAACAGCCTCCTAGTGGTTGAGGGTGTCGATCTTCAAGGTTACCTCTTTGTCACTATGTTGCCAACACCACCACACCACTGACTCCACTCTCCCAATCCCCCATCTGCCTCCTTCCTCCTAACTAGGTTGATAGTAGGAAACCCATTGTGGTCCCGTCTTCGACCAACATCTCAGTACCAATAACCAATAGTGGATCCTTGGTCGGTTGTGACTTCTCCTCCCATCGTAGGTTTTCTCAAAGGTAGGTAGGGCCAAAATTGCATGGAGTCGATAAGCTACTTCTTGACGGAATGACGACTGCAGACCAATCATGATAAACTTCATCCTCCCATCACCATCTGCCATCTCATAACTGGGCCATTACATTTAGCCTCCAAATGCCAGTGTATCACTGCCACAAAGCCAAGACAACCTCTACTAAGAAAAAGGATTGGGAAGGAATGCATCCGTGTCCTTGGCATGCCTATAGTCCATAGCGATGGATAGATATTTGGGAGTGGGAGTATGAAAAGAGAAGACAGAAACCTGCCTTTTTATACATTGCACTATTCAAAACCTTCTGCTGATCTCACCTTCTTCTGATCTTGTTTCCTATTCTAACCAATAATTACTTGTCAATTCCCTTCTTCTTTTCTTTACTATAATAGAGATGTAAAAGTTGACTTGTTGGTTAACTAAGGAAAGGGACAAACCATAGTGCCTATGAGATAGAATAAAACTTTTAAATTCAATAGGTGAAAAGTCTTGATGAACGGAAATTGTGATACCTTATCTCTCCCTCTTTATCTTTTTCAATACATTTCCTAAATCAATTTTCCATATTGCTTGATTGACACACCAAAAGCCATTACATAATGTATATAAATATAAGGCATTTATTGGGTAGTTTGATCATTAAACTATTAAAAAGCTCTTTATGACTTGAAATTTAAATTATTTTTTTTTAAGTAAAGTCAGGAGGCAATCTTATTCATCTCGCCCTCCTCTTGCGAGCATCCAATTGTGAAACAAATTACAATCACTAATTATATCAGAAAAATTAAACAAGGTAGTACTACTACCCTTACATAAGTCCCTAGCTAAGAGATCATAGATCTCATCTGGTGGACGGGTATACACCACGTACCCAGCTCTTTGGTTTCTATGATATTTCGCGAGTCTGTCTGCGACCGCATTTGTCCCTCTCCTACTAAACTTTATCTGCCATCCTTGCCTTTGAAGGCGTTGGGCTTTCTTCAGTAACTTGGCATACTTGGGAAACTCCTTCCATCCAGTTTGTAAAGCATTCACCGCCCCCCTGGAGTCTGTTTCGAAGATCGCGAGCTCGACCCCGGCTCTATCCGCAATCTCCATAGCCATCACTACACCTGCGAGCTCAGCTTCCTCGACATCCAGCATATTGAGGTCAGTTGAAACAGCATTAATCCATTTGCCCGCTGCATCTCTGATCACGATTGCCCCTGCCACTTCTCTGCCTTTCACCGCGGCATCACAATTAAATTTGATCATCCCCTGCGGTGGTGCTTCCCACCTGGCTTCAGTATCAGCAACTGTATTGGTCGGACCCTTCTGGAAAGCCTCCAAATGGGCCCTAGTTTCCCTGTTGATCCAGTGCACTTGCTGCATAGTGTGCGTTGTCTCCCCATTGAACGTATGCTTGTTCCTACAATACCATATATGCCAGGAAGCGGTAAAGAATCTCACTTTCTCCTCTTCGTCTGACTGTAATTGTTCTTCGATCCAGTTCTTGGCACTGCCTGCATTGAAAAAGTTGGTGACATTTTTATTCTTAAACAGTTCTGTCCATACCTCTCTCGCATACTGGCAATCTCGAATGGCATGGATTAAAGTTTCATCCTCAGTCCTACATCTGGGGCAATTTGTGGCAGTGGTCATGCCCCTTCTTGCCCTCTTGACGTTTGTAAGCAAAGCATCATGTAGCATAAGCCACGCGAAAGTCTTGGTCCTTGCAGCTGTTCTCAGGTTCCAAATAGCCCTCCAACTACCTGCTACTGGTACCGCCTTCCCCTCTCTCAGACAGTTGTAAGCTGACTTGGTGGTGTAGCGTCCGTGAGGGGTGTGGTTCCATACCCTGACGTCCTGCCCATCTTGTACGGTTGGAATGAAATTTAAATTATTCTTTATCTTTGTTTTTGGTATATTCCTTTAATCAAATATCATTATTTTGTGGAAACGCATTAATTCCTTTCCCAGTTTATATCTAGTTTTTGGGATTTATTGGGATATCTTTCATATATCAAACATGTTTAATAATTTCCTTAAATTAATTGCCCACTTCACACGAAAAGTCATTTTCTTCTCAAATTCTAGAATTCTCTTATTTTCCTCATTTTCTTTAACTATTCAGAAGTAAAATAGAAATATCCTTATTTGATTCCAACAACTTTCATTGCATGCCAGGATTAGATAATTACTCCATTTATTTTCTAAAACACCACAAATCTTATTTTCTTTTGGAAACTTGGTTATTATCTCATATTCGATTCATTTCGCAATTCAAAAGCTTATTATTCTTTAATTATGGAAAAATTCCTTTTGTTTCTTAAACTTGTGCCACAAGGACATATTTGCAAAGCAAATAATCTCATGGTCAACACTTGGACCATGGGTTGAACCCATGCCTCAAAGTGGATTCAAGATAACATTGTTATTCTATTCTTCATGAATATTAGGGAATTTTCTTATGAAATCAATTCGTAGATTTATAGAATTCAAAGTCACCTAATTTGAGGATATTACAATACCTCTATTCATTTCCGCATATTGTGATTCATCATCATTATATAGGTAGGTATCTATATTAAGTCATTTAGGAATAAAATCATAGATAATGATCAAAAGGGCCAAATGGTCACTACTAGAAGCCCATAAGTCAAGTTTCATATTAGATACAACAAGAAGGTTGAGGTAATAGTGTCCATAATTTTTTCAATATGGTTTCTAAGTTTAGAGAGGAGGAATCAAATGATTTCACAAAACTCAGAATCAATTATCCCAAAAATAGGGTTGCAAGTGATAATCGAGAATCATCATAAACTAACGAGCAAAATATCAAATCAAGGCTACAAGTTGATTTATGATCTTCATTAAATATTAAGATTAGGGTTTTATGCCCAAATTATTCAAGATCATGTCATCATGATTTTAAATCTCAAAAGTAATAACAAAAGTCAATTAGTGTTCCAGAGTTATAATCACCATGATGGAGTCATTATATAAATTATATAACTATAAAGTTGATCTTTAAAGATTTCAATACAATAACAATGAAAATAATTCATTGAAACAATTTTTAGTAGAATCCTTGTGATATTACAATAATTTCAGTGTATTTACTTGTAATTCTGGAGTCTAGAATCAAAAGATATGGATTTTATGAGGTTTGATCAATTTAATGGATTATTGAGTAGAGGAGAAGGAATTTATCTCAAAGGAAGGGTATAAAAGGTCGACCACCCCTTGCATAGTCAATCGTAGACCAACGCACTAATTGTGTGGTTTAGAGGTGGTCAGTCCACCCCATGGAAGAGGAAGGAAAGGCAACGCATGGATGAGTTTCTCGTTGGAGGAGAATAGAGAAAAGAAGAAGAGAAGAAGACAGAGAGTTGGAATAGGTAGTCTACAATTGGGGTGGATAAACAAAGAGTATGAGGATTCCATATATAGGTGTGAGGATGGGGTTATGATGTCTGGGATTCTAGGGTTAGTAAAGGATGTCATATAGCATGGAAACTTCTCTGAAGGCTTAATTAGTAATAAAACATGGTGCGGGTCAAAAACTAGGGAGGAGGTGAAAGGGAAAAACTTATGAAGAAATGAGGGGGGAAAGGGAGAGATTTTTTGCAAGTATCCCAGACCTAGGGTGGTTCCTAACCATTGACAAGATAAGGTAGGGTATGGTCCTCCAACCCTTAGATATTTCCCCCACCTAAGATGTTTGATGGCACCATGTGCAGGAAGCCCGGGTTAAAGACTAGTTCAGCATTGGGGAAGGTCTACTAAGGCCTAAATCCCAGCCCAAGAGGCATAAAAGGCAATGAAAAGAGCATTTTAGGTCTAGATCTCAGAAAATCTATAGAGAGGTGGGAAAGTCAGGTTAAAATGAACTTTGGACCACTTGCATATAATAGGAAGTAGTTATGTGTAAACATTTTAGAGACAAAAGAGTAGAGGAATATGAGTTATAAGACAATTGATTCAGGGGTAAACTCACACTAGGATATGTAGGAATTATGTGCATAATAACTGATCAACACATGAAATTTCATCTTAGTGGTCTTCATAGGACTATTGACCATTGAATTTATCAAAAATTGAGAGAATCAATGTAAATTGACTAGTGGTAGTGTAATTCAGTCAGTGTTGTTGGGAATTGCACTTCGTCACTACATCCATGGCACCCACCATGGATGAGATATCCTTCAAACCTTTGTGCTTCCCAATACACTTCTACCACTATGCCCCCACTTCATTCTAAGCTTCATAGCCCACAAATAAGAACTTGTGGTGGTTGGGAGTCAAGATTAACTCTCATTAACTCCTCCTAGAAC
Source organism: Alisma plantago-aquatica (assembly GCA_963693085.1). Classification (NCBI taxonomy): domain Eukaryota; kingdom Viridiplantae; phylum Streptophyta; class Magnoliopsida; order Alismatales; family Alismataceae; genus Alisma; species Alisma plantago-aquatica. Next base: position 974,629,803 of record OY856409.1, read on the forward strand.
CCCTTTGGACTCCATTGACCTTATCTCACTTTTGTTACTCCTCTCATACCCCCAAAAGATTTATTTTCTATATTTTTAACCATATGAATTACACTTCCATGCCACTTCACCCACTTGGAGGAGGAACTGGTGATTGTAGTAGCTGGGGATAAAGAGTAAAGCCTCCACACCCAACATGATATAGTTTTTTTCATCTATTTCTCTTATTATTTAATTGATTATGTATAGATACGCCCTCCCCCTTTGTTGGATGTTTGGGGTCAAAGCATGTAACTATGATTGTAAGACCCCTTCTGACCCAGCTTAGTGCTTGAGCTTACTTGCTTTTACTCAATAAGATGATTAGACCTTAATATAATATCTTGATATGCTTTAATAACATTTGAACTGATTATATTTCAGTTTGGTCCACTTTACATGATATTTGAGCTAGTTATGCTATATGTGTGCTTATTTTGGACCAAATTGCAATTTATACATGTTTAGTGTGTATCCTGCAATTTGTCACATGTTGGATGTGCCTCCTATGTTTAGTTGTCATGATAGAGAGAGAATGATTCTTAGAGGCACCTCATTGTACCTTGGATGGTGAGGAGAGATGTGGTGACATCATGTGTGGAAGTTAGGGATTGCTTTAGTGCTTTGTGTAGATCGTTGCCCTTCCTAGAGTGTTGACAGTTTGAGTGGGTTTTCAGTGACCAGCGTTGTGCTTTATTGGCTCTTATCTCTATGGTTGATGATGTGTTGGGTGTGTCTTGAGTTCCCTTTAATCAAAGATTCTTGTAGATCTTTCTTGGGTTGATGAGAGATCTAGGGTGTTGATGTGTTTTGGCCTTCGACTGATGAGTCTTATAGGCCATGTTTCTGCTCGACTGATAGTCCTCTAGGACCAAATGAGGTCATTGGTCCACCTTGGTTTTCATGACCTTTCTTTCTTGCATGGTTTTAGTTGTTGCATGGTTGTTCTTTGATGGACAAGTGGCATATTTAGTTGGACACCTATCCTTCCACATCTCTCTTCTAACCTTGAATATATACACCTCCCTTCTTACATGCATATGATCCTTTTGCAAACTTTCTCCCTCTCTCATCTTTGGAGCTCATCCCCTTTGGCGGTTGGAAGCGAAGGAGATAACCTTGGAACAAGTAGGTCGAACCTTGCATGTGGTGATCTAGGATTGGAGCATCTTCCTTTGTTGATACTGTGGTGATCCTTGTGCTTGGTAAGTAATCTAATCTTCTTTATCTTGTTTCTATTGTAACCTTACCCTCTATTCTTCTCTTAGACGAACCCATGGTTCTCCATGGTGGTCTGTTTGAGTAAATTCTCTCCTACAGAGGTTGAATCTATGGTTTTTCATAGTAGCACCTATGTGACATGGAGATTTCCTCTTTCCCCTTTCTTTTCAGCCTAGGGTTTTTACCCTCTTCTCTTGAGATTTTCTTTGACCATGGTTTTCTCTTCTTTGCTTCAGGTGATCTTTCTTGGATATGGAGTTAATGCAAGCTATCTATTTCCTTCTCTCTTGGAGCTTGTGTCTTTGAAGTTGATCTTCACCTCAAGGCGGGTTATATAACTCTCTCCTCTACAGTTGTTTCATCTTAATCTTACATGCAAAGCCTATTTTATCCCTAAAATGTGATTATAAGTTGTTAGATGATGATACCTTATTTTAGGGCTTATTATTATGTACTAATTTTGCATAGATTAGTTCTTTATACTAAACTACAATTCTTGTTCTCAAGTTTTATGGATGGGGAGAAGTTGGTGCTTGTATGCACTCCTTCAACATTGGTTTTAGATCCCCATGATAATATTTTGTCTATCTTGTGGTTAATGGATGTTTTGGTTCTCCATTGCATGTGTTGGATGTATGGTTTTCTCTCTCATATCATTATTTGGTTTTCCTATGTTTAGCAATCGGGTTTCTAGGGTTTGGATGATGGTTTCCTTGATGAACTTCAGTCTTTTAGGTTTCGATTTTGTGTTGATAACCCACCTATTTTTTATCTTGCTTTGAGGAGTGAAATTCTCTACCTTAATGATTTTATTGTAGTCCAAGTGGTCGAAGGCTTGGTGTTCATTCTTGGTTGATGAGAATGCTTTTGGTTGCTGACTTGGATGTTGTTTTGATCGCTGATCTTGTTGCTATTTTGCTCGCTTAGATGTGTATTTTTCTCTATGACAGACAACCCTTAGCCATGTGGATTTGTCACTAATCTTTCCCTATGAATGGTCGCTAAGATGACCATCCTCAGTGATGAGTTGGGTGCATGATCATTAGCAACCAATGATCACATGATACCATAGTTTTTTAGTGACTATGCACTTCTGTATTCATTGGTCAACCCTATTGTTTAGCGGTCAACCAAGTGGATCAGAGGTCAATGTGGAGTTGACTATGATAATAATAATGCTTACTCTATATGTTCCAATAATATGGGAATTAATGTACCATAGGGTTTGGTTATTATGGTACTATTGAGACACACCAAGCAGATATATATAAGAAACCCTAACCCTAATGTTTAAGCACACGGTGTTTACTACTTACTTGCTTGAAAGATTAACATATATTGAAGTAATTCTCTCTCCTAATTGTGTAACCCTTATATTATAGGTTGAGTAAACATAATAACATGTGAATGTTGTAACATATCTATGTTGTAGAGGCTGATGATTATGACACTCTATGAGTCATGATGAGATAATGATGTTATGTAGGAACTATTTGCTTGAGTCTTATGACCTGGTAGAGGTTGTGTGCCTAATGTGATGTGATATCCTCTGATGATGCATGAGGGATGGTTATCCCACAGTGATGTGATAATGGTGATGACCTGGTGTAAGGCTGCTAGACAACACCATGTGATAATGTGATCAGTTTCTATTTAATATGTTTTATATCTTCTGAATGTAAGCTACTCTTATCTTTGTAGAATTTGTTTAGGATTTATATGTTGATCTTTATTGATTCTTTAAAATACACCCAATTGGCGATAAATAATCAACTGAAACCCAAATCATGTAGATTTCCCTGAGCAATATAGATCCATCTACAACTTCAGTACTTGCTGGATGGTGAAATGAGTAATTCCTATTGGAAACTCAGAGTGCATGTTGTTGAATGTGTGGGGGTGCAAGTTTAGAATATATCCTTGCATCCATAATCAAAGGTTTTGAGGGTGAGTGTTATCATCCCTCGGTATGAGAACGGTCGAGACCGTATCTCAGATGAAATTTTTTTAGGGATGGTTATGATCATACCCTGTATAGAGAATGAATGCAGTCGTATCTCACTAGTGTCGTGCCTATATACCAAGGAGGGCCATGATGATTTGTAGTTAGACTCTATATGTCACTATGGCAGACTCAGACTGACTGAGGGTGTGGGAGATTATAGGAGTCTGGCTCTCCTAGATCTTGTATGCAACTGATTTTGACTTCACAGTGGTTAGTTGGAGCATGAGTTGCATAACTCATCTCCACATGTCATTATAAAAGACGTAATACAACCGTGTAGTATATTTGCTTGTGGTTAAACAAAATTCACATTAGTTGACCCTTTGCCTTGTTTCTTATACTATTTAGTTGAAGATGGTTATACATGTTCTTCATATTCCTTTTAAAAGTATGCGATGTTCTACTGATCAGTTGTAGCTGCTTAAACTTCTTAATTTGTGTTATCAGTTTAATTTGAGTAGAATCTACTCATCCTGTTAATAGTATTCTTTCTTTCTATATCTATCTATGTTAACAATAGTTGTTAATAGAGAGTTATATCTCCCACTAGGACGTTGGTCTCACTAAGTTACTTTATGCATCTTTTAGGTGGTGGTACATGACGCGGTAGATATTGTGCGGTTCAGGCAGAGATGCAAGAAGATCAGTAGTTGTTGAAGGTTGGATATGCTTCTAGTGTTTTGTAGTAGAATCTGATGTGTCATCCCTATACTCTCAGGTCCTTAGGGATGTTTTGTAGATGTTGTACATCAAAACGAGGATGTATGACTTGGTTGTACATATATGTCTTGTATATTTGCACAAGTCATCCCTATAATAGGTTTGTGACCGGGAGGCCACTGCACAGTGATGTATATACCTTCTGATAGGATGTGTGATACATGTGGCACAGTTTGTGAACTTGGATGTAATATGCTATGCTTTTGTGGCAATATAAAAAAATTGGATTTAATTTACCTATTTTCTAATAATTTTGTTGTTTAGTGTTAATTTTGTGCTTTGTTTTGAGTAGTCTCGCTTTGGTGTGATTGGTGTGTCACACAACTCAATTGGTATCATAGATCTAGGTTCACTGAGTCTACAAGGACATAGGACTAGGTTTTGTGTCTATTCTTGTGTCATCTAACATATGCAATTGTAATTTCTAGTTATGCAATAGAAGAAGAAGAAAGAAAAGACATGTCTCGATAACACTAAGAACATGTTGAGAGCAGTCTCGATGCACTAGGAGGTGATGCCAGGAGGCAGGAGAGAGTAGATAGAATTCCTAAAGTGCCTCAAATGGACCCAAAAACCATATCCAACCCCACTTTTTGGGCTATGTTTGGACAATTCATGACCACGATGACATATATGGTGGATAGAATGCCCGTACCGCGGGCAATGGTAGTTGTACTCAATGTAGAATCCTTGGGTTTTGGGAAGACCTTTGAGAGGTTATGTCATGTTAGAGTGTTTGGATATGTGGGTATGGAGGACCTGGAAGATGCAAATATGTTGTTGACATATCTAGAGAAGGACTTCAAGATCCCTAATGTCTTAGAAGAGGATAAGATGAAGCATGCAATGTACCTGCTGAAGGGTAGTGTTGGCCATTGGTGGACCATTGCGGAGGAGAAGAGGCCTAGAATGGTGATCCGTTGGGAAGATTTTAGGCTAAAGTTTCTGAGCTAATACTTCCCCCGGACCTATCTGGACAAGAAGATCTTGTATTTTGAGAAGATCTGACAGGGATTTATGACAATCAATGAGTATGAGGCCAATTTCATGGAGTTGATGAGGTTTTGTCCTCACATGGCCGCAACGGATAAGGAGAGGGTTAGACATTTTGAGAAGAGTTTTAGCCAAAAAGATTCATAAATTCATATACTACTTTTCTTTTAGCCAAATACCCATTAAATAGGGGTAGAAGAAGTATAAATTTGAGTGGTTTTTGATCAAACCTAGAAAGATATTAACATGTCTAAGGATGAGGAAAGAATAAAAACAAATAACTAAAAATGAAATAACTAACCTCTATGAAGGTTATTTCCAACTATGCAACACAAATCATCTTTCTTCAAGACTACGGAGGTGGGTCAACCATGGTCCACCTCTCTAGACGCCCCTTTTGAACAAGATCTACCTTGTTCTAGGCCAAAGAAGGTAGGGAAAAAACAATGAGGGTAAGAGAAGGTATGAACTCCATAGTTTTCCCAAAACCATGACCAAAGAAGGTAGAACATAGAAGCAAAAGGTGAGAAACAAAGGATATATTACACTAATAGGGTAGAGCTTGCATGACAAAATTTCCTTGACTGGATCTTAAAGATCCAAGAAAAAACATCCACATGAAAGCAAAAACTCAAGATATACCCCTAAGAGGTTCTCCTCTAACCTTGGGAGTATATCAACAACACCCATGGGTGTATACCATCAAAAAATATATTTGGATCATATGTTTATATGCAGGAGTTCATGTCAGGACTAAAACCTAAGTCAAACAATCCATGCACTAGTCTATTATCATCTGCCATTGTAGGTAATCTATCTAAAATTAGAAAACGTGACCCCCAATAGCCTAAACCAAACCAAAATCACCTCCACCAAATCCAATACATGTTTACTCAACCCAAGCTGGGTTTCCAACCAGCCCTATAGAACTCCCTATTTCTCTCTAAAACCAAGATGAGATCAACCACCTCATTAACCCCCATGTTTTCCTAAACCTTCTAGGTTCACATGAACTAGGTCGGGTTCATGACTCAATCTTACAAAACTTGCTTACTCTCTCCTAGTCCAAGTAGGGTCAACCCTCTCATGAATTCGGGCAAAGTTCTCATTAATCCAGCCGCATTCATGAAACATCATCTTATCTTTCATTTCCCTTTCACTCTAAAAAAATCAAATATGAAGTCGGATGAGGTTCATATAAATCCAACTAGGTTCAGACCCAACAACTCAGACTGAATTCTGGTGAATCTGGCCCAATTTGAGTCCCCAAAACAATCCTAGCACAAACCAAGGTCCAAAACCTTGGTTCAATGTGAAACAAACCAGATTTAAACATATACACATACGTCTAATGATAGAACTTGATTTCTCATATGTATCACAAGAATAATCAACCAAATTCATGTTTATCAGTAGTAGAATGATCTCACATAAATCAAATGGTTTAAGTTGTTGGGTTTTAGGGGAGACAGAGAAGGCAGCGGAAACAAAAAAAAAATTTCTCCCCCAACCCATACCGAGGAAACGCGTCAACGTCTATATAATAGGAAAAGATGGTTTGCGGAATCATACCTTGTCCCGAGGCTTCCTCGGCGACAATACCTCGCGCAATGCGCGATCTTCAACTCCGGTCTTGGACGGTGTCTGTGCAGCTCCTGGTCGCACCGGGACTGACGACTCCTCCTCCCACCGGACTGTCGGATGACAGTTGTCCTCCTAAGCGGCAGTGTCCTCCCGCCTCTGTAGTAGTCCACACGGACCACCTGGAACTCCACACTCCTTGTCCCACAAGGAAGTGGAAGGAGTCGCACCCTCCTGTTGACGTACTAGTCGCCAACACACTCTCCTTCTACCAGTTGCAACTGCAGTTGTCCTTCCTTGCTGCACCTCCCTTTTGCGGGAAGCACTTGCTCGGGATCTCTCATGGTTACCAAAACCAGAGAGAACGACAACTTCGCAAAGCAACCAGCTTGCATTGAGTTGTACTTTGAGGAAGCCCCCAATACCCCTATATATATAGGCGGGTCATGGGACAGGGTTCTCTGTGCCCGGCAATACGGGACTAAAGCAGGAGTAGAAGGGTTCGAGATTTTCCACAAAAAGCAACCGGTTCACAACTTGAAATGATCGGTTCACAACTGAACCGATCGGTTCGGCCATTTAGCTGATCGGTTGGACCTGAGCCGATCGTTTGGGGCACTCCAACCGATCGGTTGGTTCCCTGAACCGATTGGTTCATGGTCCAAATCTGGCTCAAAAAGACTTTCCTTGTTTCGTTCTCAATTGGTATCGAATACCGATGCTATTCCCAATCGAATTGGGCAATTTGAAACCAAAGGAAAATTCTTGCCGACATGACTTTCCCAACTGGTCAGTTGCACCAGTTGAGCCGATCGGTTCAACTCTTGAACCGGTCATTTCAACCTGGCATGAGCCGATCGGCCTGGACACTCCAGCCGACCGGTTCAGCACCTCAGCCGACCGGTTCATCACATGAGCCGATCGGTTGGGAGCACAGGTTGGGCAAAATCAGTCAATTGCGATTTCAATCAATCTGATACTCCAATCAATGCGTCCAACACCTTGAACCATATGATATTGAGCTATCGACTGATTGAGTGTTTAATTGAACTACTAAACTCCTTTAGTAATCAATCTAAATGTTGCTTGTGGACAAAACTCCTCTTCCAGGTTAAATCCTATGTGTGTGACCCTGCAGGTCCATTTCACGTTGGCAGTAAAAGTCCATAACACTTATGACTTCACAAGCAAAGAGCGGTGCCAAGTCACACATCAGTGCTACCCAAGTGAAAGTAGAAAGTTGGAGAACAACTTTCATCCTACAATCCGTGAATGGTGTTACAGTGAATGTATAATTCCTTTGTCACTGATATCCCGAATGAACTCAAGGCATGGAATAGTCATCCTGTCAACGTTCATTCACTTTCTTGATCTCAGAGTAGATTGAAGGAGATATGTATGACATCAATATCACATACTGATTCACACATGCGTGCGCACGCCTATCTCAATCCTACTCATCAAGTGGCCTTGGATATCAAACTCCCTCAGGAGGGACAAATCCCATATCTATCACTCACCCCTCAAAAGCCCCATGTGTCAAAGCCACCCAATCATCACCTTTATAACAACCCATGTTTCAAGACTGTGTTTGATGATGTCAAAGTGTGCCCAACGACATGTGTTGAGTGCAGTGATTTCAGGTCTAAGAATCACACTCACCACCATCACTGTGAGTACTGACTGTGACTACCATCTCATGGTTCCATGTGTCAAACTCACGGTGGGTCTGTCCGGTACACTTGTTCTCTAACAAGTACCTATGTGTTTGGTTTGATATCTCTATATCATGACTAATGAGATTCTGTCATCAACCAACACCACAATCTAGTCTTGTGTGTCATTGTTGTCTATCTACCTTCCACAATGACGTCCGACTAGGGACATAACAAGAATGTACAAACTCTTAGCATCTGTATGATCTCATCGTTCAGGTCCTCAACCTGAAAGCATACGTCATTGAGTACTGTCATTCTCTAGACATTCAATCTGTTCTATCACTATCTCATATGACTAAACCAGAATGAATTGGAAGCTTTCCTTTGATGTTTATCAAATCAATCTTAATGTATCCCACCAATCATCCCATGATTGGCTCTCAGGGCATACATACCAACAGACTCCCACTTGCACTGTGAGCCAATCACTCTTGAATCATATTCATAGTGCTCTTCAAACATGTCCCACATGTTATTTTGCTCTAGTGCGAACATAGTGAGTAATGGCAACACCTTGCCAAAGTCAGTATAAATTGTATGTCTCACATCTCTTCGCTGTACGTCACACGTATGAGATGGAGTTGTCGTAATATGCGATCTAGTATTCCTTTGCTAACCTTTAGCCACATTGCATGATCAAGGATTCCAGACTTGTCATCAATGACCGGAATATCTATAAGTTCATCTCATCAACTTCCAGATCCATATAGTATCCACTGTTGTTCTCTAACACACGGATACTCAACATTTCCCTTTTAAATGGTTTTATTGGAACACTTCCAATTATCAACAAACTTTCACTTTTATACATCTTATGTATATCTTGCGATTAATTCTCTGTCTTTTCGGAAGTTCGCATCAATGTAACTCTTTATATCAAACTCTTCCTTATCTCCATAGAACTAGCACTTCACAAGCACTTATCAAGCTCTCATGGTATTCCAGTAACCCTTACTGGAAGCAGACAGACATCCACTTGTCATGTCTCACATATGAGTTATCAGGATGAGCATATAATATTGCCATGTCCTACATACAAGATGATGAATGCATTTTATTCTTGTCATGTCATACATGCAAGACAATGGGATGATTACATACATGATAGATCCATATCTATTCTTAGTGTTCCCATTCTTCATAAGAATTGGACACTTGGACTTGGGATACTAACTCCATGTAGCATGGACAAGTTTTCTCCCACGAATCTGTGCATACTGAACACTTCAGTACAGATTGCCAATGTATGCTCTCTCTTTTCAGGTCAAGAGGTTTTTCGAGAACTATCTCTATAGATCTCTATTGATATCATATAGGAAACATCTCTATCTTCCTTTAGGTAATGTCCACTTTTGGATTTCCATTCTAGAACATTTCCATTTCACATCAACATGTGAAATGTGTATACGCTCCCACTAAATCACATATCCCGTCTTTATCTTTGACATATCAGTCAAACCCTTTGACTATATCATCAAAGTAAAGATCCAATTCTGAGTTGCTTGTACTCAATTAATCACATTGATTAGTCCATTGTAACTTATAGACTTCATTTGCATTAGTGGATTCATAAACCTTATAGGTTGTGTCACGTACACATCCTTGTTTTATTCCTCATAGGAATGTAATTTTAGTATCCATATGCCAAATGTCTCAGTCATTAAGTTGCAATCAACAAGCATCATCCTTCTCAAAATGTTATCCATGTGTCTTAACACTTAAGACTCATTTGCACTTATGGATTTCATCCAATGAGTGCTACCATCAAGGTCATACCTTATGGTTCACATGGAAATCATTTAGGATGTAATGGTCTTATACCATAACTCAAAATCTGATTCCTCATATTCATCTAGATAGTTGACTCATCATATGAACAACTCATCACATAGATAATTGAGGTGTATCTGTCAAGAATATAAGAATTCACAACCCTTGTGATTCTTAATGTCCTTTATTAGTGTGGGGTATTCTTTTATTAAGAAGAATTCAGTTATTTGATAATCATTCTCTAACTCCTTAGAGTATGATTCCTTCTTGATTTAGACATCACCATGCCTTAATCATGAGTTCACTATGATACACTATCATAATCACTCATAAGGATCTCAAACATTTGGTCCAAGTATTTCATTCATTGATCTCATCAAGAATTAATACTTTACCAAATTTGTACTTCATCTATGACAATCTTGAACACTTCAAGATGTTCATATTGGTATTTCTCTAAACACCATTTGAAGTATTAGCATTTGTTCCAATTGGTATGTAAATACATCACATGTATTATACCTAATAGGATAATCACTCTCCCACTACCTTTAGTGAAGATTGATTAATCATGTCCAAGATATTCATGTCTCTTAATGGTTCTCTAACCAAAAGAGTCTAAGTTTATCCATCATATGGAAACTAGAAATGAATTTCTCATGATTGATGCTAATTTGATTGTTTGAGTTATCAATAACTTTAGGTATCATTTTATCTTATGCATACCATGTATCACAAGATAAACAAGGCATTGCCACAAAGATCATATCTTTAAGATTGAAACATCAACTTTATTAATTGCCATCATTGTCATACAATATGCAATAATAAAGTGTTTCTATCTATTGGCAATATATGAAATAGCAGTTGTCAACTCTATTTCGTGCCCTTTAGGCTGAAATAAACTGAAAGATACTCCTATCTATGGCAGCAACACTTTCTCCAATGATGGGTACTTCTTTCTTGGTCCTTTCACAAAGGCCATCACTTCTTTGTGGATATTGCATATCATATATGACAGATCCATATCTTGGTATCATATACCTCGGATAAAGAAGCGGTTCATTTCATGATACCTTAGGTGGAGATCTCCATCCCCTCCTTCATCTACTTTTGTTCTTCCAGATATAGAGGGCAATCCCTCATACACCCTTTCCCCATGTGCCTTGAGGCTGAAGACGGCTTGGATTTCTGGCTAGCATCAGAACACTTCTTAGCTTTGCCCTTGTCCTTGCCCTTAAGATTACCTTTTCTTTGATGATATCAAAGACTGTGGTTTGTCTTTCTTCATCTTTGCCTCTACTATCCTCAACATGTCCAACAACTCTGTCAACGCTTGTCAAAGTTGTTGTAGCTTATCATGAATTGTATGATTCTCACAACATTTGCAGTATCATACCAATAGCCAACTCTTGGCTTAGAGGGAATCCTTCTTAATTAGGTTTTCCACATACCCAATCACATTGAGTGTGTGAATACCTTACTGGATCTCCTTCTGTCATGACATACTAGGACAATATCTTCGAGACATCATATGTCTCATGTTGTCTCTGCAACTCATAGTTCAGAGAACACAACATCAAGCACTCCTCATCAATGTCATCCTCAGTATGCTTCCATAAGCATACTTTCAGCCATTGATGTGGTGGGATCGAGTTCATCTGGTTCTGGTATAACTAGGACTTAGAGCTTCCGCTCTTTGATTGAGAACACTTCTCATCATCATCCTAACCAGTCGTGGAATTATTCCCATTTAATTTGTTGGTCTCAAAGACCGATCGCAAATAAAGTGATTTGTTGATTAACCATTTATTTTAACAAAAGGGAATATATGCAATTTTAGTCCAAAAACTCATTTTTGACTTGTTTGATTGATTTGAAAAGTTGACGATAAAATTAGGCCTTTAATTAATTATCGCTCCCACTATTTTAGTTCAAATTGATAGCCCTCACCATCAATTCGGAAGATTGCAGCGTACAACCTTCTAGTGGGCAAGATCCTGAAATCCTCTAAGTCATGAGTCAGCTTTGGCTGATCGCCCACAACTTAGATCTCTCAGGTAGGCAACTCTTGCCAATTGCATCATATGCAACTCTTGTTGAATGAACATGCACAACTCCTTGCCATGAACATTCCTTGCCTCTGGGCTTAGACGCTCTAAGAATCACTAGTTAAGTCTAACCCAAAAGCTGACACGGTAGAACATGCACCCTGCTTTGGCAGAACCTACATGTCTACCCTTCACACTTCCACAAGATAGATGGCGCACCACGCTTTGGCGTAACCTACGCTTGGTCGATCGAGCTTTTCATGTGTGCCGCTAATGGAAGGCATATAAGACTTAATATTTTAATGAGGGATTTGGTTTTATATACATATACATATCCAATCACCACAATACATAGTACGTATCATATACATGCTATATCCCACAGAAAACATGCACAAACGATAAAAAGTGATGATTATGGCCATCCTAATGTGATTCCTCGAGCCAAGAGGAATCAGAGTCATCTAGGTCAATATCACATGAAACTTGTACAAGATGAACATATGTGCCTTGCCATCTGAGTTGATCAACTCATCACATGAATGATCTGTACTCTCCAGCTGGTCATCTGGGTGCCACCAGCCGATCGGTTGGCTCCTCCAACTGATCGGTTCGCCTGGTCATCGTGCATCTCGTCATGTCCGCCACCCGCTCGTCTCGCTCCTCGAACCGGTCATCAATCGATCGGTTCACTCCTTGAACTGGTCGTCTGGAACGTCAACTGATCGTTTCACTCCTTGAACCGATCGTCTGATCAGTCGTCTTGATGTCCGCCGGTCTTTGACATAACAGGAAATAAAATCTATCCTATTTATTACATTGCTTTAAAAAGGAAAACCCCGAGTTACATTCAGGGGGAGCAAAGGTAGAAAAGAATCTCGAATTATTTCGAGTTACATCAGGAATAAGAGAGGGAAGATCGGTGTGCAGACCGAGATGCAAGCAACCACACACAACCAATCATAGATAGGGGTTTATAGGCCATAATCACGCTACACACATCCACCATAAAACTCGTTTAAGGGCGACGCGTATCGAGTGCATTAATAATACATATCATATATGTAATTAGGGATTTGTGGATTTAGGATTGGACATGCATAAAGCCGATATTATTCACATCGTATGCAATAAATAAAGGCGACAAACCAAAATCGATCATATCGATATTCCTAAAATATAGAACAGTTGACGTGGCTCTGATACCACTGTTGGGTTTTAGGGGAAACAGAGAAGGCAGCGGAAACAAAAAAAAAATTTCTCCCCCAACCCATACCGAGGAAACGCGTCAACGTCTATATAATAGGAAAAGATGGTTTGTGGAATCGTACCTTGTCCCGAGGCTTGCTCGGCGACAATACCTCACGCAATGCGCGGTCTTCAACTCCGGTCTTGGATGGTGTCTGTGCAGCTCCTGGTCGCACCGGGACTGACGACTCCTCCTCCCACCGGACTGTCGGATGACAGTTGTCCTCCTAAGCGGCAGTGTCCTCCCGCCTCTGTAGTAGTCCACACGGACCACCTGGAACTCCACACTCCTTGTCCCACAAGGAAGTGGAAGGAGTTGCACCCTCCTGTTGATGTACTAGTCGCCAACACACTCTCCTGCTACCAGTTGCAACTGCAGTTGTCCTTCCCTTGCTGCACCTCCCTTTTGCGGGAAGCACTTGCTCGGGATCTCTCACGGTTACCAAAACCAGAGAAAACGACAACTTCGCAAAGCAACCAGCTTGCATTGAGTTGTACTTTGAGAAGCCCCCAATACCCCTATATATATAGGCGGGTCATGGGACAGGGTTCTCTGTGCCCGGCAATACGGGACTAAAGCAGGAGTAGAAGGGTTCGAGATTTTCCACAAAAAGCAACCGGTTCGCAACTTGAAATGATCGGTTCACAAACAAACCGATCGGTACGGCCATTGAGCCGATCGGTTGGACCTAAGCCGATCGTTTGGGGCACTCCAACCGATCGGTTGGTTCCCTGAACCGATCGGTTCATGGTCCTAATCCGGCTCAAAAAGACTTTCCTTGTTTCGTTCTCAATTGGTATCGAATACCAATGTTATTCCCAATCGAATTGGGCAATTTGAAACCAAAGGAAAATTCTTGCCGACATGACTTTCCCAACTGGTCGGTTGCACCAGTTGAGCCGATCGGTTCAACTCTTGAACCGGTCGTTTCAACCTGGCATGAGCCGATCGGCCTGGACACTCCAGCTGACCGGTTCAGCACCTCAGCCGACCGGTTCATCACATGAGCCGATCGGTTGGGAGCACAGGTTGGGCAAAATCAGTCAATTGCGATTTCAATCAATCCGATACTCCAATCAATGCGTCCAACACCTTGAACCATATGATATTGAGCTATCGACTGATTGAGTGTTTAATTGAACTACTAAACTCCTTTAGTAATCAATCTAAATGTTGCTTGTGGACAAAACTCCTCTTCGAGGTTAAATCCTATGTGTGTGACCCTGCAGGTCCATTTCACGTTGGCAGTGAAAGTCCATAACACTTATGACTTCACAAGCAAAGAGCGGTGCCAAGTCACACATCAGTGCTACCCAAGTGAAAGTAGAAAGTTGGAGAACAACTTTCATCCTACAATCCGTGAATGGTGTTACAGTGAATGTATAATTCCTTTGTCACTGATATCCCGAATGAACTCAAGGCATGGAATAGTCATCCTGTCAACGTTCATTCACTTTCTTGATCTCAGAGTATATTGAAAGAGATATGTATGACATCAATATCACATACTAATTCACACATGCGTGCGCACGCCTATCTCAATCCTACTCATCAAGTGGCCTTGGATATCAAACTCCCTCAGGAGGGACAAATCCCATATCTATCACTCACCCCTCAAAAGCCCCATGTGTCAAAGCCACCCAATCATCACCTTTATAACAACCCATGTTTCAGTACTGCGTTTGATGATGTCAAAGTGTGCCCAATGACATGTGTTGAGTGTAGTGATTTCAGGTCTAACAATCACACTCACCACCATCACTGTGAGTACTGACTGTGACTACCATCTCATGGTTCCATGTGTCAAACTCATGGTGGGTCTGTCCGGTACACTTGTTCTCTAACAAGTACCTATGTGTTTGGTTTGATATCTCTATATCATGACTAATGAGATTCTGTCATCAACCAACACCACAATCTAGTCTTGTGTGTCATTGTTTTCTATCTACCTTCCACAATGACGTCCGACTAGGGACATAACAAGAATGTACAAACTCTTAGCATCTGTATGATCTCATCGTTCAGGTCCTCAACCTGAAAGCATACGTCATTGAGTACTATCATTCTCTAGACATTCAATCTGTTCTATCACTATCTCATATGACTGAACCAGAATGAATTGGAAGCTTGCCTTTGATGTTTATCAAATCAATCTTAATGTATCCCACCAATCATCCCATGATTGGCTCTTAGGGCATGCATACTAACATAAGTATCATTAGGCATGCCATAGTGATTAACCAGAGGAGATTAAGATTAGTCAAAGTGCAATGTCTTATACATTTATTTGGAACTCATCTTTTATAGCATGAAATTATATACATATGAATATTTTAACATTAATATCTTTCATGTGAAATGCACTGTGGCTTAACTTGATAATTATGTATAATTCATTTATATGAATGATATGGTGGGCCTTAATATGTTTGATTACCTATGCTAGAGTTTAGTATGTGTGCTTCTGTCTTAGTATGCTTTGTTCTTTATGAGCTTTGGATTGTTTCATATTTTTATGAGTTAATTTTGTTGTGATACAAACACTCTTCCATGAGATGTTCTTGTGCATTGATGTGGAGTTGGTTGAAAATATTTACTCACTTAGTTTCTCTTATGTATACAAGCAAACCATCATACAATACCTTATTAGGATTGAATTTCCTATATTTTCACCACCTTATTGATTGTATATAATTCTACTTACATTATTGATTGATACTAGGATTATAGTGAAATTAATCATGATTCTTCCATGTACAAGGCCCATGTCAAAAATATTACCCTTTAGTGTCTTAATCATCTCTTAGTGAAGGTAGTAGGTTCACCTTAACTTAGGGTTAGGGTTAGCTTCTAAGATTTTACAATGTCTTAGGTAGGTTGGTTTAAAGTACATTAATTGGTGTCATTGTATATATTATCTATTTGAGGTTAACATTAACCATTATGTTCACGCACATTTAAAAAAGGAGATTGGATTTTTACTATTTGGTAGATCAATGTTTTGGTAAGTTATAGATGGCAAGAGAGGGTGGTGAACCAACATGTCAATAAGATGAATGTAAGATCAATGATGAAATGAATCATTATATTAAGTTAGGGGTGTGATTATGGACTTATGATGAATGAAACACAATCATTGTTATGATGGGTGTATATATAAAATGAGTTGAAATATGGGTTTTGGGTAATATTTGTGATATTTGAGTGTACTTGGACAAGGAAGGATATAATATGGGTGGTTCTTTTCATGTTTAAGAGGTGCCTCTTTGCTAATCCTCCTTTTGGCTTTTATATTTTGTAGATGGCTACCTTGTAGTCAAATATCAATTTTTTAGGAATAGTATTCGGCCAAGTATATTTTATACGATCAAATTCCTACCGGATTGTGTTTAAAGAAAACTTTTATATATTTGCTAGAGATGAGGCTGTTCATTATGATATCTATGATAGAATGTCTTTTCTTCTTGAATTTATATGTGATCCTTCAAATGAGTGTGTATCTCGCTAATGGTAAGGCTCCTATTTATTAGTGCTACTACAAAATTCAATGGTGGAAACCTAGAATTTGAGTCATTTAATTATTGATTTAGATATTCATTACGTCAAATTTGTGTGAGGTATTCAATTGAGTGTTATCATTGCATATGAATTATTTTTTAGAGATATATAATCATTTGAAACCTCTTCTTGGGAAAAATACTAGTCATCTAAAAATACCAAACTAGTCCTGACAAGAAGAATATTTTTACTCTTTTGGGTATCTTGTAATTTGATTCTTTCCCTATGTTAACATAAAAGTAATAACCTTCCAATGATGTTTGGAGAAATTCATTGTTTCTATATTTTCATTTATCATTTTTCTTTATATATATAAGGAGAAAACATCTAAAAAAATATTTTTTTATAATTTTCTATCTCAAAGTAGATTTTCCATGTATTTGCAACCACCACATAATGTGAAGACATTTTCTATGGATTTGATGCAACTTTAGGGACTCTAGGAGTGCCTTATCAATTTGGAAGGTTATACAATATTTTAAGGTGAGTGTGGCATAGTCTCTCCATAAATGGGGGGTGGTTTGAAAAAACCAATCTTCCTAATTCCATAATTTCATGGATGAATAACGTTTTGAGACTCTATGATCGTCTTCATACATATCTTCACTTTATAAACATATGATTTTCCTTTGATAGAACTATTGAGGTTTATATATATATATAGAGAGAGAGAGAGAGAGAGAGAAGATCAGCGTCCTATTCTCAAACCTCAAAATGACCCTCAAGTTGTCTCGATGTTATTGTGCTTCGATAAAAATATCTATTGGAACTCTATAGTTGAATCATTTTCATTAGAAATGGTAGTAACCTCAAAATTATTACAATTAGGAACCACCTTAGACTTTGATTTAAATCCTAAACATCTAGTGTTTTTTGTTTCCTAATTCCCATTTTAATATGGATTTAAAATTTGAGGGGGGAAAACCACATTGGAGGATATCCACACACATTAGACTATAGATTTTTTCTTCTCTTAACATGACGAGGTAGGAGACAATTTTGAGTCCATTTGAACAAAGTCAAATAATGTGCATTTTGTTTTCAATCCCATTCATGGCCAAACTAAAACATTTCCACTTTATTAGGGATGGAGTCCCATGATTGGAAAACATATACGCCTAAGATTGCATAACCATAGTTCAAATCCCTTGATTTGATATGGTTATCCTATAAAAAACTTTTTAACCAAAAGTGATGTGTCACACTAGGACTTTAAACTGGTTGCATCTACCCCTGGATTGACTATTGAAGCTAGATTCAATCACTTATAAAGCTCTGTACATGATTTATTTTGTGAATTTTTTTTTGTGGAAGGTACATATAAAAATCCATTTTTATGAAAATAAACCATATGCTATTGTCATTAGAAACTATTATAGTATAAATAATCACATAGAGATTCAAACGTTTTCTATCTTGCTTATAACATAATTCACCATTGGGACGCTTTCTATCAGTTGAATATTTTAAAAATTCTATTGTAGTTCTCAACAATCAATATAGTATACATGTCCATGTTTACATCAAATTCTCCCTGACTGGATCTAGGGTTGAGGTGTTCACTGCATTTGATCAAGTTGATATATTGGATAAGAGCCTTTATATTAAAACAATCATGCCAATTCAATTCAATCGATCATATTCCTTCACTAAATAAGAAAATCAAATGATCATCTATTTTTTGTTTTGTGTTCTCAATATGCATCCTCATCATTTAACAACATGCATTGTCAAACTTCTATGCAAGAAATAAATATGTTTATTTTCTATGCAACAGTATCTCTCTCGATCTATAGTTAATGAATCCCTCGCAAAGATTCTCTCATATGAATCTAGAAAATTGATACCTAAATATTGTGCAAATTTGGATAAGTCCCTTGTTGTTATTAAAAAGTCCAATAGTTTTAATATTTCTGTAGGGATTGCAAATTATCCCTATTCCCATATATGATACATTCCAATAGATACAAAGTTATAAAATTGTCATATTGAGTTACTTTGATATGTGGTTTCTTCCATTTTGACCATAGTCTACACATAGCACATCGTGAACATGTAATCAAGTCTAATGTAAAACATGTGGCAATATTGGTAATCATCATCATTGCACTTTAAACCTTAATCTCAAAAATTTTATGGTTCTATTTGTGTACATTTTGGTTCATTCGTATTGGTTTTGGGTTTAATCTTATTCACTGCACCAATTACATACCTAATGATTTTCCCTTGCCAAGGTAGGTGATGTCGACCTCTTTCCCTTTTATGTAAGTCTATCTCAAAGAAACAACTTCAAAATGGTGAATAGGTTGTCCTCCATACTTGTCACTCCCAATTTATCACTTGTATAGTCATTTACTAAATGGATTTCTTTGCTTCCTACATAACAGAAGTGAAATATTATTGATTTATCATTTGTAATTTCTGAGTATCCATAGAATATTTGAATGATAAATACTAAACATGTCTAACTACAAAATTTATGTACTTGTATTTGAGCAATTCTAGAAACACAAGAACACGTCTAATGCTTCATATTCATGAGGTTAGATCATGATGAGTTGAATTCTATAATTTGAAAACCAAATTTGAGTGTATAAAATTTACTATCCGCAATCACATCATGAGAACAGGAGGTTTGTTTACCTTGGCAAAGTGCATAAACAAGCACACCAAGGCTGTTCTGGGAAAATCTTCAATTTTCAGAAGTGTTCTCAAGCTAAGGAAACCCTCGCTTTCGTCTACCCACATTTGGGAACCTCCTTCTCCACCTTCCATGGATTCTCGTTTCACCTTCATGGAATACCCGCTCTCAAATCATGTATACTCCACATGCATCCCTCTCCCCAAAGCGTGGATATACCATAAGTTGGACATCTCCCCGGGATTTTGTGTGGTTAACTTGGGCCACTGATCTTTCCTGGTGAAGGTCACCCGGTCATTGCCAAACAACCAACACTAGAAAAATAGAGCATCAACCTAACTCATCTTCGAGGGTTGGGCCTAGTTGATCGCCGAACTCCAGCTTAAGCTGGAATGGACCATCTATATCAAACCTTCTGGGAATCAAACATTCCTGGCTTGGGTTAGGGATTTCAACGCCGACACACCACCAGAGTTGACACATCTCTATGAAAAGAAATACGGAGAGAGTTCATCTTTTTCGAACTCGGCCGACCATCTTTTTGTTCGGGACATCCATCAACTACCGATAGGCTCCAAGCGTTGGCCCATCTCTGTCTCCTCCAGTCTAGAGGAGGATGATGTTGTAGATACAGTGACAACACCACATTACTCAAACTCCATCGTAGCCATGTATCACCTCTTTCCCCCTCCTATCATCTCAAAGACTGCAAACCCTACTCTTGATACGCATCACAAAACCCTAAACCCAATATCCACCCCTGAGATAGATATCATACCAAAAGACACCTTTCTCCTAAATCGTACTTTTCCCCATCCAGGGCAGGAAAAATCTATATACCTTATAAACAAGCCCCTGGAAAAAAGTTCCACCGTCCAAACCTGGCAAAAAGCCCCTCCCAGATGACCTTTTTGGACCCTCATCTGCTCTTTTTGTAACAACAAACAGCATTCGACATCTAGATGTCCTTCTCGTTTAACCTGTTTCAAATGCCAACAAAAAGGACATACCAGAAAAAACTGTTGGGCTCACCTCCCCCCAGTAAAACATTGACATGTTGCTTCCTCAGAGCGGCATTTCCCTAGATTTTTCTCTAACAAAGCCACGACTTTCAAAGAAAACCAACGAGTTCCCAGAAAGGGTGCTTCTGATAATAGACGCCTTCCCTACCTCTCACCCCCACTCACCAAAAATGCTTTTGCATGCTTAGCGGATCTCCCGTCCAAGCATGTAGATCTCCTCCCAACCTCTTCTAAGAATATATATACCAGACACGAGCCCTCCACAAAACCTTACCACAAACCCTTAGTTCTTAAACCATCATCACCAAAACCCAACACACACTTGCTCCCCCCAGAGATTACACTCACCTCTCCAACTCCACATCACCAGATATGGAAGCCATGGGGCATTTGGAATACATCATTGCCCTTGACTTACCTTCTAACTCCACAAGACTTCTAAAGGTCTTAACTTTGAGGAGCACTCTGGTCTCCATTGAAAACAACCTAAAAAATAGCAGCATCAATGTCCTAGATGTCACTCGAGCCCTAGCTCTTCTAATCCCAGGATAGACAATCCTCAAACCCAATATCTATTCCCCTACCCAGCTGATTCACATGGTCCCAGAAGGCACAAAAATTGAACATATGTTCAACCAGGTCCTCATCATTCCTTGTGGATCAAGCTTCATTCAAGCCAGATTAACCAAATGGTCGATAGATCTTGGGGCCTTCCCAGTACCTGCAGGAGGATCTGATTGGGTTGCCATTTCAAACCTCCCACCCCACCTCTGGGAAGCTGAGATCTTCAGGAGGATAGCCCACTCTATTGGGGCCACTCTACAATACATTAGCCCCGAAACCTTACACCCTACTCAATACATCAAAGCTTATTGCCTCTTTGCTATCAAAGCAACCATGTCTCTACCCCCATCCATCAATATCAGAATAGGAGAATCCATTTACAACATCAAGTTGTCAGCCGAACATCCTTCGGATTACAAAACAGCCTTCTCAGACCTTTCTATCCACCCACCCTCATGGTTCTGTCCAAACAAAGACGGAAAGGCCCCAAACCCTACTCGCAAGACAGGTGAAAGACACCTTGTTTGGGAAAGGAAACACTACAAAACCACTTCCTCTGGTAACTCAAATACTCCATCCAACCATAAGAGAACCAGATCCTCCTCTCCTCCCAAACACAAACTAGCCTCCCCACCCCCCAACATGAAATCCCCTTCTCCACCACATTCTAAGGAAAACAACAGTGCTCTTAGCATTAGCCCAAGCACCTTGAAAAAACTCAAAATAGCCATACTAAAAGAAATTAGAACTTCGCAGAGTCCATAGCCGAAGAGCACAGGACAAGGAGAAGAAGTCAGAAAACTCCCAAAGATAATGTTGCCTTGTCCTGAAGGGGAAAATAAGAAACATATCGTCAACCGACAAGAACCAGGTACATCCACAAACATTTCATTTAGCTCATCATGCATGAAATCTTATATTCTGGATGATTCTTCTTCTCCATTAATCAATGCTTTAGATTGAGATCTTGATAACATAGAAGATCTAGCATCTTGGTCTAACATTTCTAGTTTCACAAAATTTGCTAGAAAAATTGGAATAAAATTTGATGATGAGGACAAGGCAAATAAAGTTTTAGATGATATAGAACTTTTCATGAGATGGACCAACCGAAAGGAATGGGAAACCACCAAAGTCAACTTCAACTCACTTAAAATCTAATAGATTATCTCTCGACTCCCCTTTTCAGTAATCATTTTATCCACTATGAGAATATCAACATGGAACATTTGTGGGGCTACAAACCTCAATAGATGAAAGGAAATATGTTCTCATATTTACAAAAATAAAATAGACCTCATCACTATCTAGGAGACAAAAACTTGTCTTTCCCCTTTTGCCCTTAAAACCATTGGTGGAAATAGAATAACTGGCTGGATCCAAATTACCCCTCCAGATTAGAGGAGGTCTAGTAGTGGGGTTCAACAACCAAACACTCATCCCTACTAACTCCTATATCCACGACTTCTCCATAACCATCACTATCAAAAACACATCTGATGGTTTTAGCTGGAATTTCACACTGGTTTACGGAGAACTTGGACATAATAAGACTACTTTCCTAACTGAATTAGAAACTATTATGTCTTCATTCTCCAAGTCTGCCTAGGTCCTAGGTGGGGACTTCAATCTAATAACCCAAAATTCAGATCGATACAACCCAACTAGCTCATCACAACCCATGTTTTCTTCCAAAAAACATTTTAGCCACCTTCTCACTAGACATGCCTTAATTGAACTTAAACGATCAAACACCTCCTTTACTTGGTCAAGAAATCAAACCTTTGCCAGATTAGACCATTTCATCTGCACCCCCTCTCCACTGTTCACACATCCCACCGAGCCATCTCAGACCATTTTCCCCTTATTCTTGATACCACAACAGAACCATGGGGAAAAAGACCATTTCATTTTTATAACTACTGGCTCTCATTAGATAACTTCACACTCAAATGTGATGAGCACTGGAAGCAGGCCGACCCCCAGACCACAAACATTGGACTCTATATCCTCAAAAACACACAAAACATCAAAGCCCATATAAAAAAATGGTAATTTCTTAACCCAAATAAGCTTTCTGAAACTATCAAAGACCTTGAACAACAATTCTTTTTGTTGACAAAGACCCTACAACTGACCCATCTTTAGTGCTTTCAATCAAAACAAACATGGACTTCACAAAAAATTGCATTGACACAAAATGGAGACAAAGAGCAAAAATCACTTGGGCAAAAGAAGGAGATAAGAACTCAAAGTTCTTTCACAAAATTTGCAACAATAACTTCCGGAAGAACGCCATCACATACTTAAAGATCAACAATAGAACCACAACCCACAAATCTTCCATCACAAACTATATCACAGAACACTTCAAAAAAATCTTCAACACCAACCACCAACCCTCCTACCTAAATGACATGGTTTGGCCTAAGATATGTTCTTCAAAACTTGACCATCCTCTTGATCTTACCAAACCATTCACCTTAGAGGAATTGGACATGGACATAAAAACCTTAGGCTTAAATAAATCACATGCCCAGATGGGCTTAATGTTGAATTCTACCTTGCTAACTGGAACCACTACAAAGTAGACTTCCTAGCTTTACTCAAGGCTATTCATGACAGTGAAAACATCCACAACATCATCAAACATCTAAACAGAACATTTATCGCTCTCATAAAAAAAATCAAACCAACCCCACCTCATTTCCCAATTTAGACCCATCTGTCTCGTCAACACCTCCTAGAAAATCATAGCCAAGACTTTAGCAAACAGAATAAAACCTCATATCAAAAAAATCATCTCACTCAACCAAAATGCTTTCCTCAAAGGAAGAAGTATACAAGATGCCTACCTAATGGTTAACAAAACTATACATCTCTGTTATAAAAACAGAACACCCTTACTAGCCATCAAATTGGACTTTGAGAAAGCTTTTGATTACGTAAATTAGCAATGTATCACCAAAACGCTCCATGGCTTTGGCTTTCCTGATAAATGGGTCAACTGGATTCATGCTTGCATCTCCACAAATTATTTCTCCACTATCATAAATGGTGTCCCCTTCAGATATTTTAGAAACACAAATGGCCTTAGACAAGGGGACCTGCTCTCCCCATATCTATTTATTATAGTCACTACCATTCTCTCCCGCATGATACAACTGGGCAAAGAAAATGGACTGATACACTCACCTGTGGAATGCAAAGAGAACATTATACAATTCGTAGATGATACCATCATCCTCACCTCTCCAGAGGACTCCTCTATCCTCAACATAATCAGAATAATAGGAATCTTCTCCTACATCTCTGGACTCAAAATAAATCTCCATAAGTCGTCCATCTTTGGAGTTCACATTGACCACTCAGAGTTGGCCAGATTTAGGGAACTCCTTAGATGCAAGATCGAAGATTTCCCCATACAATACTTAGGACTCCCCATCACCCCCCATAACATCACATATGCTACTTGGAAACCCATCCTTGACAGAATCAATAGAAAACTCTCATCTTGGACAAATAACTTCCTCAACCTCGTTGGACGACTTGCTCTCCTAAATAGTGTCATCACACCCATCACCACTCATTATCTTAGTTGTATCCCCCTCCCTACCAAGACCAGAAAACTCATTGATAAAACTCGTAGAAAATTCCTCTGGAACAACCATATTCCATCCACCAAAACTTGAATTCACTACCATCTTGTAAATTGGGACACTATTTCTGCTCCAATTGACCAAGGTGGTTGGGGCATTCTTAACATAGACACCCACGCATTCTGTCTTATCACCAAAATCATCAACAACCTGGCCAAAAACAAGAGGAAAATCTAGACCAGTCTCATAAATTTCAAATATTACCAAAAATTCCTTCCCTAGCACAAAGTGCCCAAAAAGTCTGCCTCACCTCTCTAAAAATACATCAATAAGAACATCCAAAAAATAACCCAGATCATTAACACCCCCACAATCCCATCTAAAAATCTCCTTTTGGCACGACCCATGGTTAAAGAATAACACTAACTATAATCTACACACAAATTGGTCCATACCTAATAAACTCATTAAGATCAACACGGCCAAATCGCTTAACCAACTGACCAGCAACAGATCAAATGCGCTCAAAAGATGTATACTCATACATCTCAACCCATACTGCCTCTCCACCCTGATCCAGACACTTGAACAAAATTCATCAAATCATATTACCTAAAAATGGGGAAACACTTTTGCTGTGAAGAAAGCTTACACTTACCTCTCTTACAGAGGTCTGTCCCCCCCCACCGCAAAAATCTGGAAGCAAAAGTGGCAACAAAAATATAAAATCTTTCTTTGGCTACTTCTACACAACAAGTTGTTCACTGAACAAAACCTCATTAAAATAGGCTTCAACGACCCCTCTAGATGCTTGCTATGCCACAACACAGAATCGGTGGACCACATTTTTTTCAACTGCAAATTCTCACTCAGAACCATCTCACAGTTTATTCAACATTTCCATCTTGATCTCTCATCAGCAACATTTCCTTTGGATCTCTCTCCTAACAGACCCTTCACTTCATTTAGTGGTGACGATCTCTTCGTCACCATTAGTTGGAACCTTTGGCTTGAGAGAAACAACAGATACTTCAACAACATGTCGAGACTGAAGCATATCACAATCTCACATATTAGTGCAGACATTCATATTCTCACCATGTGCAGGCAAGCAGGTCCAGGAGGGGACTGAGGATTCTGATGATGGCGAATCGGAGGCCCGTTTTCTTTGTGACTTGAAGGCGATGGTAGATGACGAGACTGGTGTTAGTTTGTTGTTTCAACAATAGTGATGAGGTTTTTTATCTGGCTCCGAACAGCTTTTTGAAGTTTTTGAAGCTCTATTCCTAGTACATCTTGATCATTGTCAATGAGGCTTGTTAAGGGGTGCCTCCCCCAAGAACTTATCTCATTTCAGCATTTTTTCCTGCTTAATCAAACTTAAAAGCAGGTGTTTGCTTGCTTTTGCCTTTTTAATATATGCTACGATCATTATAAAAAAAAAGTCTCTTAAAATATGATGAAATGTGGGGTTTGTTGGGTTGCTGGTAAGTCCCACTTGGCTCCGTTCGGCAGATCGTCCACTCCTGTCATGGCAGCCCAGACGCCGACTTATCACCACGTTGTTTTTGCGCGGTGAAAAAAGCCAGTTCCCTTATAGCAGGTCAATGCTAGAAACTGCAGATTATACGTAAAAGTTCCGCGTCAGTAGACCTCTTGTTTTAGCACTCCAAGATTATGCTGCCCGAGATTATACAACCGATTGTATCGCTGCCCAGCAGCGTGTAAACACTTTGCCGAACGGAACCTTATGCTTGTTTGGCTCAGCGATTCGTTTTCAACACCCGTATGACAACGCTGGCTGCTCATTGCCAAAATATTTCTAAGGAGAAAAAGCCTTTAACAATTATATTAATTGCTTTATATATTAGAGAATCGAATGAATTTGCAATATTGTATGCGGTTTCGATATTTGGAAGAGAAGCTGCTCGCTGCCGGCGATCAGTAATCTTTTTCTACTCACAGCCTTAATAACACTTGCTGCATATAGATTGCCTAGCAAATGTCGCAAGGTCTGAACAGATCTAAACCGCCACTCAGTCAAAGCAGCCCTTATATGTAAACATATGCATCTAGGTCGACATCGGTCCATTTTCTGCTTTATATGTAATATACTAATGGGTAGTTAACCGGCAGATAACTCCATGCTGAACACGTCTTATGCGGTCTTCACCATTGAGCCTAATCTATAGGTCCTTTTCCTTTACTAATTTTGTCCTCGATGCATTAACTTCTAGGGTTTGTAAGGACGGTGGCGATAGGCTGGTGGAGAAACACGAGGATTATGACTGCAGGTTGTAGTGATGGTTTCTGGACAACGTCTCTGTCTGAAAAGCCAAGCTTCCTTGACTCAGGAAAAACAAAAAGGCAAAAGCCAAAACCCTTTGTTGTAGGTTTCTGGAAATAGGGATCGGGATGTGAGTGGGGTAACAGTGACAAAGTAGGAGAAATAGGATTGATGCTGGTTCGGTGAAAGTGATGCCACTGTTTTGGTCCGAAAAAAGACGTAAAAGTACACATCGTCGGTTCCGTCCGTGGTACAAAAAATATCGCATTGATCCTGCTCATGATCTTCGACAATGTACAGACAAAACCAGGGTTTTCAGCACCTCAGATTCATAAATTTAGGTTGCTGTCTATTCCTCGTAGTTCTAAATGTTTCGGGAACCATAGAAAATTGTCAGTATTTGATATGCAATAAATTTTGTCCACCCTACCCTTAATCTTTTTTCTTTATGACTGAAGAATTTTACAATTTTTATCATGCCGGAGGCAGGGTTAATTTGTGACATCTTCTCAACGGTTTTTCTTACCAATTGTTCTAATGTGATTAGTTAACAATCTGCTTCCCATAGGCTGATATAACTTATACTTTCAATTATCGCACTAGCTAAACTTGAAATCGGTGGTGAACTTTTAGAGCAGCACAAAACCCTAAGTAATTTTCCTGTTCATCTAAAGGAAAGTAAATAAAGTTTTGATAATTATCATGCATTCAGTTCAAATGTTTGTGACATTATGGGATCTTGAGAAAGCATCGAAATTCATGTCTAACACTTTTAATTGTATTGTATATTTGCAACGTATGAACCGGATATCTCCCTCCTATCTCGACTTCCCATCTGTAACCCTAACATTCCGGTGATTAGGGTTTTGACAGTAATCGACTTTCTCCCTTCGTGGGTTCTCTTTATCTTACTAGTTGAAGGGGATCATGTCTTTCTGGTCTCATGTTCAAATTAGCAGAAGGACCCGTACAACTCGCGTTGGTTGCCAAGTTATTAGCAACTCTTTTTTGCATTGTCATCTATATTAATATTTTAGGACCACTTATGAGAAGTTTAGTATTTGTAATCCAGATAAAATATATTTGAATAAGAACCAATGACAATTTCCAAAGAATTTTCTTGGCTAAATCCAGCATCTGCTAATCATTGTTTGGTGATTTTCTTATCTAATCAATATGTTTATAATATTTTTCTGCCTTTATGTTGTTTTTGAATTGGTATGTATTTTTTAACTTGTCACTCCATTTGACTCATCCATACCATGGTAAACCTACCTTACCATGATGATATATTTATATATTTTTAGCCAAGTGTCACATTTGGATATATTTTTTGTTGTAGTTGTTTTCCTAATTGAAGGTCTATTTTGTTTGTGTTGGGCTTGAGTTACTATCGAATGACCATTTTTAGTTTTTATTTGTTAATTAGAGGTCTTGATTACATTCATTTGTCTAATTCAACATCTACATTATACTCGTTAATTATTTCGATAATGCATGCTTTTGTATACACATTCGAGTTCATGTGCTTGCCCAACAATCTCAAATTTAGGTTATACTACGTGATGAGGGATCAACTAAATGTCACTTG
Source organism: Alisma plantago-aquatica (assembly GCA_963693085.1). NCBI lineage: Eukaryota > Viridiplantae > Streptophyta > Magnoliopsida > Alismatales > Alismataceae > Alisma > Alisma plantago-aquatica. The sequence goes on from OY856409.1 coordinate 974,658,391, forward strand.
ATTTCAAAAAATTTCTATTGGCGTTTTCGGTTTCTTCTTCTCCTTCATTTTAAAAAATAATCGTATTGCCCTATATATTCCCATTGTAGGGCTGTCATGTGATGTTTGAGGTCCAAATTAAACTAATTTTATATTAGGGTGATGTTGATCTAGTTTTCGTCAACTTGTATTTCCCTAGTTGGTTTTGATACCATATTTTTAGTTCAATTTTAAGTAAACTTTGCATTCTATCTCATATTTGGCTTGTGATGATTAAGAGGATGTCTATCGTAATTAACATTAATAAGACTTCTATTAACATCACCCATGGGCTTCGTGCTAATTGGATGTCAGTTAACACTAGCCATGCATTTGGGTTTCATGATGTTTTCATTCATAGTTTTTTACCTTGTTTTATGTCTTCTAACTTGATAGTTATGATAGATCGTTTATGCATTTGACATGTTTTTCCATGATATTACTAGTGGGAAGGAAGATCATTTGACACTAATATAAGTTTAGTTAAAATTCCCTTATCATTTCACATTAGTCATGCATGTCCATTTCCTCACGTTTTCATTTTGACATTTTCACATTGATTGATATTCATTATTGGACAATGGGGATATATATGATGTCCTTCTCACATGGGTTTCCTAGATTGAAAGCAATAATGATATTAAAATAGTACATTTTGACACTATCACTAAATTTTGATACCTATTGAATTTATTATTTTCCATTTCACATTAACATAAAACATAATAAATAGTATACGGTCAAACTAGATTACTCAAATATCTATTAGATCATCGATAGGCTATAAAATTCGACTTATATCATGTGCTACTAATATTACTTACAAAATATGTTTCACTAAAAACATTTCATGATATTTTTAGTAAAAATATTAAGGGCGAGCCTTCTAGGTTAGACTTATATCCATGGTATGAGACCAAGTGGAATCTGGACGTTATATTATGTTAAGATTGTATTGTGCTTTGGTATTGAACATAAAAACATGTCTCCATATTGGCCAAGAAAATTAGGATGGATGGATCATATCCAACATAATCTGGGAAGGTTGAGATTTCAACCCAAGGGATATTGTTTGTGTGGGGGAGACCGTGGACATTTCTTGATGTCAAGTAATCATTGGGTTTTCACTATCCTTCTACCTCCCCTCACTCATTATGATACTCAGTTTTGTGATTACCTTTTCCTAGTCTCTCTATCTCAACATTATCTTTCACTAGGGTATGCCACATATGTATTTGAGAAACCTTCCACCTTTTGTAACTTTCCTCTTTTTCCAGAAGCTCCGACATTTTGATTTTAGATGATCCAAGGTCATCGTCTCCCTCCATATGTCCATCAAAATGACATCTTTATTCCATCGAGTGCTATATTTGTTCCATACATTCCCATCTCTTATCCATCTCATTTGTTCCCTTTGTACAATCCAAACCTTATTTGAGAATAATATCACAAGAGTAGTAGCTTCCATCATGGGTCCAATCAAGGTAATGCTACCCTCATACCATATCTCCATTATACTCTAATTAATTGCATGCCTTATACTCTATGTTCAGACACACCATATTGTCTCTTCCATCCCTGATTATGTGTGAGCATGATTTGATTCAAGGTATCTTCCTCTTTGCAAGAAGGTTGTGGTCACCTATTTAATAAGCACTAAGATCCTATGAGAACTAACTATTCAATTGTGGATGATCTTATCCTTCTTATTGAGGATTGTACTGCTTTGGATTGGGGTGAAAATTAATCAATGGAAAATTTGCATATTTCATTGAGGTGTCGTTAATACTTTTCTTGGGTGACTCCATTTCTTCCTTTTGTTTCCAGTTTACATATTGGACTATGATAATGTGCACATAGTTGTCTATTGTTCTATTTTATGCCATTTCAAGTGTGAACTTCATACTCCTAGGTAAATTTTAATGCACTAATGACTAGTGCATGTGCGTTTTTCATATTTTTCCTTTTTATTACAAAATTCATAGCTTAAAACTTTCTAACTATTTTGTGGTAGGATGTCATGGTCTTTCCGGTGTCCAAATTGCATCCATTGTCCCAATTGCAAGCCATATTCAATTTGAATGGATTGAACATTTGGAGCCATGGCCAAGTGTGTAGAATTTACAATTGGGATTCAGATTGAGGTGAGGGCTTTAATATCTACCTCACACAATAGGTTGTGGTGATGTAAAATAGAAGAATATTACAACATAGTTGGACTTCAGTTACATTATGATTAATATGAATAGCTATCAGCTCTGTCCTTAGTTTCAGACATTATAATTTGACTTTTATGGTCATTTTTTTCATCCTATATTTACTTACTTTTTCATATTTTCTAATTTTGGTTTATCTATAGAATTTATTTTAATTATATTTACATCCTTTTGATATAAGGTGATCTGTTTAATGAGGTTTACTTTGTTACAACGACATTGTTGTCTAACACCTCAATTATATATTTGCTCATGTATGACATTTTTATTATCCTAAGGTATACGATGACGATTTTGATATATAGGATATACCATATGTTATTCATAATTTGAATAATTTTTTGTATGTAATTTTTATTAAATCCAATGATTTTGTTGTATTTGGCTAAATATGTTTCCCTAAATAATATTTGGAGTACAATACATGAAAATAAACTAATGTTTGGCCCTTCTTTTATGTCTTGTTTAATTATAAGTAGTTTGAACAAAACAATCAAATTTCCTTTTTTTCTTTCTAATATGGTTGGATTGCACTAATTTGTTTATGGTAAATTATAGGTCCTAATTAGTTTTATCTACCTAATATCTACTTGGTGACAACCATTTGGTAAATCTAAGGACCTGATTGCTTTCCATTACAGTTTGATATGCTTTGTTTACCCATATGTTGCACATATTCTCCTCCATCATTTACTTGGATTTTAATATTGTTCACTTCAAATATTGTACATATATCCTTCATAATGAGTGTTTGAAGACCATTGGCAACCATTATTCTTTGTTTCTAGCATAAATTTAGAATTTTCTTTCACATTTTAATCTATGCTAGTATTTCGGGATCAATTATGAGAAAATATCTACATTTCTCACAAGAATCTATCCTCATTTTTGGCATTGTCATCTATATTAATATTTTAGAACCAATTATAATAAATTTAGTATCTCTAATCCAAATAAAATATATTTGTAGAAGAAGAATGATGATTTCCTATTGTGTATTTTCTTGGGTGAATCTAACATATACTAACCATTATTTAGTGGCATTCTTATCTAATCAATATGTTTACAATATTTTTTGCCTTTATATTGTTTTTTAATTGCAATGTATTTCTTGTAAGGAGTGGGATCTAAAGGGGAACCACTCCCTATTTAAATTTTAAGAATAGAAGCTTCAAACCAAACACACCCAAATGATATGTTAGAGTGGGTGTAAAATTTTCAAATCCTACTAATGGTATTCAAAACAACCAAAGTTTAGCAGTAGAAGTAAAATATTGACGATATTCAATTTTTCACAAGGTTACAAAAGAATATCATAATCTCCCACAAAAGGGTTTACATACAACATATGGATCTAAGTTGAGGGAAATCTAAACCATATCAAGATTGTCTCAAAACTTTAACTCCTTAAGCTAAGTCTGAGTCTTCGTGCCATATCATCTAAGTCCTTCACCTAGGGTTGGAAGCATACCCCCACAAGAGGAGAAAAAGTAGATGAGATCATCAAAGGTTGTTATGTGCATACTTAATAGAAAATTGAGCAATTTAAAAGAATAAAGCACATCAAGTATAAACGGCTTCCCATATAAAAGTAAAGTACTACTTAATTGGGCATAAAAGAAAAGAATCTCAATGAAAAGAGACCAATAAGAGCAAAATATAAAAATAAAGCATCCATGTGTTTCACCTGTGACAATAATAGACAATAGAAACATGTAGGTAGGATCTAAAACATCTACCAAAAATAATGTGGGGTTAGTAGGGTCATGTATACATCTACTCTAAAATATGGAGTGACAAGGTCTGTCAATATCTTCCTAGGCATGTCTGCCCTAAATATTTTCATATGTAGGATTTTTCACATCTACATTCATACGTGGGAATTTTAACATCCACATAAAAGAGCATGTAACATTATACTAGCAATCACCACATGATGCATAATAAAATAATAAGCAATTATAAAAGAGAATAAGAAAGATGAGAACATCCAAAAAATAAAGTAGGATTAGAGGATCCATGTCATCACATAATGTGCCATACAAACATCCACTACAAAGGTGGGAAAAAAAGCATGTATCATGAAAGAATGTTATTTCATGGGCAATGCATAATATAGGAACCAAGAGAATGTCCAAATATGATAACAAAATCAGTAAAAAATAAAGTACTTCACATGAACCATAATTTTCAAAAGAAAGAATATTGTGTAGGCTATTGTCTAGAGGACCAAGAGAAAGAAGAAAATAGGTTAATTGCTCAAAAGGAATAATAGGCTATGCAAACATACCTTATATTAGAGTCCTAAAAATACTCTTCACTAATCTAGTTGTTTCCAATATCACCTTTGCCTAATTACTAATTATTCACATATATTAGGGTTTGAGATTAATATAAATGTATGGAAACCCTAATTCTAGACCTTTTTAGCAGAACTCAAATTTAGGACTCAAAACCTAGACCAAATGATCCCTTATGTTTTTCTAATCAAGAAAACATATTTATTTGTTATATTTGGAGTTAAGATGATTTAGTTACCAATTTTAGGGCTTTTTATATTAATTAATTAGATTCTCAAAACTCCATCATCGAAAACATGGAAATCATGCTTTGAAACTACTTTTATTAGAAAAAGCACATTTTTTTATTCCAAAACATATTTTACTTTAAATTTTGGACAACAAAATTAAAAGATAAGATTTTATATAATCAACCAATCAGAAATCTCCAAAATTCCAAATAAGTGAGAAATTGCGAGAAAGAAGGAGAAAGAGGATTGGGCTCACATGACAAGGACCAATTAGGCATAGACATGTCACCTGGTCAAATCCAGCGAGACCCGCATCAACTAAAGGAAACAAGGGGCAAATTACCAAAGTACCCTCACGTGAGAAATCAAGGAAAGAAGGAAATCAGGAGGGTAGAACTAGGAAAGCAAGTGGGGGATTCATCCCCTCCACTCTCGGTGCCATGAACACAAGCAGCAGATCAGCTGGCCACACGCTAGTTTGGGCAAAACCAAATACACAACGATTTGATAAAATGAAGATACCAAAAGATAGAGGAAGAGCGTACAAACTCAATTCCAGATGGAATCGAAGTCTCATGTGGCAGGTTGCTCGGGTGAGGCACCACAAATCTAAGGGCAAAAATGGCTTGATGATGGTTGAAATGGGAACAAATGATGAAATTAGAGAGCAGGGTGATAGAGCGGGGGGGCACCGGAGCTAGGGAGAGACTTACCTATTTATAAGGTTGGGTAGTAGGGATAATGGAGGTTGGCTGTGAGATGCATGTGGCCCAAACTTTGGTTGGGATCAAACTATGCAGAATCAAACTAGAAACTAATAGGGGAAGAAATCTTGCGAAAGGATTAAGAAACAAGAGAGAAATCTTGATTTTAAGATCACCCAAGAGTTGTGGCCTGTTTCCAAATATGCTCAAGGTAGGTGATGATGAGCTGGTTGTCGGAACGTGAATCCACTAGTGGTGACCTAGTGTGACACATATTGGTTGATTGTCTTGATAGTGTCCCCAATCCTGATACAGATCTTAATCTCTTCTCTTTACTCTTCTAAATCAGATTTGTTATGTACCTTATGACCCCCTTGGTATGGATGTCCCATATTATCCATATGTTGGGACATTATAAGCTAGGTCTTATTTGTTCATTTTTGGTATGCATGTTGATAATGTGGAATCATATGATGCCTGGACTTGGGGGCATCCACTTATATTTGAATGGGATTTTCAAAATATATCTTGCTGACATAATCTCATATCTCATCTAAACCTCATGGCTTGATGGATCATGACCTTGTATACCTTATTGTGAGTCGTGTGACCCTAGAATGCATGCAAATGCCTTAAATCTTGAAATGCTAATGAAATGTGAATGACACATTGGAATGGCATGGAACTTAAACCACATCTTTATGTTGACCTCTAGATTAGTAAAGGATCCAAAAATTTGTAATTTAATGAACTTGGAACTTAATTTGGCCAAAACACTAAAAATGAATCTAGTTAGGGTTAATGATGAGAATCTAATATATGTATGCAATCTTGTACTTAATCAGGTGTGGCTTGTGGATAGATGATCAAGGATGAGTTAGGGTATGAAATCTCTGAATCAGGTATGGGAGTTAAATAATTATATGACTATGGCTTTCTTGCTTGAAATGTGATACATATGTATCCTTGTTTACTTGCTCAAATATTGGCATGTAGTATTCTAGTATGTACTCGATGTTTGTCTCATATCGTGGTTTTATAACTTGCAAATATAATATAGAAACTCCATTATACAATGTTCAAATAGGGTTATCTCTTTACAATGGCCTCAAGGTCCCTCACGTATAGAAGTTGTAGCTAATCTTGAGCACCCTTACAGATCCTTCCAATGGGAAGTTGATCAAAGGCCTTATGAATACATGATATGATGTTCCAATTGGAGTAAATGACATAAAACATGGTCTCTCATTTTTTTAAGCACTTAACATGTTATTTTCTTTCTCATTTACTTCAACAAATATTTTCAAATTATGAAAAGCTTATGTATATGTATCTTTTAGCCCTGTACTCGACACCTCGTGTGCGTGACTTGCCTTGTTTCACGTATTTTGTAGGTTCAGAGATGGCTACCACATGATGGGCTTTGTGAGTTATGTTAGGTATAATTGTTGTAAGATCCCTAGTATACATGAGCAGACTTGTAAAAATGTACTCTTGAATATGTAATTGAAAACTTGTAATAAAAAATGTTTCTTAATATATATTTTTGATTGTTGGGATTATGAATGGTGCCTTTATCTTGTTATTTGTTCATGTATGCAAACCATTTCACACTTTCGCATGTTGTCTTTGGTACTCATTTGGTTCATGGGACTGGGACTCCAGTTTTGTGACACCAACGGTCCAGATCGTGAGCCTAGTGTGACATTTCATGTCATTCCTATTTGATTTCAAATAAAGTTCTATTTGAATTTATTTCCTTTTTCTCTCTCTTCATTTGAGGGTGCAAAAAACTTCCAAAATTAATGAAATTTGACATCCAGTCTATTGTGGACATGAAGAATCCAAATATGGAATTACTTCTCACTCTTGAGGACTCTAAATATTTGATCTAATTATTTTAAATAAAATCATATTTTCTCTTTCTTAATGCATTAGAGACTTCTAGAATCCATCAATTCATCTGAAACTTAATACTTAAGCAAATCAAAACTTGTGGAATGTGAGTGAGCCATTAATTTTGACCCTAGGAATTATTTTTCTCATTATTTAATATTTTGGACTTTCTCTTTCCTAATCTACAAATGGATATTAAATATTATTCAAATTATATGAAAATCCACACAACCTTATTTTAAGATGTACATTTCGAATCTAAAGTTGTTTTCCTCTTTTGGAATCATTTTTTATTTTATTTGATATTTTGGGGAAAAACTATATCTTATTTTCCAAATTGAATTGAATTATTATTATTATTATTATTATTATTATTATTATGTAAATAATGTGAATCTTAACTCTCAAGGAAATTGGAACCAAGGAAGCCAAATTTCACATTAGATTCCACTTTTGATCTCTCTGTAGGATTTAACATTTTTTGCTTGACATCATTGTATTTATTTCATCATCCTTATTCTTTATTTAATTGTTTCACGTTACCTTCACTCTTATTACCAAAAGGGTCGTATTTCATTATTATGAATGATACTTTATATGTATTCATCCTTTATATCATTAGAGTATTAATTTCGAATATTATCCTCTATTTTGGGCATTTAAGTTCCTATATGCATATTATCTCTCTTATTATCAATTTTAATCAACATTGTCTCATGTGATATATTTTAATTGGTCTAAATATTAATTATGAGATCATTACATCATATTTTATTTATATGTCTACATGTTAGGATTTCAATTAAGCTACTAATATGTATATCTTAATCCTTGTTTGGCTAAGTCCGCATTACTAAGACGGCTATCCCATCAAGACATATGATCAGGATCAAGAGGCTAGGTTTCAGTTCATTACAATTCTTAACTAGTCACTCCATTTCACAAAGTCATATCATTGGAACACTACCCTACCATGATAACATATTTATAAACGGTTAGCCACATGTCTTACTTTGGATGTCTCATTTGTTCGACTTGTTTTCCTAATTGAAGGTTTGTTTTGTTTGTATTTGGCTTGAGTTTCTATTGAATGACCAATTTCAATTATGATGTTAATTAGACGTCTTGATTACATTCATCTGTCTAATTCAACATCTGCATTATCCTAGTGGATTGTATTGATAGCATATGGTTTTGTGTACACATTCAAGTTCTTGTGCTTACCCCAACAATATCAAATTTAGGTTGGACTACAAAATGAGGCATCAATTGAATGTCACTTGATTTCAATATTTTTCCTATACATTTTTCAGTTTCATCTAATCCTGCATTGTTAAAAACAGTCATGTTGGCCTATATATTCCCAATGTAGGGGTCTATCATGTGATATTTTAGGTCTAAAATATATTCAATTTGTATTAGCATGATGATTGATCTGCTTTCTATCTACTTGTATTTCCCTAATTGTTTTTGATACCATACTTTTAGTACAATTTGATTAGTTCAACTTAGTTTTAACCTTACATTTTGTCCCTTACATGGATTGTGATGACTAAGAGAATGTCCATCATAATTTAGTTTTTTTTAATATCTATTAATATGTTGGGAGTTCAAATAACACTAATAGGACTTCTTTTAACATTACCCATTGGCTCCTTGGTAATTCGATGGTAGTTAACACTAATCATGCATTTGGGTTTTGTGATGTTGCCATTCATTGTATTTAACCTTTTTTATGTCTCCTAACTTGAAAGTGATGATTTTTATTTTATCCATTTGACATGTGTTACCATGATATTCCTATTTGGATGGGAGTTCATTTGACACTAACAGAAGTTTAATTAAATTTGCCATGTACTTCATATTAACTAGATTGCATTTCACATTAGTCATGCATTTCTTTTTCCTCATGTTCTCATTCATACACTTTAACATTGATTGATGTTCATAATTAGACAATGGTGATGGATTATATGTCCATCTCACATGGGTTGCCCTGATTGGACTATGATATCAATTATATCTCTATTTTGACCTTGATATATATTCCTATCTCTATATGTCACCTCAATCAATTTCATACTAAGTTAATAGTTGCAAATTCATGAATGGAGTTTTATAGTGAATTCTATCCAAAAATTGGTAGATATTTTGGGTATAGTACGTGCACATAGTCGAAACAAGAATCATCAATAAATGTGTAGAAGAAATGGGTTTGATTTGCACAATGTGATCATTGGGTGTATAGATTGTACAAGCCTATAATACATGCATGTGAGTTTAGAGGCCACAAAAGCAATGTTGTCAACCTTTCATTGTATATATGCATGACTTGAACACCTAGTGAGTAGTAACTGACTAGTTTGAAAACATTTTCATGCTAATTTAGAGGTTGATTATTTTCTCCTTATGTTTCATATAATATCTACATGCTAATTAGATTTCATTGACCAAAACTTCAACTCAATCTTTATGAATTAGAGCACTATTTTTGGTTCCCTTCTATACCCTTTCAAAGATAGGTTTCTTACAACTGACAAGTTTTATATTAGGATTGAGTTTTATGGCAAATAACATCAATATCATGTAGGTATTGTAGGAAAAAGAAATGCAAACAGTCACATCATGATAAACATAAAAGGTCTTTATGTAAATTGACTTTCATAGTCTGATCACTATGTATATAGGTAATCTAATCATGCAAGCCATAAAAATAATGTTTTCCATAGTTTGTGGTTTATGTACACCATTAGAAAAGACTATGAACATAAATCCACTTGTTTGTACACCTTTTTGTGCTGATTGTGAAACTTACTATGTGAACATCATTTCACACAATATATACATGCTAATTGGACTCTTATTTACCATATTTTGAGTTTGATTTTGATTAATGGGAGACATAGTTTTACCTTGCTTTCTATCCTCTACTAGGAATATAAACATTTTGTGATGATTGTCACAATGTGGTTTCCTAATTGGATTTCATGGCCTTTTAGTGTCCAAAATACATATAGTTCTCTTATTTTGTACCATTTTATATTATTGGACGTTTGTCATGGGTTCTTTGAATGCATCCTGACATCATTCTGAACTATAACCTTGATTCCAATATCCTCTTTAGACAATCATAATTTTTTGTGTCTAAAATGTGTGCACTAATATCATACAATTTTCTATAGTGTGAAGTTTCTTATAATAATTTCTACTTCAGTTGTTACTATAATGTTTAAACTTTAATGTGGTTCTTTATTGGCTTATCTTGTTCTTCTTGTGTCCCAAATACATGCACTACACTCATATCAAATCATTTTCTATGGTTTAATGTTTTCTCTGATGAATTTTTTGTCATCTATGATAAATTTGAATACTTGAGTCTTATTATCAGTTTTAAATTTGTTTCATGATTTGTAGTTGGAATTTCATGCTCTTTTTGGTGTTCAAAGTACACACTATCCAAACTGCATACCACCTTCTCTAGTTGAATGTATGTTATGATTTTACTACATGCTAGTGTCATTGTGATAGTTACACATGTGTATGGACTCCTAGTTGGATTACATTGGTTTTTATCATGTCCAATATACATATAATGTCCTAATATTATACTATTTTCTATAGTTTTATGTATGTAATTATTAAATTGAATACTTTAATCATTCTCAGTTTTTAGGTTGACCTGATTACTAATCCGATTGGCACATACTTTCTAGTTTATAAGATGCATGCACTACCCTAATTGCATACCATTTTGAGTAGTAGGATATATCTAATGATTACTTTGTATAAGTGCTAGTGCAATTCTAACTTTTTTACTTGTTTTGGGATCCTTATTATACTTTTATAATCTTTGTAGTGTCCAAAATACAATATAGCATTAGTTGCAAATTATATTCTATAGATGGACATCTGATATGATTCCTAGAGTAGATTCTGGTGTTCTAATTTTTAATATTACTAGATGTTCATCATGGTATTCCTAGTGTCTGAGATACATGCACTTCCCTAATATCATATTGTTTTCTATTTTTGGATGGCTACTATGATCAATTTAAATACTTGTCATGGAATCGTTCTTACCCCAATCCCAATCCCACTGCCTTGATAGTGGTAAAAGGATAGAAGCACTCGTCTCTTAGTTGCCCAAAATGATCTCACATACTAGCATATACAATAAGAAATAATAACTAATAAAACAAGAACATTTAAATAACTAACTAACACAAATAGGATATTTTGTATATTTATCCTTGTCATTAGGGTTTATCAAAAGCGGAAGTGATCTAGTCAATGATGCATCTGGTTTGCCTAAAATCAGGTAAATTGAGACGAAATGAACGTAAATGCATTGGTACACTTTGACAACAAGAGATATTTAAAAATTGAAAACATTTATAGAAAAATATAGTACTTGGAAGGAATTATGCCCAAAATCTTTAACAAGAGATTTTCCAAAACAACATGTATTAAAAAAACAATTTTACTACAAATTCCCATTATGCTGATATCAAGAAGCATGCTTGTATATTTTATGTGGTACCATCACTCCAATGAGATGGGGGAGGTCACCAAGCTCCTTCTCTCCATATGAGGTAGGAAGTCAATCGACATGTGTAAGTTCCACCCTCCGAATGAGGAGCTCACTTATACTCAATATTTACATTATCAACATTATCATCATCATAATTTGCTCAGTCATAATGGGAAATATCATTTATGTTTTCAATGTTTGTTGCAAACTATATTATAGAAAATAGTAAGACTAAAAAATAGATAACAATAGCTCAAAAAAATACATACTCAAGATTTTCAAGAGGTGCATACAATATCATTCAATACTACTAGTCTGATCAATGAGGAACTATATATATAAAAGTGCACCTTTCACCAAATATTTAGGGTAAGGATTCCAAGAAATAATAGATCAACCCCTTGACTTAGATCCTACATCAACAATAATGGATCAAGGGCCAAGATCATGATGTTTAGAAGATCATGTTTCAATGTTCAAGAATAGGGTTACTCATTCATGTTAACCTTATGGTTAGGTCATCCACTTATGATCAACAATATTTAAAGATGTTCAACTTTATTCAAGAGTCAAGTATATTTTTGAGTGTGAATGACCTACCTAGGTACTTTTTCAAACACATGTGTTAACCCTAATTTTATGATAATTATTCAAGTCATTATAAAGACTCTAGATCATCATCAAGGAAGAAGTTCAAGGGTCTAGATCAGGTATTTCATAAGATTTAGCACAATCATAATTACCAAGTCACAATTCTATGGTTAGAACCCATCATCAAGATTAAATATCACTTTATGGCATGAAATCATATTCAAGATCTAAACAACTCAAAAAGATAAGATCTAGCCCATTCATTAGTCAAGTCATGACTTTAGTGTCTCCAAAAATCATCAAAGTCAAATACTAGGGTTTTCAAAGATTAATCAACAAGTATAGTCATTAGATAATTTTAGATAATAAAAGATCATGTTTCAAGGATATTAGATATATATAAGTATAATTAGCTTCACAAGAATTTTTAAATGACTCATTGGATTTTTCTAATCAAAATTGACTATTTATTCATAATTTTTGGAGTTAGGATGCATTGTTTTATTATTTAAACAAAATTTAGCCATTTTAGTGATTATGTGACAGCGAGAGGTAAAAAAATACCTAAAAATGGAAAAGGGGAGGTTGTTCGATGCACATTGAATAGATGATATTGGGAAACATAGAGTCGTGGCTTGATAGATAGGTTCAATCTTTGTTACAATGTTCAAAACCTTGATTGAGTGGTTAAATCAATGGTTCACTCGGTTCCTTTGTATGAGGTCAATATCTTTCTTGGACTAGGTAGTTCAAGACCCTTTCCCCTTCGATCTGTTCTTCCTCATGAGCCTAGAAAAAGTGTAGAGGGCCTCACCAGTGTAGAGAGCTCTTAGGATCAGGAGAGGATGACGAAGGAAGAGGAGGCACTGTCCAAGCTCACCTAGATCTCGCGAGTTGGATGGAGGTCTGAATTTGGGGAGAGGAGATGAGGAGGAGGAATGTCCAAAATGGGCCAGGTGGTGGTGCTATCTGTGCAACAAGGAATTCATGGAGGAAAATAGCAGTGCATGAGGCTAAGAGAGAGAGCAAGGGCGAGCTTTCCAGCAATGTGGAGTGATGGCGGTCCTTAGGGAGTGCTTTTATAGTACGAAGAGGTAGATTTTAGGGCTAGTTGAGTCTAGGTTGCATCCATGGTCGTTAGAGTGAGAGGAGTGTGTGATGGAAATGTTTTAATGGTGGAGTAGAGCATTAAAGGGGGTCAAACTATGGCTCATTGAGTGTGAAATCATGAGAGGAGCAATTCTATGTGATTGAAATTTCAAATTATGGTCTGAGCTGGTAGATCGATCATAATGGCTCCCTAGAGGTAGAAGACAATGGCATGGACATTTGATCATGGCCTAATCCATGTGGGAATGGATCCAAGGGATGGGGTCCACCCCTCCATTTACAAATGGATCGTTGACATGGAAATGGTCAAATAAAAAGAAAAATGAAAGGGATTTCTACACATTAAATTCAAGAATTCTTAGAAAATAGTAGGAACGTCCAAATGAGATGGAATTTGGATCATTGGTTCATAAAAATGTGTAGAATATTTAGAAAAAGTTTGACAACCATTAGATAAATTTTCATGGATAATTATATTTCTTTGAGTAGAGTAACAATCTAACCTAATTTGGGTGTCACAATGTGTATAAAATTCACATTGGCCACCATATTTCAAATTTGGGTATACATAGTGATCAGGTAGATAAGAGAATATATTGAGGTAATGAGTGAATATAATGATGGCAGAAGAGTAATAATCCATACTTATGCTAAAATCCACTTTGTCACATCCTTCCCTCCTTAATAGGAATGTTGTCTTCAACAACATCCTCAAAAATTGAGACTATCCAATCCATGTCATATCCTTAAATACTAGAATATCCTCAACTATATAATAAAAATCATGTCATCAACATTATAACCACATCAACAACATCTTCCATTGATCACTAAAGAGGTAAAATGATCACAACTCACTAATCGAGTTTACTTTCAAGTTATGTCTTCATACCAAGTGAGAATTCACATCAAGAGCCAAGATTATACATCATGAACTAAATTCGTTCATGTACTAACAAGATCGTAATTCAAGATTCAAGATTAAAATATCCAAACTTTTGGGTTCCAAAAGTGCAAATCTAGGGTTTTGATTCTTATGCAGACCATATGTGTGATCATCCACCAATAAATAAGAATCGAGCAATATTTTAAAATTTCAACATCGATTTCTTCATAAAGTATATTCAAGTTGGTTTACTGATCTAGACCTAGGTCATATTTTTAGGAAATCAACCCTCTACATTTCATCACTACTATCCTCAAAAATCATTACCAAGTCAACATTTTTTTAAGTTCGAGTTTTTGGGAATATGCAAGTCATGGTCATATCGTGGATGATCTCAAGATTCACATAAGTGATTATAATCATGTTTCAAGATTTTGTACATCAATATGAGAGTTGAAGTTTGGGCATAAAGTTCATAAGTCAAAAAATTTCAAATCTAGGGTTTAGATTCCTATTTAGACCTTAGGGGAGGTCACTCATATGCATTCAATTATGAGCAACAATATTCAAGCAATATTCAAGCAACATATCAAGATTTCATTATTATGGTATCCAAGGTTGATGAATGATCTAGACCTAGGTCTATTAAGGAAGTCAACCACAAGCTATAGTCACCATTATCATATTTCACTATTGTTATTAAAGCAAGATTTAAGATTGAGTATCAATATCATCCTCAATTTAGAATATTAATCTTAGGTCAACCAATCCAAATCGGGTGAAAGGGGATACCTCTCCAAACTCTAAATAATCAACAAGATGAAAATTTAGAAGTAGTCATAATAGGGATGTGACCTAGGTTAGAGGAGTCATGAGTTAACTACCATCCTAATCTAGAACATTACCTACATTACTCATGGTCCATTGAGCTTATTCAAATAGATAGGGAAACGATGGTCAAATCATAATTTTCATGGTCATAAGATCAAAGTTCAAGATCATAATAGGGAAATAATTTCAATATTTTACAAATTCAAGGTAATATTTGCATTCCTTTCCTTTTATGATCAACGCAGTGATATAATTTGGAAATAAAAGATTTAGATTGTGCATTCAAAGAATCAGAGCTTAATAGTGAAAGATTTAGGTCTATAATCATCATATGGAAATCGAGACTACAAAAAGGCATCAATAGTGAATAGGAAAATTACTTTTTTCATCATAGTCTTGCATCATGATTTTGTGAGTCTTAGGATTAGTCACTTGATGGCATACGATGTGTATAAAATAGGGAAAAAGTTTTTTTAACTATGTTTGAGGTTTAATCAATGATAGGGAAACATGGACATTAATTATATAGAGACCTCATCAACTATGAGGTACAAAGTATAAGTCCTCATTATTTCACCATATCAAAATTTTTATCATTTACCTCAAACATAGGGATCATGTAGTCTAGTTTTTGTGAAACCAAATTTACATGATATTATGTGTCATACATGAGTATTTTGTTTCAAAATTCACTGATCAAAATTGAGTTTTCAAATTAAGGTCAGATCATGGCATCATCATCTTAATCAAATTGCATGCATTCAAATGAATTTTAATTTTTCCTACATATAAGCTAGCCATAATTGAGGAATCATGTGGTAAGTAGTCATAAGAGAAAGACCACATGATGAGATGAGAAGGCTAACTAATCATCTACTAGGCAGATTAGGGTAGTCCTTAAAGAAGAGATGAAGATGCTAGAAGACTCTCTAGGGTTTCAACAGAGAACCATTAGGTCTAGTTTTGGATCAATTAAGGCCAGGTAGAGCAGGGAACCTTAGTCACCATGAACACAGATAGGAGGTGATTATGCCAGAACCCAAGCCTAGACACCTCAATTTTCACCATTATGGACTTTAGGGTATCCTGGGTTAAAGGGACTCAAGATGTTATTTACTTAAAGTATATGGGACTATGTTTTCTCTAATACAAAATGTAATGACCCCGCTTCCCGGTAACCCCCAATTAAGGGATACCAAGAGGTCAGAGGTGTTATCTCAAAATTCAGGATCAATGGTTTAACAATTTTATCAAAAATAATTATCAAATTCTACCATCTAAACTGGAAATCTAGTGAAAAATAAATCTTTTGCATACCTTTTCAAAATAGGATCTAAGACTTCTATCGACAGAAGAAATCTAACTATCTAATCCTCCTTTGGATTACCTAAAATTCATCTTCACAGATTTTGCTTTACTATTTGTCCTTTTCAGATAATACCTAAACCACTGATAAACAAAACGTCAGTCAGTATATCACTTACTGGTATGGGGGGGACAATCACAATTTCAAAAATAGTTTCTAACAACCTATTAATCACAAATAATTGACTAACAATCCAAATTATGCTTTCAATGTGACTTCTAAACCTCTTTTCCTTAAACCCTGGATTACCTTCTCTTAGGGTTTATTCCTTGCAAGGGACATAAGGATACCTTATCCATCCCGAGCTTTGTGCCTGGAGTCACCTCTCATGGTGCCC
The DNA here is from genome assembly GCA_963693085.1 of Alisma plantago-aquatica. Lineage (NCBI taxonomy): Eukaryota > Viridiplantae > Streptophyta > Magnoliopsida > Alismatales > Alismataceae > Alisma > Alisma plantago-aquatica. The sequence continues at coordinate 974,675,407 of OY856409.1, forward strand.
AATGGTCTTCCTATAAGGACCCTGACCTGCATTTAGGGCTTACCCTATTTGCTTTGCTTAACCTTGATGGTTTGATGCTTGCTAATCACCTTTAGTGGTGATTAGGGTTTGGTTATGCTTTGTTGAGAGTTGAAGGTGATACTTAAAATTAACCCAAGTCTAGGGTTTTGGGAGTAAGTTTGTCACCTTGATATGTGTTCTTCTCTCTCTTTGCTTCCTCTAGGGTTGAGAGGAAGGCTTGGGCTTGTTGTTTGAGTTCTTTGGGCCTTTGTTGAGCTTGTTTGGGCCTTGGAGTTCCTTGTTTGGGCTTGCTTGGGCTTTGTGTCAGCCAAGTAGAGCTTGTGTCGGCCTAGAGCTAGCTTGGTGTGTCTCCCATGATGCTTGGTCCAACCTTGGTCATGTTTGGAGAACACATGGTGCACATCTTGGACAAGTGTCTTATGGCTTGAAAGAGTGGTGGCTTGAGTTAGTGGACATGTGTCCCTTGGGTGGACGACACCTAGCTTGGAACAACCTTGGTTTCTCCTCCCCTTCTTTCTATATAGGTGGTTCCTTCCTTAGCTTGAGGTCCCATTTAGTTTCTCTCCCTCTTGTGCCCGACACACCCTCTTTTCCCCCTTGCTTGGTGGCCGAGACACCCTTGAAGAAGGAGCTTGGAGGTCGACACACCCTTGGAGAAGAAGGTGGTGGCCGATACACCCCCTTGAAGGAGCTTTTGTGGTTGACATCTCTTGGAGCTTGGAGCTCTTCTTCTTCCTTGGAGCTTAAGGCGGGTTGCATGACTCTAACCCTAACTACTTTACTCTCTTTTCATATATGCTTCTTTAATCTTGCCCTTGCACGTTTGGAGTTGTTCTTTAGCTATCTTGCATGTTGGCCGATCCATGTGTGTTAGGGTTTAGGAGAGCAACACTCCTTTCTCCCCTTGGTCTAGATGAGTGAGCTTGGGTCCTAATGCCATGAGCAACACCCCTCTTTCCTACTCGATTGAGGTGAGCTCATGACTTAGTGGCTTGAGCAAGACTCTCCTCTCACCTTGGGCAAGATGGTGAGCTCGTTTAGATGATCTTGAGTAGATGCACCTTGGTCAAGATGGGTTTGGGGAGGTGCTGCCCGACAGCCCTTGCCCTAGTTTTACCTTACACGGTTTGAGTGAGTCAAGTTTTCCTTCTGCTCGCCCGGTGGGCTACTCACCCAGTAAGTTCAGTGCTCACTCGCCCGATACACCCTGCTCTACTCACTCCACAAGCCTTCTCACCCGGTTTCCCCCTGACGCGCCCTGCTCGCTCATGTCTTGGCTCGCTCGACACCCCTCTGCTCACCCAACAGCTTTGGCTCGCCCTGCATGCGTGTCGCCCAACACACTTGGCTCTGCTCACCCGATACTCCTTTGATCGCCTCACAACCTTGGCTCGCCCGACAGGCCTTGCTCATGCGGCTGTACTCTGCTCGCCCGGCCCCAGCTTGTGTCGCCCGATACTTGCTCACCCGGTTCTATCTGGCTCGCCCGATACCAGTACTCACTGACATCCTCTTCACGTGTCTCCCGATAGGACTGCTCGCCTATGCTCTACCTTGCTCGCTCGTTTTCCTTGCACGCTCAGCTTCACCGTGCACGCCCAGTTAGCATCTTGTCTCGCCCGATGAACCTGCTCACCCGGACACCCTGCATGCCTGCTAGGGCTGCACGCCCGATAGGGGCTAGATAGGGGTGGGTCCTGCCCGGGATAACTTTTAGTGAGGGTTGTTGATACCTCTTGTGAGGGAACGGTCTGTCATGATACTCTTATGATAACTTATTTCTTAATAATGACATTTATGTTCTTATGGCCGAGCACATGCATATGAATGTAACTACTCTACTTCTTTAATGACAAATGTGATCTTGAACATGCATTAGGGTTCCTTGATAATGTGCTTACATGTGTTTACACAGGATGTAAGGATATGATTATTATTGCCATTATGTGCTGGCAATGTACTTAACCCTAATTGTCATCTTATGTTGATAATATAAGTCTCTTGATTATTCACATGGATATTGAATGATGTTAACCATGCAAGTAATGCTAGCTAAATGAAAGGCTATGAGAAATGATTATATGTGAATATTGTGATGATAGGTGTATTATGAAAGGTGTTCCATAAGGATGATGAAAGCCTTGAGAGGCTATGGCATTATGTAATGAGGGATTGAGATCCCATGATATGTGATGATCCTTGAGATGGATCTAGATGGTTTGCAAGAGGCCAAGTGATAACATGTGGTGTGAGATCCTTGTGATGGATCAGTGTGATGTAAATTGTAGGAAATGCATAAGGTTGAGTTTATGTTGTTTTCCTTTTATTATGTCTTGCATGTTATACAACTTGGTTGAATCTTGCAATCCATCAAAAAGTTACTAAATTAATCACAGTGGAATCTATCATGTAGTTTGCCCTGGCCATAGATTCATCACCAGTCAGGATAGGGTGATATGAAATGGGTTCTCCTGCGGGTTAACCCGGAGCGCATATTGTTGAATATGCGAGGTTGCTCCTAGCCTAAAGTGAGGAGGTAAGAGTGCAACAGCGGTTATAGACTCAAGGGTGAGGTGAACATAGCCCAATTATGGTAAGGGCGAGGTGAACATAGCCCATGGCTCCAGATATATGATATAATGAGCATGAATGCGTTCATGGCTCAGAGCATGGTGTTTAGACACGTGGCTCAGTTTTACTAGCACTGTGACCTGTACCGAGGCAGGCTAGGCTGAGGGTAGCCTGAAGAGCTAACCCTGTGGCTTATGACCACTTCAAGCATGAGACTACGGTCCTGCTTATGTTATACTCATGTTCCGCGGCAGAGGGTAGCCTGAAGAGCTAACCTTGTGGCTTATGACCACTTCAGCATGAGACTGCGGTCCTGCTTATGTTATACTTACGTACGGAACATGAGGCGGAGAAGGTCGTGGAGTCCGGCTCTTCCATTGACCTTATATGGCACCTGTTATGGGCTTCGCAGCCGAAGGTTGGAATTGAACGGTACGGTTCATTTCCTCAGGGCATAATAAAACGTAATAAATCTTTTTAGTATGTATTTCTTAAGACAAACACAAAACATTGGTTGAGGCCTTGTTTTTGTAGTTAACTCTAATTATCTTGCAGTTGCTTGTGCATTACTCTTTTGTGGTGAGTTTCCTATATTTTATCTTGTCAATCATATTCCATTGGGAAATATGTTGGTTATATGCCCCTTTTGATACAGCTGGTAAGACTGAGGATGGCTTGTTTTTCATAATCTGCTTCTGTAATATTCCTTATCTGTATATCTGCTCATAGAAATGCATATATGAGGTTTTGTAGTTTTGGTGAGGAGTTATGCCTCCCGCTGGGACAATGTTCAATTGTCTCACTCCGTTGGTTTACACCCTTTTTAGGTGGTCGAGCTTGTCGTGGTGGTGGTTGCGGAGTTGCGGCCGAGTATCAAGAAGATCAGTAGAAGGCAAGCTTTGGAGATGATGTTGTTTTGGATGTTTTGGTATAGAGTCTAGAGTTATCCCTGTACTCTCAGGTCCTTGGCAGTGTTTTGACGTTGTTTTACGATGTACGACTGATGATGTCTGTATATCCTGCTGTTGGCCGGATGTGGGCCTTTATATGTATGAACAGGTGGTGAACTCATGGTTATGACAGGACAGCTGTTGCTCTAAGATGTGGACATGTATCCAGGCTTGTGTGAATATATAACATGTTTTCTTGCAGGATATGGACTGGAATGTAATATGTTTCTCAGTTTATCAATTTTCCGCAATCAGTTTTAATTAACCCGTGTTTTTGATAAGCTGTGGTTATGGTGATTTCCGCACGTTTTCGCGTAACACCTCGTTATCTGTGTGATAATGGGATGTGTTGCCACAAGTTTGGTATCATAGCTTTAGGTTCACTGAGTCTACAGGGATCTAGGACTAGGTTGTGTTTGTTCTTATGCGTTTTCTAGATTTTCTCATAGTAATCTTCTGCCCTCAGCGGAAGAAAAGCCAAGATGTCTGGAAACCATGAAGAACTCACTGTTGAGCACAGTGATGCTGCATCTGTTGATGGAGCAGAAGGACATGCACATGAAGATCGGGTGCCTGAGGTCCCCCAACCTGACCCAGCCATTCTTGAACAACCTGCCTATCAACAGCTTATGGGACAGATGATGGCTATGGTGAATCTCATGGTTGAGCGATTACTAGTGCCTCCTCCGCGAGCACAGGTTCCCCATGGAGAAGCATCAGGTATCGGGAAGACCTTCGAGCGGCTTCGCCGAGTCGGAGTTTCGGAGTATGCTGGAATGGATGATCCAATGGATGCAGATCTGTGGCTGACAAGTCTCGAGAAGGCTTTCCGGATCCTCGACATCCCCGAAGTAGACAAAGTAAAGCATGTTGTCTACCTTCTGAAAGGTAGTGTTGGTCACTGGTGGACCATCGAGGAAGAGTAGCGGCCTGGTAAGGTGATCTGTTGGGAGATGTTCTAGCACGAGTTTGCCGCCAGATACTTTCCGAAGACATATCTAGACGAGAAGGTCAGTCAATTTGAGCGCTTACAACAAGAAAGGATGAAACTCTCTGAGTATGAGACCAAGTTTATGGATCTGTTGAGGTCCTGTCCTCACTTTGCGACAACAGACGAGGAACAGATCAGACGTTTCGAAAAGGGTTCGAGTGCTGAGGTAACAACCCCTGTACCTGCTTTGGAGAACCGAGAATGGTTTGATACGGCTGTAGGACCTGCCCGGAGAATCAAACGATCAGTCAGGAAGAAAAGAGGATCCATGCCCCACCAAAGACCTTATCTTGCACCCAGGATCTGGTATCAGTGCAAACAACCGGGACATCTAGTAAAAGATTGTCCAGATAGGAAAATAGTGACGATACAACCCCAGGGGCAGAGCCAGCAGGGCTCTCAAAAGAGGTAGTTTTCTAGTAAAGATCGAGGACGAGGACGTGGTCAAGCGTCTCAGGCTGGATCGTCTGCTCAGGGAAGTAGAGGTCGTGGACAACAAGCAACAGCTCGATTCTATGCTATGAATCAGCCGGAGGTGGTCGTCAACCCGCGAGTAGTGAGAGGTCAGATGGAGTTATATCATTCTGATATGTCTTCTTCTTGCTTTATATCTGTTCTGGTTGACCCGGGTGCTACACACTCTTTTATCGCCTATAATATGCTTGAGAACTGTCGTTTACCTGTTAGATGTAAGAAGGATAGCTTGTTGTTAGAAACCCCTCTTGATGGTTCCTCTTTGCTTCGAGAAGAGTGCCCATCTTGTGTCTTGTCTTTCTCGGGACATCGCTTTCAAGTGGACCTCATACCACTTGATATGCATGGTTTCGATGTCATCCTAGGGATGGATACCTTAGAGAGGTATAAGGTTGTTTTGGACTGCAGTTCCAAGCAGGCAGTGTTTGATGTTGCTGGAGAGAAGTGGATCTTCCAAGGAGATAGGAAGATTCTTCTGACGTGTTTAGTATCAGCTATGGTGGAAGATAAGTTGTTATGACAAGGATGTGAAGCGTTCTTAGCTCACGTGGTAGATACCGTAGTGGATACCAAGGCGAAAGGCCCTAGCCATGAGGAGGTGTCAGTTGTTCGTGAGTTTGCCGACGTGTTTCCTGAGGAGTTTCCTGGTGTTCCCCCACCCCGAGAGATTGATTTCGAGATCAGTCTGGTTCCAGGAACGCAGCCAGTTGCACAGACACCGTACAGAATGGCTCCACCAGAGATGGCAGAGTTGAAGAAACAGTTACAAGAGTTGCTGGATAAAGGTTTTATCCGACCGAGTACGTCGCCTTGGGGTGCTCCAGTGCTGTTTGTCAAGAAGAAGGATGGTTCGATGCGGTTGTGTATAGACTACCGGCAATTGAACAAAGTCACGATCAAGAACAAGTACCCGTTGTTGAGGATAGATGATTTGTTCGATCGGTTGCGTGGTGCTACAGTGTTTTCAAAGATCGATCTACGGTCCGGATATCATCAGTTGAGGATAAAGGCGGATGACATACCGAAGTCAGCTTTTAGGACAAGGTATGGTCATTATGAGTTTGTGGTCATGTCGTTTGGGTTAACCAATGCACCTGCAGCTTTCATGGACCTGATGAACAGAGTGTTCCGTTCGTTCTTAGATCAGTTTGTTGTAGTCTTTATAGATGATATCTTGATCTATAGTCAGGATAGGCTAGAGCATGAGCAACATCTTCGTCAAGCATTGACTCTTCTTCACCAACATCAGTTGTATGCCAAGTTCAGTAAGTGTGAGTTCTGGTTGGATGAAGTGACCTTCTTGGGCCATGTGATATCCACTAAAGGAGTCAAGGTAGATCCAGAGAAGGTGGAATCTGTTGCAGATTTGGAACAGCCGAAGACGCCGATAGAAGTTCGTAGTTTCCTTGGTTTAGCAGGATACTACCAGAGGTTTATCAAGGACTTTAGTGTGATCGCGTTACCGATGACGAAGTTGACCAGGAAGGATGTACCTTTTTTTTGGGATGATCGATGTCAGCAAGCTTTCCAGAGTCTGAAGGAGAAGCTGATCAGTGCTCCAATGTTAATCTTGCCAGAGCCTGGGAAAGGCTGTGTTGTTTTCTGTGATGCTTCCAAGAAAGGTTTAGGTTGCGTGTTGAGGCAGGAAGATCATGTGGTTTCTTTTGCCTCGCGACAGCTCAAGAAGCATGAGGAGAACTATCCGACTCATGATTTGGAGCTGGCAGCAGTAGTCCATGCGTTAAAAATTTAGAGACACTATCTGTATGGGGAAGTGTGTCAGATCTTTACGGATCATAAGAATCTGAAGTATATCTTCACGCAGCATGAGTTGAACATGCGACAACGGTGATGGATGGAGATGATCAATGACTACGACTGCACTATCGAGTATCATCCTGGTAAGGCGAACGTGGTAGCTGATGCACTTAGCAGAAAATCTTCTCTTTCTTCAAAGAAGGCACAATTGAGTTCCCTGGTTTGCCATAGGCAGGATATGTTTGTTTCTCTGCGACAGATGAATGTGCAGATGGAAGTGTCCTTGTTAGCTGGACTCTTAGCACAGATGCAAGTCAAGCCTACGTTGAGGCAGCAGATCAAGGATGCACAACAGACAGATGAGGCAGTACAGTTGATAAGATCAGAGTTTGGCAACGACAAGCGTGATGGGTTCCATGAGTCCAAGATGGACTAGTTTGTTATCGTGATAGGATGGTGGTTCCAGATGCTGATGATCTAAGGAAGTTGGTGCTTGAGGAAGCACACACGTCGATGTATGCCATGCATCCAGGTGTCACCAAGATGTATCATAGTCTGAAGGACTTGTATTGGTGGCCCGGCTTGAAGAGAGATGTAGCTGAGTTCGTGACGAGATGTGCGGTATGTCAGCAAGTGAAGGCTGAACATCAGAAGTCGGCAGGTACGTTGCAACCTTTACCGATACCGCAGTGGAAATGGGATCATATAACCATGGATTTCGTAGTTGGTCTACCCAAGACAACTAGGAATCATGATTCCATTTGGGTGATAGTGGACAGATTGACAAAGTCTGCCCATTTCCTGCCTGTGAAGACGACGTATACAGCGGAGAAGCTTGCTAGAGTGTATGTTGATGAGATAGTTCGTTTGCATGGTGTGCCAGCAACAATAGTATCTGACAGAGGTCCTCAGTTTACAAGTCGTTTCTGGGAACAGTTGCACAGAGCGTTGGGAACGCAGTTGATGTTCAGTACAACCTTTCACCCACAGACAGATGGATAGTCTGAAAGGACCATTCATATTGTGGAGGATCTCCTACGAGCTTGTGTTTTGCAGTTCCTAGGCAGCTAGGATGTACATCTGAGTTTGATAGAATTTGCTTATAACAACAATTACCAGCGAAGCATCGACATGGCTCCTTATGAAGCCCTGTATGGAAGGAAGTGCAGATCTCCTTTGTGCTGGTATGAGTCCAGTGAGTATCAGTTGTTGGGTCCTGAGCTAGTACATCAAACGACAGATAAGATCAAGGTGATACAGCAACAGTTGAAAGCAGCACAGGACAGGCAGAAGTCTTATGCAGACAATCGCCGACGACCGTTGGAGTTCCAAATAGGGGACAAAGTGTATCTTAAGGTCTCACCTTGGAAAGGTGTGCTGAGGTTTGGACGGAAGGGTAAGTTGGCACCCAAGTATATGGGGCCTTACCCAGTTACAGCACGTGTTGGAAAGATAGCTTACGAGATAGAGTTGCCTCTAGAGTTGCACAGGTTGCATCCAGTGTTCCATGTTAGTATGCTAACGAAAAGTCATCCAGATTTAGGTACAGTGATACAGCTGGTTGAGGTTGAGCTTGATGCAGATGTGACCTACGAGGAAGGTCCTGTGGCGATCCTTGACAGAAGGATCAAGAAGCTGAAGAAGAAGGACCTGGTTCTTGTGAAGGTTCTTTGGCACCGTCGTGGCGTCAAGGAAGCCACGTGGGAGCTTGAGGAAGAGATGAGGAGGAAGTATCCCTCGCTTTTCTCTTCGGATTTTGGGGACGAAATCCCTTAAAGGGGGTTAGATTGTAAGGACCCTGACCTGCGCTTAGGGCTTACCCTGTTTGCTTTGCTTAACCTTGATGGTTTGATGCTTGCTAATCACCTTTGGTGGTGATTAGGGTTTGGTTATGCTTTGTTGAGAGTTGAAGGTGCTACTTGCAATTAACCCAAGTCTAGGGTTTTGGGAGCAAGTTTGTCACCTTGAGAGGTGTTCTTTTCTCTCTTTGCTTCCTCTAGGGTTGAGAGGAAGGCTTGGGCTTGTTGTTTGAGTTCTTTGGGCCTTTGTTGAGCTTGTTTGGGCCTTGGAGTTCCTTGTTTGGGCTTTCTTGGGCTTTGTGTCGGCCAAGTAGAGCTTGTGTCGGCCTAGAGCTAGCTTGGTGTGTCGCCCATGATGCTTGGTCCAACCTTGGTCATGTTTGGAGAACACATGGTGCACATCTTGGACAAGTGTCTTATGGCTTGAAAGAGTGGTGGCTTGAGTTAGTGGACATGTGTCCCTTGGGTGGACGACACCTAGCTTGGAACAACCTTGGTTTCTCCTCCCCTTCTTTCTATATAGGTGGTTCCTTCCTTAGCTTGAGGTCCCTTTTAGTTTCTCTCCCTCTTGTGCCCGACACACCCTCTTTTCCCCCTTGCTTGGTGGCCGAGACACCCTTGAAGAAGGAGCTTGGAGGTCGACACACCCTTGGAGAAGAAGGTGGTGGCCGATACACCCCTTGAAGGAGCTTTGGTGGTCGACATCTCTTGGAGCTTGGAGCTCTTCTTCTTCCTTGGAGCTTAAGGCGGGTTGCATGACTCTAACCCTAACTAATTTACTCTCTTTTCATATATGCTGCTTTAATCTTGCCCTTGCACGTTTGGAGTTGTTCTTTAGCTATCTTGCATGTTGGCCGATCCATGTGTGTTAGGTTTTAGGAGAGCAATACTCATTTCTCCCCTTGGTCTAGATGAGTGAGCTTGGGTCCTAATGCCATGAGCAACACCCCTCTTTCCTACTCGATTGAGGTGAGCTCATGACTTAGTGGCTTGAGCAAGACTCTCCTCTCACCTTGGGCAATATGGTGAGCTCATTTATATGATCTTGAGTAGATGCACCTTGGTCGAGATGGGTTTGGGGAGGTGCTGCCCGACAGCCCTTGCCCTAGTTTTACCTTACACGGTTTGAGTGAGTCAAGTTTTCCTTCTGCTCACCCGGTGGGCTGCTCACCCAGTAAGTTCAGTGCTCACTCGCCCGATACACCCTGCTCTACTCACTCCACAAGCCTTCTCACCCGGTTTCCCCCTGACGCGCCCTGCTCGCTCATGTCTTGGCTCGCTCGACACCCCTCTGCTCACCCAACAGCTTTGGCTCGCCCTAAATGCGTGTCGCCCAACACACCTGGCTCTGCTCGCCCGATACTCCTTTGCTCGCCTCACAACCTTGGCTTGCCTGACAGGCCTTGCTCACGCGGCTGTACTCTGCTCGCCCGACCCCAGCTTGTGTCGCCCGATACTTGCTCACCCGGTTCTATCTGGCTCGCCCGATACCAGTACTCACTGACATCCTCTTCACGTGTCGCCCGACAGGACTACTCGCCTATGCTCTACCTTGCTCGCTCGTTTGCCTTGCACGCTCAGCTTCACCGTGCACGCCCAGTTAGCATCTTGTCTCGCCCGATGAACCTGCTCACCCGGACACCCTGCACGCCTGCTAGGACTGCACGCCCGATAGGGGCTAGATAGGGGTGGGTCCTGCCCGGGATAACTTTTAGTGAGGGTTGTTGATACCTCTTGTGAGGGCACGGTCTGTCATGATACTCTTATGATAACTTATTGCTTAATAATGACATTTATGTCCTTATGGCCGAGCACATGCATATGAATGTAACTGCTCTACTTCTTTAATGACAAATGTGATCTTGAGCATGCATTAGGGTTCCTTGATAATGTGCTTACATGTGTTTACACAGGATGTAGGGATATGATTATTATTGCCATTATGTGCTGGCAATGTACTTAACCCTAATTGTCATCTTATGTTGATAATATAAGTCTCTTGATTATTCACATGGATATTGAATGATGTTAACCATGCAGGTAATGCTAGCTAAATGAAAGGCTATGAGAAATGATTATATGTGAATATTGTGATGACAGGTGTATTATGAAAGGTGTTCCATAATGATGATGAAAGCCTTGAGAGGCTATGGCATTATGTAATGAGGGATTGAGATCCCATGATATGTGATGATCCTTGAGATGGATCTAGATGGTTGGCAAGAGGCCAAGTGATAACATGTGGTGTGAGATCCTTGTGATCGATCAGTGTGATGTAAATTGTAGGATATGCATAAGGTTGAGTTTATGTTGTTTTCATTTTGTTATGTCATGCATGTTATACAACTTGGTTGAATCTTGCAATCCATCTAAAAGATACTAAATTAATCATAGTGTAATCTATCATGTAGTTTTCCCTGGCCATAGATTCATCACCAGTCAAGATAGGGTGATGATGAATTGGGTTCTCCTGTGGGTTAACCCGGAGCGCATATTGTTGAATATGCGAGGTTGCTCCTAGCCTAAAGTGAGGAGGTAAGAGTGCAACAACGGTTGTAGACTCAAGGGCAAGGTGAACATAGCCCAGTTATGATAAGGGCGAGGTGAACATAGCCCATGGCTCCAGATATATGATATAATGAGCATGAATGCGTTCATGGCTCAGAGCATGGTGTTTAGACACGTGGCTCAGTTTTACTAGCGCCGTGACCTGTACCGAGGCAGGCTAGGCAGAGGGTAGCCTGAAGAGCTAACCCTGTGGCTTATGACCACTTCAAGCATGAGACTACGGTCCTGCTTATGTTATACTCATGTTCCGCGGCAGAGGGTAGCCTGAAGAGCTAACCTTGTGGCTTATGACCACTTCAGCATGAGACTTCGGTCCTGCTTATGTTATACTTACGTACGGAACATGAGGCGGAGAAGGTCGTGGAGTCTGGCTCTTCCATTGACCTTATATGGCACCGGTTATGGGCTTCGTAGCCGAAGGTTGGAATTGAACGGTACGGTTCATTTCCTCAGGGCATAATAAAACGTAATACAGCCGTTTAGTATGTATTTCTTAAGACAAACATGAAACATTGGTTGAGGCCTTGTTTGTGTAGTTAACTCTAATTATCTTGCAGTTGCTTGCGCATTACTCTTTTGTGGTGAGTTTCCTATATTTTATCTTGTCAATCATATTCCATTGGGAAATATGTTGGTTATATGCCCCTTTTGATACAGCTGGTAAGACTGAGGATGGCTAGTTTTTCATAATCTGCTTATGTTATATTCCTTATCAGTATATCTGCTCATAGAAATGCATATCTGAGGTTTTGTAGTTTTGGCGAGGAGTTATGCCTCCCGCTGGGACAATGTTCAATTGCCTCACTCCGCTGGTTTACACCCTTTTTAGGTGGTCGAGCTTGTCGTGGTGGTGGTCGCGGAGTTGCGGCCGAGTATCAAGAAGATCAGTAGAAGGCAAGCTTTGGAGATGCTGCTGTTTTGGATGTTTTGGTATAGAGTATAGAGTCATCCATGTTCTCTTAAGTCCTTGGCGGTGTTTTGACATTGTTTTACGATGTACGACTGATGATGTTTGTATATCCTGCTGTTGGCCGGATGTGGGCCTTTATATGTATGAACAGGTGGTGAACTCATGGTTATGACAGGACAGTTGTTGCTCTAAGCTGTGGACATGTATCCAGGCTTGTGTGAATATATAACATGTTTTCTTGCAGGATATGGACTGGAATGTAATATGTTTCTCAGTTTATCAGTTTTCCACAATCGATTTTAATTAACCTGTGTTTTTGATAAGCTGCGGTTATGGTGATTTCCGCACGTTTTCACGTAACACCTCGTTATCTGTGTGATAATGGGATGTGTTGCCACACTTCCCTCCAAGGCTTGACCAACTTAGACCTTCCCTCCGGAGCTTGATCTTGCAACTTACATCAGGTGGCATGTAGGTTTGAGAATACACATACATAATTAATTGTGATACTCATAGGGACTTTATAGGATTGCATAATTGAACATCAAAAAATGTAGGTTGCAATCACTTGATAAGAACATTTGAGAAATGCCATGAAACTAAAGGCGATTATTCATAATTAACCACATTTATATCCAGTCGAATCAATAAGATAATAGTAATCCAAGCAAGAAAATATCTAGACAAGCAGTTCAATTGACACATGCAAGCAAGAACCCTAAAAAGTACATGTAATCTAATTATCATTCACATTATCAGATTCTATTCATTTGAACTTGATTCCTAGGGTTTCCTACTTCCTTTTAGGGTTTCATTAGGGTTCATCTTCATTATTGACACCATAAACCCTAAAACAACAAATCTCATCTCAAACCCTAACTATCTTGTTAATTCCTTCCTAATAGGCTTAGGTTTGACTCACAATAACATTATTCTAAAGAATCTCAAATTAATCACATTAATCACCATTTTTACCCTAGATTAGGGATTCTATATGCATTATCATTAATTTATGGGTAAAACCCTAAAATAAGCAATTCATTATCTAATATTGGGTTCAAATATTAATTTACCTCTCAATAGGTTATTATAACTCAAAATAACCTAATTAAGACATTAAATCTGATTTCCAATCATAATTAGGGTTTTATCATGATTTAATGCATAAACATGGGTAACTTAATACACTTTTAGAATTATGATCATATTTACGTTATCAAACTATTTTTTTTGGATTCCTTGTATTTTCCAAAACAATTTTCATATATTACATGTATTTATCCGAGCTACGATTTATTTTCTAAGAATTTTGCAAAATAGCTACTTTTGGGCCAATGACAGCGCGCCACCTAGCGCCACGCTGGGCGCAGCTGACCCACTCGGGGATCCGGCAGAAGCTCCCTTCTGCCCTTCTCTTTTGTTCATAAGGTCGGGGGAAAAGGGGTCTTTTCGACTATTTCTTTTTCAACCTTGCAAAGGCTTGCCTCCCGCGAGCAGTACCCCGCCATAGTCAACCAAGTTGTTGACTTTGGGCTCTAGGGCATCGAAGACCAAGTGAAGTCAGCCACAACTCCAGCAAGACTAGTCGGAGTTAATGGCACTCCCAGATTTTTCGAAGGTGCACTGTATCACCAGGTCAAAGGAGCTCTTATCTAGCAGGGAGGGCATCCTGGTCAAGGTACCTGACAGAAGTTTTTTCCTCAATTGATTGCACAGAGCAGTGTGGTTCCTCCTTGCGAACTCAACCAAGTATCTACCAATAATGCACACAGTTCATGGCTTCCCCCCTTATATAGGGTCGGTCCTCGACCTCTGTAGATTTGGGGTTTCTCTATTTTCACCACGAAACCTATGGAATCTTGGGATGATCAAACTAGGAAAGATCTCTCGAATTTAATGGGACAACTCCCATCCAGGCACAACCTCTCAATCTCAAACAAACTTGAAAATGAAAATCATCTTCCCTATTCCACTATCCATCGCAACTAGGACTTGGTCCCAATGGTCAGATTCTAGATCTATGGTCCATGTTTAATCTGAATCTCCAGATATCCTATTTTTGTTGTGACATTTAATACGATTCAATGAATATCCATCCACTTTAGCAATCTTCTAAAATTTTTAACTCTTTATCCCTTTATCCTTTTTCAACCAAATTTTAGTGGAAACTTCATATTGGGTTTATCTACTCGTGTACCAAGTTTGAGTCCCAAATTCCAAAGGAAAAGGGAATTATCTTCATGTGCAAGTTTTCCTTTAATAAAGCCTATTTATTTGGTATTTTCTATTTCCTATTCCATTATCTTTGTAATTTGGACATCCGTGGAACCTAAGGACTCCCAAAGCTACGAAATTCACCTATGGAGGATACTTTCTAGCCATCTAGATGCTTCTACCTCATTCATTTCTCCTTTTCTTAATTATTCGTTTATTAACTGAATTTCTTTTTTCCATTTATTTCCTTTTTTTTGTTATTGGGCTCAATAGCCAATAAGGCCCACAAAACAATCAAGAAAGGCTATTATAAACGAAATCCATTCATTCAAATCAAATCACACAATTATTTTTTCATATTTCATTAATAGGAGAAATCACATTTCCCACCAGAAGAACCTAAAAATTGGGGTTGTAACATCCTTCCCCTCTTATAAGAATTTTCCCTCAATATTTCATTGAACAAATAAGCAAATAGGATAAGACTTTCTCATATCCATCATTGGCTCTCATGCGGCTTCATCCTCTCCATGATGCTTCCAAAGAACCTTTATCATATTATATTCTTACATCTGAGTTCTCTCTCACCTTGGCACCACGTACCCTCATAGGTGACTCAGGATATTTTAGCCTCCCTAGAAGCTCAAAAGGTTCATGGCTCAGCATATGGTTCACATACATCACATAATGCTCTATATCAGACACAAGGAACACATCACACATCATGTTATCCTGAGGGGTAAGGCTAAACATAATCATCTCCACATATCCATCTCAAATGGACCCATGTATCGAGGACTCATCTTTCTCATCTATAGCTCAGAGGGGTCATATTTTTATAACACATGTCCTCCCATAGTGCACTGCATGTTAGTCTTCTTCACATCAGCTCACGAGTCTTGTCGCCCCAGGGCTTTCTCAGCAATTACATGATCAAAGCGACTTCATCTGCACACACTATGGTCTCTCTGATCTTACAAGGTCCTCTCACAAACATCATCCTAATGAAGCAGTGACCGACACAACCTTCCTTACAGAGCTTCTTACACCCCGATACTAGCTATGGTGGCTATCATCAAAAGCAAACTCTCATAGGGAAGAAACTGCTCCCATGTATCACCCAAACGAGCACACACACTCTCACCAGACCCTCTAGTCTAGATCATACTCTCTTAACTGTCTATCAGTCAGGGTGATAAGTTGTGCTAAACTTCAAACTGGCATCAAGTTCTTCATGTACCTAATTCCACCAAATGGATGTGATCTTGAGGTCATGCTCTAGATATTGAACTCAAATCATGAAGTTGAACTATCTCTCTCACATGTATATATATATAGTTCAATCGGATCTGTCACATTGACAGTGCCCTCTCTCTTAGGCATGGGATTAGGTCAACTTGGTAAGGTGATCTACCATAAGACATATTGGATCATGACCTCTCTTGGTCCAGGGGAGACTCACCACAACGTCTATGGTGATCCCCTCTCATTCCCTCTCAGGGATTTTCATTATCTGTAGCAATTCACTGAGTTGCAGATGTTCGTCCTTTACCTCCTGGCATACATGGCGAGAATCCACATGCAACTATATATACTCTTCATCTCAGGTGCTCAAGGTAATAATGCAACCACTAACTCTCTTAGTGGTACCACGATATATGGTGAACTTATAATCATGATCTCCTGCATGTCATGATTTTCTCAAGGTTGACTCCTCAGAATCCCTAAAACACTCTAATAGTGAGTTCAATCACCTTCCTTTTCTGAGAGGTGTATTTGAAGTTCTTACAACCATCCTTCTATCTCATCAAGCTTCAGGCTGGCTAACCAAGCAACCCCTACTCGACCAATGGGTCAGGTTGTATCTTGGTGTTAGCCAAACATGTCTCACAATCTTAGGGTTCACCCAACCACCTCTTCTAGCCCCTCTACTGGCTAAACTAGACAGCTGGGTCTTGACAAAGAGCATCCATTACCACCTTACATCCTTATGTGCTAGGTAACGGTGAAGACATAAACCTTCATATATTCCACTCTTCATCCTCAGATTTAGGTCTAACCGAGTCAAGAAAACTTCGAGCTCATCATCTTGACTATCCAACTCAAGCTTATACAACTCATAAATTCCATGTTGCTCTTGATAAAACGTCTTCATGATGACTACCTTAGTTCTCTTCGTGTTTGTAAACCATCCATACATCATACCCTCCACAAAGGTATGCTACTATCTCTATCCTCATACATCATAGTAATGTTTCAACTCACATAATCTTTACTTCCATGGAAACTGTTCCCAAACACACTTGTGTTGTCACACAATCCTTAGTCATCTCCTCTAGGCCTGTAGGGTTTCGGTACTTTTGGGGTCATCCCTCTTCTCTTATGCATCCAGGGAGTGCCCACCTCATTTTCCCTTTGGGTCCCATGAGCTCATGAAGGTGATCGCTCTCCAAACCCAGAGTCCTCGAACAATGATAGATGTTACCTCCTGACCCTATGGTCTTATGCAACTAGGGAATTAGGCAAATCCTACTCCCATCGGTCTTATCCTAACCTGACCTTAGTATAGACTTAGGATTCTATCATGGTACATATCAAACTTGAACCCCTATCTGAAACTCCATCATCTCTCTGGGCATACGTGGCCAGACTTACATCCTTTCATAGGGATCATGGTGACCTACCTACCTTGGTCTGGCCCCATACATGTTCCCACCATGGCAACCTATCTTCATGCCCTTTAGAGATGGTCACACGAGGGTCTATAGATTCATGCTCATACCATGTATTCTACACTTAGCTCATCAAACTCTTATAGGAGAGACCTCTATAGGTTACCTCAACCCTAAACAAGAGCTGGTACTCACCCTATAGCAGGGTCCCTCTCCAGGATGGGAGAAAACTATCTCTTGATAGCAACATAGGTCACAAATGTCCTTACGTCCAGGGTTTACACCATCATGTGCATGCTTAGCCCTATCATGCTACTTAGGCACGTAGCTAGCAAGAAGACAACCCACTAAGCCACTCTGGGTTCCTTAGTACGTCATACTTGCTCCTATTCCTCAACATAGGACCAACATCGTACATTCATATGTCACCAACCTATGTGTGAGGGGTTCATCAAACATATACCTTAGTACAAGGGGTTTCCTTTTCCTCTAAACTTGAGGGGTGCCATGCTCAAATCTGTAGGAACTCAAACATCTTCGTGAGCATCAGGTGCACCAAGTACTACTACTTCCCCTCTTAGGTCTAGGAACCCTAGGTTCACTTCTTATGTATCAACTGTCCAGCCACGAACCAAACATGCATAAGGTATAGCATGCACTTCCTACTATTATTCCACATGAACAACACCTCAGAGCCCCACTCAAGGAAAACCAACTTGTTGTGTGACCTCATAACTTGTTACTATACTTCTTCAAGGTCTAAAGAACTCTGCTTTCTACACCTATAAGGTAAGGTAGGCACCTATAACATCGAAGCCGCATTCTCATTCGAGGTTTTGATTCTTATAAAGGAAACCAAGGTACAAAAAGCCTCAAGGACCGTGCATGAAGCAACTACAACCATCCACATAGGTCATCCCAACTTCGTAGGGTACCTCATGTCTCAGAGTCTAAGCTTCCAACCTTCTTACTTGGGTCTTGCTCTCTCTCTCTCTCTAGAGAAAACCCTACAATTGGTCCTACAATTTGAGGCTCTCTCTCTAAGAAGGTGGACCCAGCTCTTAAGAATACATTCATACACCTAGATGGGTGAAACATATGATCCAAATATATGTTCGATCAAGATTATCCAAAGCTCTGCATGTTCATCTCCTAACCTGTCGGGCATAACCCTTCTGACCTAAGTCTCATCCTACTGCCAACACTGCTGATGTTCTCTCCTACATAGGTTCCTTCTCATCTATGATCATATATGCCCATGAGGGTTTCTATATGGTAACCACTATCCTCTTCCATGAAGGAGCTATCCTTCACCCTAACAGGCACTACCCTTCCAAGGTTGGGTTGCCAAAAGGCACTAGGTCAACCAACTGCACATATCTCATGCCTCTCACAGTATTCAAAACCAATATGCATGTCAACCCACGTACGTGGTCGACTATGATATCTAACTCATGTCGTCATCTCTTCCTCAAACTCCACCTAGGGTTAGGGTTAGCATCATCCTCAGAGGAAGCACCAGGTCACTACCTCTTCCTGAAGGCCTTTGCCTCCAAGACTAACTTTCTCCTCATCCTCCTGACAAAAAGGCCTAACCTCAGTGCTCTCTAGAGCGAACGACAACACACGCCATGCAACCTAAGCATGTGACTAATCTTTAGTTTACGCTTAAACTATTAATATTATGTCCATGACATCTTTTTTACATGTTTTTCATTGATTTGGTGGAGGATTCCTTTATCCTTATTATACTTACCCTAACCTCAAAAGGGTGGGGAAGAGAGAAAAAACCCTAAATCCTAGAATCCTTAATTGAATTAGGGTTGAGAAGGGATGAAATAGATGAGAGAGTCCTAAAGGTATCTTATTTTGATTCAAGACCTCATACATTGGCCAGGAAGTCACACCGCATTCGGGAGTCCTCATGATCGACTAGCGAGGCAGAGGAAAATATTTCCAGCCCCCAGACCATGATCCTTTTCTAGACACCTCTGTCTTTGGAAAATCCTATAATAACTCCCTTGGTTCTACAATGTTTTTAAAATTTAATAATTACTAAGGATTAAATGAGAAACCACGGCTGTGATACCAAATGTAACGACCCCACTTCCTAATAACCCCCAATCAAGGGAGACCAAGAGGTCGGCGGTGTTATCCCAAAATTCAGGATCAATGGTTCAATAATTTAATAAAAAATAATTATCAAATTCTACTAACTAAACTAGAAATCTAGTATAAAATATAACTTTTGTATACCTTTTCAAAATAGGATATAAGACTTCTATCAATAGAAGAAATCTAACTATCTAATCCTCCTTTGGATTACTTAAAATTCATCTTCACCAATTTTTCTTTACTGTTTGTCCTTTTCAGATAATACCAAAAATGCCGACAAACAAAACGTCAGTCAATATATATCTATACTGGTATGTGGGGGACAATCACAATTTCACCAATAGTTTCTAACAACCTATTTATCACAAATAATTGATTAACAATCCAAATTATGCTTTCAATGTGACTTCTCAACCGCTTTTGTCCTAAACCCTAGATTACCCTCTCTTAGGGTTTTGTCCTTGCAAGGGACATAAGGCCACCATCTCCATCCTAAGCTTGGTGTCTGGGGTGACCTCTCATGGTGCCCAATGGTCTTCGCTCCAGGGCTTGACCAACTCAGACCTTCCCTTCGGGGCTTGGTCTTGCAACTTACATCAACGTGGCATGTAGGTTCGAGAATACACATACATAATTAATTGGGATACTCATAGGGACTTTATAGGATTGCATAATTGAACATCCAAAAGTTTAGGTTGCAATCACCTGATAAAAACATCTGAGAAATGTCGTGAAAGTAAAGGTGATTATTCATAATTAACCACATACCTGTCCAGTTGAATCAATAAGCTAATAGTAATCCAAGCAAGAAAATATCCAGGCAAGCAGTTCAATCAACACATGCAAGAAAGAACCCTAAAAAGTACATGTAATCTAATTACCATTCACTTGCTTAGATTCTATTCATTTGATCTCACTTCCTAGGGTTTCATACTTCTTTTTAGGGTTTCATTAGGGTTCATCTTCATTATTGACACCATAAACCCTAAAACAACAAATCTCACCTCAAACCCTAACTAGCCTATTAATTCTTTCCTAACAATCTTACGTTTGACTCACAACAACATTATTCCAAAGAATCTCGAATTAATCACGTTAATCACCCTTTTTACCCTAGATTACAATTTATATATGCATTATCATTAATTTATGGGTAAAACCCTAAAACAAGCAATTCATTATCTAATATCGGGTTCAAATCTTAATTTGCCTCTCAACAGGTTATTATAACTCAAAATAACCTAATTAAGACATCAAAGTAATTTCCAATCATAATTCGGGTTTTATCATGATTTAATGCATAAACATGGGTAACTTAATACACTTTTAGAATTACGATCATATTTAGGCTATAACACTATTTTTATTGGATTCCTTGTGGTTTCCTTATCAATTTTGATATATTACATGTATTAATCCAAGCTACGATTTATTTTCTAAGAATTTTGCAAAATAGCTACCTTTGGGCCAATGGCAGCGCGCCACCTAGCGCCATGCTGGGCACGACGGACCCACTCATGAATTCGGCAGAAGGTCCCTTCTTCCCTTCTCTTTTGTTTGCATGGTCGGGGGCAAAGGGCTCTTTCCCCTATTTCTTCTTCAACCTCGTGAAGGCTTGCCTCCCCCAAGCAGTACCCTGCCATGGTCAACCAAGTTGTTGACATTGGGCTCTAGGGCGTCGAAGACCGAGAGAACTCGGCCACAGCTCTACCAAGACCAGCCAAAGTCAGTGGCACTCCCAAATTTTTTTAAGGCACACCGGATCACAATGTCGAAGGAGCTCTTCTCCAGCAGGGAGCGTGGCCTGGTCAAGATACCTAACAAAAGGTTTTTCCTCAATCGATTGCACAGAGCAGTGTGGTTCCTCCTTGCAAACTCAACCAAGTATCTAGTGATAACACACACAGTTAATTCCCCCCCTATTTAGGGTCGGTCCTCGACCTCTGGAGATTTGGGGTTTCCCTGGTTTCACCATGAAAACTATGGAATCCTGGGATGATCAAACTCGGAAAGATTTCCCGAATTCAATGGGACAACTCCCATCCAGGCACAACCTCTCAATCTCAACCAAACTTGAAAATGAAAATCATCTTCCCTATTCCACTATCCATCAAAACTAGGACTTGGTCCCAATGATCGGATTCCAGATCTATGGTCCACATTTAATCCTAATATCTAGATATCCTATTTTCGTAGTGACATTTAGTATGATTCAATGATTATCCATCCACTTTAGGAATCTTCTAAATATCGTAACTCTTTATCCCTTCATCCTTTTTCAACCAAATGTTAGGGGAAGCTTCATATTGGGTTTATGTACTCGTGTACCAAGTTTGAGTCCAAAATTCCAAAAGAAAAGAGCATTATCTTCATGTGCAAATTTTCCTTTAATAAAGCCTATTTATTTGGTATTTTCTCTTTCCTATTCCATTATCTTTGTAATTTGGACATCCTTGGAACCTAAGGAATCCCAAAGCTACGAAATTCACATATGGAGGATACTTCCTATCCTTTTGGAGGCTTATACCTCATTCCTTTCTCCTTTTCTTAATTATTCTTTTATTAACTGAATTTCTTTTTTCCTTTTATTTCCTTTTTCTTGTTATTGGGCCAAATAGCCAATAAGGCCCAAAAAACAATCAAGAAAGGCTATTATAAACGAAATCCATTCATTCAAATCAAATCACACAATGATTTGTTCATATGTCTTTAATAGGAGAAATTGCATTTCCCATCAGAAGAACCCGAAAATTGGGGTTGTAACACCAACTGTCACATAAACGTTCTTACCCCAATCCCAATCCCACTGCCTAGACAATGATAAAAGAATTGAAGTGCCCATCTCTGAGTGGACCAAAAGGATCTCACACATTGGCATATGCAATAAGAAATGATAACTCATAAAATAAGAAGATTTAATGAACTAACTAACCATTATAGGAGATTTTTCATATTTATCCTTGTCATCTGAGTTTATTAAGAGTGGTAGCGTTCTAGTCAATAATCCATCTAGTTTTCTTAAAATTAGGTAAATCAAGACACAGTCAATGCAAGTGCATCAATATACTCTGAAAAGAATAGACATTGAACAATTGAAAACATTTATAGCAAAATATAGTACTTGGTAGATATTGTGCTCAAAATGTATAACAAGTGATTTTCCAAAACAACATGTATCTGACAAGATGATTATTTTGGACAATTCAATTTTATTATGAATTCCCATTATGCTGATATCGAGAAGCATGCTTATATATATTTTGTCATTCCATCACTCCAACGAGATAGGGGAGATCACCATGATCCTTCTCTCCAAATGAGGTAGGAGGTCGATCAAAATGTACAAGTTTCACCCTTGGAATGAGGAGTTCTCTTGTACTTAATATCAATATTATCATCATAATAATTTGGGCAGTCATAATAGGCAATATCATTTATGTTTTCAATGTTTGTTGCAAACTATATTATAAAACATCGGAAGACTAATCAATAAGGAACAATAGCTCAAACAAATACATTGCCAAAATTTTCAAGAGGTACGTACTAATATCATTCAATACCACTATTTTGTTCAAAGAGTAATTAAATATATATATAAGTGTACCTTCCAACAAAGATTTAGAGTATGGATTCTAAAAAATAATAGATCAACCCCTAGAGTCAGATCCTAGATCAACAAGATTGGATCAAGAGTCAAGATCATGATGTTTAGAAGATCATGTTTCAATGTTCAATATTAGGGTTACTCATTCCTATTAACCTTAGGGTTAGGTCATCTACTTATGATCAATAATATTTCAAGATGTCCAACTTTATTCAAGTGTCAAGTGTATTTTCGACTATGAATGACCTACCTAGGTACTTTTAGGAACATATGTATTAACCCTAATTTATGATCATTATTCAAGTCATTATAGAGATTCTATATTATCATCAAGGAACAAGTTCAGGGGACTAGATTAGGTATTTCACAAGGTTTAACACAATCATAATTACCAAGTCATAATTCTAGGGTTAGAACCCATTATCAAGCTTAATCATCACTTTATGGAATGAAATCATATTGAAGATTTAAAGAAGTCAAAAAGATTAGATATATACCATTCATTAGTCAAGTCATGACTTTAGTGTCTCCAAATAATCATCAGATTCAAATACTAGGGTTTTCAAAGATTAATCAACAAGTATAGTCATTAGATAATTTTGGATAATCAAATATCATGTTTTAAGGATATTAGATAGATACATGTATAATTAGTCTTCATAAGCATTTTTGAATGATTCATTTGATTTTTTTGATCAAAATTGACTATTTATTCATAATTTTGGGAGCTAGGATGCATTTTTTATGAATTAAACAAGATCTGGCTAATTTAGTGATTATTTATCAGAGAGAGGTAAAAATAGCTTAAAATGGAAAATGGGAGGCCGCTCGATGCACAATGAATGGTCGAGATTGGGCCACATAGAGTCACAGCTTGATGCACTGGTTTGATCTTTTTTTTTGTGGTTCAAAACCTTGATTGATTGGTTAAATAAACGGTTCACTCGGTTCCTTTGGACTGTGTCAATTTCTTTCTTGCACAGGGCAGTGAGGACCCTTTCCCCTTTGATTTGTTTTTCCTCATGAGCCCAGAAACTGGGTGGAGGGCCTCGTCAGTGTAGGGAGCTCTTAGGAGAAGTAGGGGTCGAAGAAGGCAGAGGAGGCATCATCCAATCTCACCTAGATCTCACGATTTAGATGGAGGTCTGAATTTGGGGAGAGGAGGTGAGGAGGAGGAATGCCCAAAATGGGCTATGCGACGACACTATCTGAGTAGCAAGGAAGTCAGGGAGGAAAATAGTAGTGCTTGAGGCTAGGAGATAGATCAAGGATGAGCTTTCCATCAATGTGGAGTGGTGGAAGTCCTTGGAGGGTGTTTTATAGAGTTGAGAGGTAGATTTTAGGGCTAACCACATATGGGTTGCATCTATGGCCACCGGAGTGAGAAGAGTGTGTGATGGAAATGTTTTGATGGCTATGTAGAGAATTAAAGGGGGTCAAACTAGGGCTCATTAAGTGTGAAATCACGATAGGAGCGATTCTATTCGATTGGAATTTCAAAATATGGTCTGAGCTAGTAGATCGATCATAATGGCTCCCTTATCTCCTCCCTGCAATTAGTGGGAGTAGAAGACAATAGGCTGGCCATTCGATCAGGGCTTGATCTGCGACAAAGTTGATCTAAGGTCAGGGGTTCACTCCTCCCTTTGAAAACAGAGCGTTGATCAAATAAAAAGGCAAACAAAAGGGATTTCTACACATTAACTTCAAGAATTCATATAAAATTGTAGGAACGTCCAAATGAGATCAAATTTCGACGATAGGTTCATAAAAACGTGTAGAAATTCTTAAAAATTTTGAGAACCAAATGAGAAATATTCATGGAAAATTTTGTATCTTTGAGTAGAGTAACAATTTAACCTAATTTGGGGTGTCACAATGTGTATAAAATTCACATTGGTCACCATATTTCAAATTTGAGTGTTAATAGTGATCAAGTAGCTAAGGAAAATATAATAAGGTCATGAGTGAATATAATGAGGGAGAAAGAGTAATAATCCATACTTATGCTAAAATCCACTTTGTCACAATACCTATCAGTCTGACTCTCACTTTTAAATTAGTTTCCCGATTCATAACTAATTTTGAAGTACAAAATACACAAAGTACCATTGTATTCTACTATTTTATATAGTTTTATGTATGTTATAATCAATTTAAACACCTACATGTTTCATTCTATATTTTAGAATTGTTTATTGATTCGTGAATGGACTGTCATGGTCTTTTTGTGACCAAATACATGCATTGTCCTAACTACATATTATTTATAATAGTTGTATGTATGTTATGATTAATTTGAATACTTAATGGTGTCATTTGCGTTAAACATATTTTCTAATGTCTAATTGGGTTGTCATAGTCATTCTGATGGCCAAAATGGATGAATTCCCAGATTACATATCATTTTCTATAGTTGGTTGTATGTTCTGATTAATCTCAATACATTATGGTTTCATTCTCATTTTTTGCCTTGCTGAAAGTTTCCTAGTTGGAATGTCATTATCTTTATAGTGTCCAAAATACATGCAACGCCCTGATATCATACCATTTGTTATAATTACATGTTTTTAATCATTAATTTGAATGCATTTTATTCACATGCTCAATTTTAAACATTTTTATTTCTAATTGGACTTTCTTGGTCTGTTTCTTGCTTAAAATACATCCAGTAACCTACTATAATACAATTTTCTAGTTAGACATTTTTTATGATTATTTTTGGATATTCCTTTAGTAAGATATTCAATTTCAAACTTGTTTACTCCATCTGGATTATGCTTCCTTTGTTTTTTTTGTTCAAACACATGCACTTTCCTAATATCATACAATTTTCTATAGTTGGATATCTCTTATAACTATGTTGAAAACAAGTTAGTGTCATTTTTATCTTTAAACTTTTTTCTTGATTTGTAATTGGAGTAGTTTGTTTTTTCTAGTGCCACAATACTTGCACTTTCCAATATTATAATATTTATATAGTTGCATGTTTGTTATGATTAATTTGATACATATTGATTTCGTTCAGTATTAAACTTGTATCTTGATTGCTAACTGGACTGTGTTGGTCTTTTGTTGTGAAAAATACATTTTCCACTCTAATATGATAACATTTCCGATAGTTGAACGTATATAATTATTACTTTGAATACCTTATGGTGTCATTCTTAGCTTCAAATTTTCTTCATGATTCATTACTATCATTTTATTTTGACTCTAAGTTTATTGCTTTAGATGCATGTTATTTTCATATGGATGTAACATACTAAGTATGCTAGTTGGAAATCTATGAAATTTCTCTACATGTATAAATTACTAAATGATGCCATGTGATATTGCTTATCTATAAGTTGGCACCATGTAAAAATTATTTTTAAGTAAGTCAAGAGGCAATCTTATTTATCCTGCCCTCCCCTCGTGAGAAAATTGAAATTCAACTTACAATCGCTAATTAAACTTGCAATACGAAATGAGGTAGTACTACTACCCTTACAAAGATATCTACCTAAGAAGTTTGAGACCTCATCTGGGGGACATGTAAAACTTATTTTTGATATTACATTAGAGTATTCAATATATAAATTTCACTTGATTCCTTTATAAGTAGAATTTACTATATATGGTTTAGTTTTCAACATACGTAGGATAGAGATTTCCTTACACAATTTCTTCTAGTTAGTGTGGTAAATCACATATATAGCATTTCCACCCCCAAGGACAGGGACAAACATGATGTCCTTGCTTGGTAGAAAATTAGAGATAAATCATTTTCCATAAAATTTCCTCACAAGGGCATCAAGAAGGATAAGGATGTAATGGGTACTAGATCGTGGAGGAAAATTTTGGAAGTTATTGTACCAAGAAATTCAAAATATTTCTATGGTTGGTTGGTCACAGTGTCATTCTTACCAACCATAGATGATGTGTGAGTAAAATTTTCCATAGAATGGATTTTCTATATATGGAAGGGGCATAGTTACCACCTTACATTCTCTACGGGACTACCACTTCTCCAAGGAGATTTTGTTAGATCTTTCTGAGGTCAGATTTGATAACAACTTCTTTAATGAAAATCTACATGAAAGGTTTTGTTAGAGA
Organism: Alisma plantago-aquatica; assembly: GCA_963693085.1. Classification (NCBI taxonomy): domain Eukaryota; kingdom Viridiplantae; phylum Streptophyta; class Magnoliopsida; order Alismatales; family Alismataceae; genus Alisma; species Alisma plantago-aquatica. Next base: position 974,702,152 of record OY856409.1, read on the forward strand.
TACTTGAGGTCAAATATGACAAAGATTCTTCAATAAAAATCTACAAACTTGGAGAAACTAAAACCTTAAATGAATGAGGATGGAACTCCTATCTTTATGGTTTCCTATAAAATAGGTTATAATGGCTATAACAAACTCAAATTTATTGATCTTTATTTAACAATACGACATTTATTATAAACTTATGATTTTTGAACTTCATCAAACAATATGATAAAACTTGTTTAATAAACAATGGCTTGCAATGCAGGTAGTAAAGTTCAATGTTTCAAAACATACAACAAAATAACATATAAAGGGTGTTAGTTCCAATACCTATATTTTTCTCGTATTTAATATTGAAATGTGTATCTGACAATATTGTTGATCGATCAATGAACACGTGTTTTTTGGATGAGGGAGCATGACAAGAAAATGATGGTGATTTTTCATAATCTATTATCTTAGAAGGTCATTTGATCAAAAATTCATCCAAGAATCTAGGAGTACGATGGATCATATATTCCACACCAAAATGGGGAGCAAACCATAAGTGTGGATCAAATAAAATAGTGTGGAATAATTTCATGAAGGATCTAATGAGGAGTTTATGTACGACTCAATGTAAGAAAAGATTTCATATATTTGGTTTGCTGGATTTCTAATGCTTAATTATTCATTTTTAATTCTATTTTTACATATAATTGCTCAATATCCAAGTGGACTTACTAGGGAATAAGATAAAATGGGTGGATTTGGGTGGGATGAGAGTAGTGGAAATCAAAACGTGTGTGAAACTAATGAATGAAGACAAATCTTAGAGGCATGTATATTTAATTCAAAATGTAGCTTTTGGACATGGATAATCAATAAATCTTTGTCAACATCCTTAGTAATAAGTAAATCTAATAAAATTGTCTAATGAAACAATGTTGTTATGATTTCTAGAATAATAATGAACTTGCCAAGTTGTTTATATGGCCATGCTACCATGACAATTACATGGGGTTGATGGATGGATGCAACATTGCAAGGGGTAACCATTTGATTTTCTCAACATGAACATAATTTGTTTGTAAAGCGGGATCAAATAATCAAGGTGATGATTTTCTTGAGTCTTTAATAGTAATTCATTTGTATTCCAACAACATGCACCAACTAATCAGTCTTGTTGTGTAACTTCCAGGCCCATCACCCAAGTCTCTATTAGAGTCTCAGGAATGAAAATTGGCCCCATAGACCAGCAACAACCTTGGCTATGTTCTTTGTCTTTACTTACGCACAGCCTGAGATTAATTTTCATATAAGTTGCCCATTCTAGTTCTACTGTGGGTTGAGCATATTCTTTATCGCAGAGTTCTCAATGATGGGTTCCCAAAAATGAAGGTACACCTTGATGGTATGGGTAGTTTGATCATTCCTTTTAAGATCACTTTATTAGAGGCCTCAAATATTGGTATGTTATCAACAACCATGAGTTCTCATATCCTCACATCAAAAAGTGGTATGACAAAGAGGGAGAGGAGATCACATTGTGGTCGATCCTTGTACCTACCTTATTTGATTGTCATTTGGAGGAAAGGAATTTATTATCCATCATGGTATGGATTTACTCTAATCACTTAGTGACATGGTCTTAAATGATAAAGTTGTATCTTCATGCAACAAATTATTTGGGGGAATGCAATAGTTTTTCAAATAGTTTCCAAAAGCAAAACTAGGTGTGTGCAACTTTCTAGCCTTTGTTTCTCAAAATGTTAGCCTCACAAAATTTTTTGATGGTGTGTCCCACTAAATGATGGTTGGGGGATAACAATTATAGTGTTTGAGGAGGGTTCATAGGGTTTTATGTTTCTTAAGTTTGGAAGGTGGATTTACATAAGATAGGTGGCTAGCGTCTGTATAGACTCTACATGATGCAGTCCGATCAAACATGTTAAGACAATAATTAGGGGATCGTGTTAGATAGTCACCCTGCCTTAGGATCCTTCCTAGTAATTTTATGGTTGATAATGTGTTGAATGGTCAACACACATGTGAGGAAAGAGGGTGCATGTTTGATGCATGCCCCCACCTTATGGAGTCAAAGTTGAAAGAACAAGGGTTTCACCTCTAATGTATGCTACATATCTTGGAAGCTTTGAAGTATTGTTGCTTAACACTTCGATAGGTGCAAGTTAATTAGACATCACTCCTTTTGATGTTTGATTTGACTTTATTTGATTGAACCTAGTGTTAGTTTGATATAGGACTCAGTCTGATGAGCATGTTTAGGGATGCACTTATACATTTGGTGATAAAGATATGGGATTGTCGCATGTTGGGAGCTTGGTGAGAACATCAATGAAGGCAATTGGAAATGAAGCATTCATGAATTAGAAGTTCATTTGGGTTGAAAGCCTTCCCATTCAGTGAAATTGATATCAAAACCAATAACATTTATTACTAGTCATGTGATATATAATGTCATCTTTTGTTATTTCAACTAGTAAATTCATCACATGAGTAGGTCATCAAATCTGTCAAGATATTGATTACGAACCTATAAGACCCCTGACCTAGAGTAATGTCTAATCATGCTTGATTATCATAAGTAGGTCATTATAGGCCCAATTAAACCTCTTCTTATGTTTTATTTTATTTAATTAATCTATGTTTCAAGTTTGGTCCAATTTGGACATTTGAGCAAGTTATGCAATTGTATGCACATTTTGAACTTTTATGCAATTTACCCATATCTAATGTTTTTCTTGTAACTTGTCACAGGCTTATTGTACCTCACATATTTTTAAATCATTATGGAGTTATTTTTGACATGGGACTCCTATTTGCACCTTGGTTTTTTGCATGACACTACTTAGGATTTTCCTCTCATAGATGGGCTACCATAAGTGCATGAACGATGGGTTTATTGTGTGTGAGGCCAACAAATCTTTTGGGAGACAAGTTTCAGTGGATCACATGACCTTCCCACTACCATGGAGCTTCTATATTGCATGGAATGGATGCCCCCACCTTGAACACTTGGCATGTTTTGCTAGACACATTGCCTCTTTTTTCTCTCTCCCTTTTAACTTTTTATACCCCTTTCTTTACATGAAATGGATCCAAACACTTCCTTCACCCCCTTCATCCCCTATTGATTCTCTAGCTTGTCCCTCTCTCTTGATGAAGTAAATGAGGTCAAGAAAAGAAGAGCTTTGAGCAATCTACTTGCATATGATCATGGGATTCAGATTTAGTCTTCTTTCAAGATTTTGAAACCTCCTTAATTGTTCTTGACCCAAGAAAGGTTTCTCATTCTTGGAGATGAAACTAGTTTGGATGAATGGAAAATCCCAAATCTTGGATTTTCTTCCTTCTTCCTCAAGTTTCTTGTTGTTTGGAGCTGCAACTTCATTCTAGAGGCAAGTCATATAGCTTGTTCCACATTTATTGCTTACCATTCAACTTGCCATGCTAAATCTTGCTATATAACCTAGTAATAAGTAGTAATTTCGAATCCTTATACGAATGGAGAAGCTTAAATCTAGGATTTTCTTCCTTCTTCCTCAAGTTTCTTGTTGTTTGGAGCTGCAACTTCATTCTAGAGGCAAGTTATATAGCTTGTTCCACGTTTATTGCTTACCATTCAACTTGTCATGCTAAATCTTGCTATATAACCTAGTAATGAGTAGTAATTTTGAATCCTTAGCTAACTTGTGTATATATGTGATGGTTCTTGAGTAGATAACTCTATCTCCTTAATCTTGTTCACATTCTCTGTTTTGGGAGATGAGATTCATACCATGCTTGTTCATGAATTCATGGAGTTGTTGTGGTGGAAATTGATGGTTGTCCTTGACCTACTTGATCTGATGATTAGTCTTTTGTGTAGAACTATGGTGGTTTGTCTCTACTTTTATGATGTCCTTATTAGATGCCAAAGAACTCATTGTCATGATATTCTTAGATCTGGTTGGTCAATGGCTTCCATAACCATAATAATTTATCGTGTTTGAGTGGTTGAAACTAGCTATGATTTATTTGGTAACTTGAAAAATGTTTTTCTACTTTTTGGGTGACTCAGAGGGTTGTCCTATAGGATGGAACGATTTTGGGTACTTTAGTTATTGTTTTTATGAATTTATTGATCTCAAGAAATGCTGATCTTAAGCCCCATGAATGATGGTTCTTCCTTGGGTTTTAAGCAAATTTTCCCCCTCCATGTGTTTCAATCTGATAGTTGGTTTTGATGTTGTATGGTTGAACCATTTTGTGCCAATTAATGGTTTTTATTTATCTTCTGTTTTGCACTTTCTTATGTTTGAGAAACGAATGTCATGATGCTCTCCCAAGTGGTTCAAGCCAATGGTTTCATTTCTCTCTCAATTGATGGTTTCTCTCTAAATTCTTTGAGTTGATTTTCTCATGTTTTCAAAACTCTATGGTTGGGCTTCTTATGCCAACCTATGAAGCTTACTTAGTTGCTACTTTGGATCTTCTTTTTTCATTTAACTATGGCTTTGTATCCTCTCACAACCGATTGTTTTGATGATCTCTCAATGACTAATTCGATGGTCTCACTAGATTTACAATATATGGCTATCCTAATTGTTGATTTTCTTATTTCTCTAAGTGTTAAATCAATAGTACTCTTTATGTTATGATCGTATTTCAGCTTAATGGGTAAGTTTGGGTTTATGTGGATGACTACATGCTTAGTTATATTGGTCATTGATTAAACATGATTCGTGATGATATCTCAATCATGATATGTTAAACCTAATGAGAACCCCAAGTATGCTATCTCTTAGTATAATTAGGGTTTGAGAAAATATAAACCCTAGATCAGGGTTTTCACCAAATAGGCTCATGTTGGGGAGGAATGAGAGAGGTATGCAAAGCAGAATTAAAATGGTGGTTGAAGGCTAGAATAGCACGGTCGTGGTGGGTAGCACGGCCGTGGTGGGTCGTTGGTGGCACATGCATTCTACGCCACACAGCTATTCGGAAAGAATTGAACTTTTGACCAACTTTTGTACTCAAATCTGATGAAACCAATACACCACGGTCGTTGTAGGAAGAATGGCCATGCTGGGTCCATCTTAGCACGACCTTGGTAGCTAACATGGCCGTTCTGGGCATTTTCTCTTCGACCGACTGTTTTGCAGATTTCTAGATAGCAGTGCATGATTATATTTTTATTTATTTAATGGTAGCTTTTAATGATCTAAAATTATAACTAAAGCTTTATATATCAATTACAAATAGCATTATAAAGTTTCATAATTTTTGGATAAGGTTTGGTCTCTGAAATACACGAATTACAATAACTTTTTTATGACAGAAAAATCTACTGAAATAAGAAAAAGTTTAGTGAGGGGTCGATGTGCAATTCACCCAAGCAGCTAAATTGCTCTATATGGTCAACCTAACACACTAGTAGCTCTCATAATTCATGATTCATTCCAGAGAAATGAAATCCTATATAGAGAGGGAGATTTAGGGTTTGAGAGGAGAAAGTGGTGGAATTGCTGATCTAGGGTTTCTCTATCCGAGATATGATGAAATCAAGTAAGTTTAGATTCTTTTCAAAGACATTAATGGTGAATCTTCTCTCACATGTCAAGATTCTGTCCCTCTTCTGATTTGATCTGAAATGGTATCAAAACTTCCCATTTTCTCACTCTTTCTTCATACTCCCTCATTTTTAGGGTTTTCGAATTGAAAGGAAGAAGAATTGGGTGAATTGCTAGAGATTTGATATGAGATCGAGATTTTCAGGGATGAGCTGTGTTTTTAAGGTGTTTTCACACCTTAGGGTGAGTGGGAACTTCCTTTTGCATAGTATATTGTGTGAAAATTGGTTAAATCATCTATAATCTTTAATTGCTTAGTATGCGACTACAAACCCTGAATTGTATGTATGATCTAAGTTGTTGCAAAATGATATGAAATAGATTCTTCCTCTATTTGGATGTATTTTAGATGATAAAATCATATAGAAATGTATAAAATACATCCTAATGAGAATTCCCCAAGTATTCGTAGAGGTTATAAGAATGAATTGAAATATAGGGAATTTGTCTATGATTGAAATTGTTGTATAATTAAATAGAGAAATTTGTTTATCTGGTCCCCTTGGTTATGAATGATTGTTTATCTGAATGTGTAGTACATATATGTTAGATGCTATCTTGGATTTTGTTTAAGGTGAATAGTGTTTATTTGATATCTCAGTAAAGAGGGTGAAACCCTAGATGTGAGTAAAGTTGGATATTTGTGAATAGATATCGTGAAAACCATTTGAAGGGATTTTCTTGACATGATAGACTTTATTTATTCAATTTTATTTTTTATGCATGATATCTCAGTGAATGGCATGGAAACCCAAATTCAATTCAGTTCCTAGGTTTCATACATATATTGATTGTATATGATTTGTTGAAAGCAGTCTTTATTCAGTGAATGTTTATGTCGCATGAAATCCTTATGAGAGCCATGTGATAAGTAAATGAGGTAAATGAAACCCTAATGATAGGGTGTTCAATGAATCAAGTATTGTGATATCAATGATCTCAATATGAGATGTGGTGATGCTTAATAGTTCAGTAGTGGTAAATGTTATCAATTGGTCTATGAAAAGAATGGTTTATAATGCTAAACTATGATATGTTGATGTCATGATTGAATTGTGAATGTAAAGAGTGACTTAGACATTTAGATGCCCTGAACATTGTAGAATCCCCATAGGATGAGGCCTGCTCTATGGGGAGGAAACAATTTTCCGAATGGAGGTAGTCCAGTTTGAGGTAAGCTGGAGCGCACCCGTAGGGTGTGGGGGTCTTGACCAGTATGGCATACTCCTTACAATTGTGTGGTACCCAACACCAATAGGGGATGTCGGTGGTACATGTGTTACATGTTGTAAGTGATCAGTGGTCAGTAGGTCCACTGATGCACAGTAAACCTGAGGTCTTTGACTCACCTCCTGAGTACCCAGGTTGAGAGGCAGAGTCTGAGATATCTAGCCGCTCCCATGAGCCGCCGAGAGGCAGATGTGCCGAGGCCCACTGAAGACAGGGTCTTACTCGAGATATAGGCTTAGGAACCCAGGCATGCTTCAAAACCTTGTACAGTGAGATCTTAGCTTGCTACAATTCTTTCACATATTGTGGTACACCTCATTTGGGTTCGGGGAAAAATAAGATGAATGAGAGGTTAAACAAGTGTGTGCAGTTATTCAATTATTCCTTGTATGTTTCTGAATTATTAGTTCTCTTTATGATCAATCAAACATTTAACATATTGATTCACTCTTGTAGATATCTAGTGTATCTTTCCATATTTATGATTGTCAATTATTAGACTCTTTAAAGCTTATTGTTGTTATAATTGATACCAGTTGCTCAAAAGTATATTTGTAATTATATCAGTGCTTTAGACTGTTTCTTTGAAGTTCTCATTCACTGAGCGAGTAGGCTCACCCCTCTACTCACAATTTTTAGGGAAACTGCGTGCACTAGAAGAAGGTCAAAGTATAAGAGTAGATATACCACATGAGTTAAGTATGAGATTACTTAAGTTCAGTCGGTCCCTGTCACTCTAGGTCCTTGTATAGATGTGAGAGAGTTGTAAAAGATGTTTGTATCTTCATTTCCTTAATAAGAGAGAATGCATTTGATTATCATGTCATATGTACATGGAAGTGTGAGAAACATAATGAATGTATGGATGTGTATCATTAATGTTGAGATCATATTAGAGTAATTAAGGTTTAATTTTCTTGTAAAGTTTGTTTATGTGATTCAATCCAAGAAAACAAAGAGTTTGAAAAAAAAAGTTGGGAGTGAACTTTGTATTAAGTATAGTCCTCAAAGTTATGCCCATATCTCTTGATTAGTGGTAATCGTGGGATGTGGGTGTGACAAGTTTTTGGTATCAGAGCTTAGGTTGAGTCGTCAGGGACCATTAGGATAGAAAGTCAGAGTTATTAGTGTGCCAATTAAGAGGTGATGCGTTAATAGCTCTGGGAAGTATGGGTATTTGGATACCCTGGCCCGGTATCTGGATACTTAGGTTGACTAGTATCAACCTACTCTGTCTATTCTTATCTAAATGTCCTGGCCAGGTATGTAGAGGAAGGATGGGCTAGAGAGAAACCCTAGAAATCTTGGGTTAGGAGACCAGAAAGTAATGAAGGAATAAGAGATTAAACATAGAATGTGATACAACTCTTGCTTTTATATTTCTTCTTTGATTGGATATCAATAAATGCTCGTATATGTATGAATTCATATTATCAATTTGTAGAATATGTATGGTTCTTTTAAATTTTTGTGTATCATGAAGTGATTCAGTTGTTATTTATATTCTTTGTATCAAGTAGACCAGAAGTTATGTTTAAATGAGTTTTCCCTAAGTGGATATTCTTTCCATATGTTTGAGATTAATAGGATTTGGTTAATCTTGAGTAGATCTTGGCTTCAGGACTGTAGGTTTGGCCTGGTCTGGCTGGCAGGGTGCATTACTGGGATCTAATGACTCCTATTAAAAATATAATAAGAGTAGACTCTGGATAAATTAGACACACATCATAGTGAGAATGTACATACACTAAGAAGTTGAAACATATGGGAAAGATTAGAATAGCTAAGAATCAGTTGGAACTGATATCTGAGATCCAACTTTGGGGCCTCATATGAGAAACCCTTAATTGGGAATAAAGGAACACGACATAAGGTTCAGATTAAATTTAATTATTAGTATTATATGAACTCTAAATATGAAATATGGAAACGATATGAGAAAAGTATGCAAGAGGCCAAGATAGTAAGAATCAATAATGAGGAATGGATTATATAACCGAGTACAATGTTTTTATTTACTCTAAAGAAAAGGGAAAATAGAAGAAAAGAGTTAAGTATACGATAAGTACATAGAAGTGAAGAGTCTTCAGAAGAGTTAAAGTGAAGAGAACTAGATGAGCATGTAAATCATAAAACTAGGATAAGAAACTTCGTTGAAACAAAGAGAAATGTTGGAAATAATGAGCTTGATTAAGGAATGAGGGTTATGATATAATTGAGAGCATGGAATGTATACCTATATTAATAAGTTTAATACTTCCATCCTTACTGCCTTTGGATTCTAAGTCTCTATAGAACAACAAACTAGTTTCTAAAAGATGAACAAAAGTATAGCTAAATAAATGAATAAGTCATACAGAGGTAGACTATATTCAGGAAGGAAAAACTTGATTGAAAGAGAAACTTTGTTAAACCCATGCATGAGTCGTTTGATTTAAAATCAAGGATATGTAATGTATTAAACATGAGGTGAAACTAGTAGAGAGATTATTGATTTAGAATTTCAACTTCACATTAGTAGAAGGATAAAAAGAAATATATGCAACATGGTATACATGATCATACGCATAAAAGAAGCAACATGATCATAAGAGAAAATTACAAGTTAAAGATGACATGTGGAATAGTTGTATATGGTAAGGGGATTATGGAAAGTAAAGAAGGGTTTGAAACGTAATGGAGTAATATAGATTATAAAAGAAATAGGTTGTGAGATTCAAGAAAGTGCTAATTAGTCAAGTATCCTTGTTGATAATTAATTAAACCTACATATGGGAAATGTATTAATGAATGTTTGAAGATAAGAATTCAAAGTCTCAAAATCAACTTCTCTTTCATATCTTCCTTAATGAGAGCAATGTGGAAATGAAGCGATAAGAAAATGGATCATATATGATGCATAACCACCGTGGTAGAGACATCTAGTGAATGTAATAATGACACACAATATGATGATGAAACCCCAACAGGGTAATTGGGAATGAATTCTATCTTAATGTCCAAGTAAGAGAAAGGAAATTCAATCGATAAGATAAAGAAGACTTTTGTAAAACTTGTGAGATCCAAAGTTTGAATTTCAAATTAAGGGAGTAAAGTCACATCACAATAACGTCATGCTACTGATAAGGACCAAACCCTAAAATGTTTAGAGTTGTAGTAATTCAAGGGATGTCACTAGGGATTTGACCTTGAATACTAGCATCTCTATAAAACAAGATCATGAGATTTTCAATATGAGAAGTGAACTAGAAATGATAGTAATCTAGGGTTTATAGATAGCTAATATGAAAGGTAGATAAGCTATATGCACTAGTACAGAAACAACATTCAGTGTCGCTTTTCTGGGTGTCAGTTTTTTAGGTAAATCGACGCCTATAACATTCCACGTCGATTATTTAGGAAAATCATCATCTATATTCGAAGACCAGCCAGACATGGGTACCACTTTGTATTCAGCGTCGGCTGGGTATAACAAATCGACACATAAAATCGCCCGCAAAATCCAATTTTTGAGTGAAAAAATTTGTGTCACATACAACGTCGGTTTTTTTAACTATTCACCGACGCCTATTTAAGATGAAAATTTGTGCGAAACGTTCCACTTTTGGTGTCATTTATCCTTTGATAATAGACGCTGATAATGGTTCCCGCCAAATAATTTAGGGCAAAGATTGTCTAATTGGACGTCGGTTTTTTACTATCAACCGACGCTGAAGAGTAATATGCATCGGTTTTGTAGATAACTGATGTTGTTGACCAACTTAATAGACCCGATCACCTGGCTCTTCCCCCTTTCTTCGTGATAATTTTAATGTGCTCGCCGCTCTCACCAAAAATCGTCGACGACCCCCACTCCTGTTCGTCGTCGCTGCTGTAGGTGTGCCTCTGCTGGTCGTCGCCGCCGCCGCGTCCTGTTTCTGTTGCTGCCGCCGCTCGCCGCTACTACTGCTCTACTCTTCTCTTCTGCTCTGCTCATCTCCTGGTGCCACTGCGAGCACCACTCAGCTCTTCTCTTCGCCTTCTCGCCGCCACTGCTGCCGCCGCTCTTCTCCACGCTAGCTCCAGGTAGCCTTAGCGACTTTGCTTCCTTCTCCCTAGCTCCTTACCAACAGCAAGCATGACCGTGGCTGTGTTGGCCTACCACATCCATGTTGGACAGCACGACCGTGGTAGGCCAACACAACCACGGCCGTGCTTGCTGTTGGTAAGGATATGAACAAATCTTTATGTAATGCTTTATGTAAATCCTAGGATACGAACAAATCATTTGCTTGCATATATTTGTAATTCTAATCCTAATGTTTGACCTAATTCAGTAAATTTTGATGTTAGTACATATGTACTTAAGATTTAAACTTGATTTGATTTGATTAAACCTAACATTGATGAAACCCTAACATTAATTGTGATGAAACCCTAACATGTACATATCTATTATTGTGTTTGTTGGCCTAGAAACCCGTCCAAGATATGAAGAAGTATAAGCACTATAACAGTGTAACATCAATCAACTAACTTGGAGTTATCTCTAACAAGTATACTACGTGGTTGATTATGTTTTACAAACAACATTATGCCCTGTGGAGATGAGGCATACCACTCATACTCCAACTGATCGCTGAGAAGTCACATCAGTATCATACATAGGTCACTAAGAGAGCCGGATTCTCATGACCTTCACCTTCCTCAGTCAGTGAGAGGATCACTTGTAGGACATCTCGTGTCTCTACTACTATAGCTCACCAGGGTAAACTGGTCCTTCGCTATTCTAGAGTCACAGTGGCATTCTGTACTCTCTTCGTCATCAGGGGATTTTATGTTTATCTCCACTGATACGGATATCTGTGTTTTCTTCGTCATCAGGAGGTTTCATGTTTACCTACCACTGAGACGGTATGGAATTATAGTGAAGGATGGATGGATTACACATCTACATCACTTTCCTACACTAGGATGTAAGGTTCTACACATCCATGTACCCCACATACTCAAACGTTTGTGCTCCAGGAGTTCCCTGAGGAAAACCTGCTTCACCATCACTTAATCTCTGACAATGATGGATCTATGATCAGCGCTCTACATTATACTTGATTAGTTAGGTACATTCAGTATTCTTTAACAACATACATTGTTCTTCAAACAATAACAGTAGCATAACAGCTATAACAGAAGAATACTAAATGTAGCAGGCCTAACTCATATCAATCATAATTTCTCATCATACTCATCACAAGTCATCTCTAAAGCATGACTTTGATGGTATTCATGGCTCTCACAGCCCATTATCATTATGGGATGCCATTGACAAGGCATCAAGTTACTTTTCTTATTCATAAGGCTAACAACATGCCTTCAATGAATATAACATCAACATCCATACCTGGATATGATCACCTTCATATCAGAACCTGCATGGTTAATTCAACTGATAAAGGTAATACAAAATAAGGAATATACTTTCCACTCTTGTCATAAGAGTTAAATCCTCTGATTCTCATCAATTGGAGTTTAATACTTATTGCATGCCATTACCCTTGAATTAGGGTTTACTACTCACATTACATGTCATCACCCTTGAATTAGGGTTTACTATTCACATTAAGGTGAGTTGATCTCATATCATCATCATGTATGAGTAACATCATCATTGATGCTCTCAGATTAGTTAAAGGTTCATCATTTATCATAATTTAGGGTTTCTATGACTTCACACAGGTGAATCATACCCTAATTATACACATTCATGTGCATTGAAGATGCTTCACTTAAGTTTCCATCCAATTAGGGTTACTTTCTCTCTCTAGGATACTTTCTCTCTCTAGAGTACTTTCTCTCTCTAGAATACTTTCTCTTTCTTAATATTAGTGATTGATGATAACATTAGACTAGATCAAGTTGGATGGAATCATTATGGTTAAAAACATCATTCTCATGTAATTAGGGTTTGAATCGAGCAAGGTATTACTCAATTGACCCTTCAGGGGTATTTCCGTAATTCACCCCATTGATCATCATCATGGTCAAAACCTTAGTCAATTAACCCCTTAATATCCTAGGTTATCATTAGGTTTTAGATTAGGGCATCATTGCTATTTATATTATCAATTGATTGAATGAAGTCAACCTTGAATTATCTTGATCGATCTCAACCATCAACCCTCAATCGATTTGAGACCCATTGGTTGAGTTGACCTTTTAACCAATGTGACTTTCAGGACCGCGAGGGTGGGTTGACCGTTTAGCCACCCTTGACCTTAGGACCGCGAGCCCTCAACCTCTTCCAAGACCGTGAGCCCTCTCAACCTTCTTCAAGACCGCGAGTCTTCATTTGATTTCAAGACCGCGAGGATGGTGTGGACCGTTTACCCACCTTTGACCTCAGGACCGCGAGGCCCCTCACGGTCTTGAGACCGTGAGCCCTCTCTCGGTCTTGAGACTGTGAGCCCTCTCACGGTCTTGAGACCGCGAGGCTCACATGGTCTCAACCACTTGGACCATCAACAAGATTCAATGATACAACCGATAATTTCAACTCATGTTGAAGCCCTCAAAAGGTTAGAGCCATGTTGACCACTTATGGATTGGGTCAAATAAGATTATGCTAAACCAATTGTTCATTCAATTGACCCTCAATTGTTGACCAATTAGGGTTGAAATCGATTCAATTAGAGTCTATCAATGTTCACCCATCAACACTCAACAATGTGCATCAACACAAGGTTGAACCCTTCAATTGAGTTCCAATTGGGCGCAAACTTGGCCCAAACGGTCTTGAGATCATGTGGGTGGACCCCACATGGTCTTGAGACCGTTTGCCCAAGATTTCCTCAAGATCTAATGTGATTTGATAGGGGTTGAACCATGATTGAGTCACAAAATCAGAATTTTGATTAATTTGATAAATTATTGAAATTGGGTCCTCAATTGGTCAAATTAGCTTAACCCTAGACCTTCAAACGGTCTTGGGTGATTGTCCTCTCGGTCTTGAGACTGTTTGGATGAGTTCCAAATGGTCTTGAGACCGTTTTCCCATCCAATTTTGGATTCTAGTGCAAATTCATCAAGGTCTGACCTATTAAGTTGATGATCATATCAATATTTAATTGCAATATAATTTGGTATAAAAGTACCTTCTATTGGTCAACTATTCTTGACCCCAGACCTCCAAACGGTCATGGTTGATTGCCCTCGCGGTCTTGAGACCGTTTGTATGTCCCCCAAACGGTCTTGAGACCGTTTAGGTCAATCAACCCTAAAAACCCTAATTAGGTCACCACAATTTCAGTACTGATTTCATCTAGGGTTAGCCCTAGTAATCACCCTTCAACTCTTAGCTCGTTTGGAATTAGACCATTAAACTTGGTGAGTTGTTAATTAAGATAATTTTGAACAGTAATTTCATATGGTCAATGCTTGGTCAACGACCTTACACGGTCTTAAGACCGTTTGCCCAAAAAGGCAATTTCAGACCGTTTGAAAATCAGGAATAAATTCAATTAAAGTTGTTACTTAAAAAGGTCATATCTCCCGATTCCTTTGGAGTTAGCCTCTCACAATTTGAGGGTGATTGGCATATATAATTAGGAACAGATTTTGTATACGGTCCATGCTCGGTCAACGGGTTCAAATTGTCGTGAAGACCGTTTTCCCTCTCACGGTCCAGAGACCGTTTGCTCACCTCGCGGTCCTGAGCCCGAGAGAGAAAACTGTTAGGACCGTTTAAGAAAGTGAAAAGCGGTGGGTTTTTCTTGGAAATCACGCCTTCATCTCCTAGCTCAAGAACAGTATGGATATCCCATGGATTTGCTTGCAAAATAGAAAAGAAATGTAGGGAAACATGAAGAGCTATCATCTAACCGCATATAAGAGATATACATAGTAAAGCATGGGTTTAGAGTTATAAAACCCGCCTAAAGCATGCTCCTTGAGCTCCAAGCTTTCAAGCTCCAAGCTCTAATGGAGTCCTTGAGTTCCCACAGGTTGGCCAAGGTGAAAACGCCAAGGGAAAAATGAGAAAGGATGGCTAGAAAGATAGGGTTTCATGAGTTAGTCACCAAATTGACCTTGAATTCGAGTTCTAACCATGGAATTAGGCAAGAAGAGGGATTCAAACCTACCTTGCACCCTTGGTCGTTCCTCTTTGAGCTCCATGACAGTCCTTAGTCGGCCAAGCAAGGGGAAACAGTGATATGCACGAAGAAAAGGCTCCTTTGCTTGAGAGGTAAAGTGTATATATACATGGGTGAGGTTTCATTAAAGGCCCATAAGTTTCCCATAAATCCAACTAGGTCCTTCCTTCATTACTTGCTCGTCCCTTCCTCTTTATTCTAAGGACAAAACTTCTCTTAAGGTCTAGAAAAAGAGGCAAGGAAGATCAATCTAATACTAAGGTACTTACATAAAGAGCTATTGCACATATACCCTGATTATTCTATCACAAGGTATATTTCATAACTTGATAATTCAATTGAGGTGACTTCCTCATCATTTCTTCTCTAAATGATGGCAAGAGTTCTAAAAGATACATTAGATGATATATTTTACAAATTGCATCCCTTAATTTGGGTAAATTGCATTTTACCCCAAATTAGGGTTTCAAGCACCGGGATTGCTTCCACAGCTGCACCTTGGTGCCCAAGCTTGGGAAATCCCTCAAACTTTGCCAAAAAGATTTCTCATGATGTCTCAACATCATAGGAACATCTCATCATATGCAAATTGCAAGATAACCCTTTCAACTGGGTAAATTGCACATAGGTCCCTGTATATCAAAACAATGCTACAACTTTAAATAAAAAGGAGCAAATACTAAAATATATGTTTCTGAGAAACTTAATTACATGCTCAGAGTTAATCACAAAGATTTAATTACCTATTTAGGCAAAACACCTAGGGTTAACTCATAACCCAGGTCAGGGATGTTACAAATTATCCACCCCTTACAAGGATTTCATCCCCGAAATCGATAAGACATATCAAGAGAAAAGGGCAGGATACTTCCTTCTCATCTCATCCTCTAGTTCCCAAGTGGCTTCTTCAACGCCACGGTGATTCCAGAGGACTTTCACAAGACTTATATCTTTCTTCTTTAACTTTTTAATTCTTTTATCAAGGATTGACACTGGTCCTTCCTCATAGGATATATCATCATTCAATTCTACTTCCATGGGTTGTAGAACTGACTCGGTGTCTGGGTGACATTTCTTCAACATAGAAATGTGAAACACAGGGTGTAACCTCTGTAACTCTGGGGGCAGCTCTAGTCTATATGCTACCTTTCCAATCCGTTCAATGATTGGATAAGGCCCCATAAATCTAGGAGCTAACTTCCCTTTCCTTCCAAAATGGAGGACTCCTTTCCAAGGTGAGACCTTGAGATACATTCTGTCTTCAACCTAGAACTCTAAGGGTCTACGACGTTTGTCAGCATAAGATTTCTGCCTATCTTGAGCAGTCTTAATCTTTTGTAGTATTACTTTAATCTTTTCTGTGGTCTGCTGCACAAGGTCAGGACCTAACAACTGATGTTCACCAGTCTCAAACCAACACAAAGGTGATCTACAACGTCTACCATACAAGGCTTCATAAGGTGCCATATCAATACTATGCTGATAGCTATTGTTATAGGCAAACTCTATCAAACTTAGGTGTAGATCCCAACTTCCGGTGAACTGGAGAACACATGCCCTCAACAGGTCTTCTAAGGTTTGTATGGTCCTTTCCGACTATCCATCAGTCTGTGGATGAAAGGCCGTACTAAAACTCAGCTTGGTGCCTAAGGCTCTGTGTAACTGTTCCCAAAAACGACTCGTAACCTGAGGACCTCTGTCAGAAACTATTGTGACAGGAATTCCGTGCAAACACACTATCTCTTGAACATACAACTCTGATAACCTTTCAGCAGAATAGGTTGTTTTGACAGGTAAGAAATGCGTTGTCTTAGTCAACCTATCAACAATTACCCAAATGGAATCATGTCCCTTGCTTGTCCTGGGTAGGCCAACTACAAAGTCCATGGTCACATGGTCCCACTTCCACTGTGGTATGGGTAAAGGTTGCATTGTACCTGCAGGCTTCTGGTGTTCAGCTTTAACTTGCTGACACACAGGACACCTCATAACAAATTCTGCAACATCCTTCTTCATTCCAGGCCACCAATACAGATCTTTCAAATTCCGATACATCTTGGTGCTCCCTGGATGCATAGCATACATGGAAGAATGGGCTTCTTCCAGGACTAACTTTCTCAAGTTGTCCACATCCGGCACTATCATCCTTCCATTATAACAAGCTACCTGATCCTCTGAGTCATGAAAACCATCTTGTTTCTCATTTCCATACTCAGATCTAATCTGTTGAACTGCAGTATCACCTAGCTGTGCTTCCTTAATCTGCTCTCTTAGGGTAGGTTTAATATGCATCTCAGCTAACAAACCGGCTAACAATGACACCTTCAACTGTACATTGTCTTGCCTTAACGAGATAAGCATATCTCTCCTAGAGCATACTAAAGAGTTTAGTTGTGCTCTATTCATGGTTGATGTTGCTGATTTTCTACTCAAGGCATCTGCAACAACATTGGCCTTGCCTGGATGGTAATCAATTGTACAGTCATAGTCCTTGATTAACTCCATCCAACGACGTTGCCTCATGTTGAGCTCATGCTGAGAGAAGATATACTTAAGGTTTTTGTGGTCTGTGAAAATCTGGAATGTTTCTCCGTAGAGATAGTGTCTCCAGATTTTCAAGGCATGAACCACAACAGCTAACTCTAGATCGTGTGTCGGATAATTCTCCTCGTGTTTCTTAAGTTGTCGAGAAGCAAAAGAAATCACTTGTTTATCCTGCATCAACACACATCCAAGTCCATTCTTGGAAGCATCACAGAAGACTACATATCCTTTTCCTTGTTCAGGTAGCACTAGCACAGGTACACTTGTCAATCTCTCCTTCAGCAACTGAAAAGACTGTTGACACTTATCACTCCAAGAAAAAGGAACATCTTTCGGGTCAACTTGGTCAAAGGTAAGGCTATAGAACTAAAGTTCTTAATGAACCTTCGATAATAGCCAGCTAACCCCAAGAAACTTCGAATCTCCGTCGGTGTCTTCAGTTGTTCCCACTGTAGAACAGATTCTACTTTCATAGGGTCAACACGAATTCCCGAGGCAGATATCACATGACCAAGAAAAGATACCTCCGGTAGCCAAAACTCACATTTGCTAAACTTAGCATACAGCTTATGTTCTCTTAGCAAGGTCAAAGCTTGGCGAAGATGATGTTCATGTTGCTGAGCATCCTTACTATAGATCAGAATGTCATCTATGAAGACGACAACACATTGATCAAGGAAAGGTCGAAAAACTCTATTCATGAGTTCCATAAATGCAGCTGGTGCATTGGTTAGTCCAAACGACATAACCATGAACTCATAGTGACCATATCTTGTCCTAAAGGCAGACTTGGATATGTCACTATCCTTAATACGGAGTTGATGATATCCAGACCTCAAGTCTATCTTTGATAAGACTGTTGCACCACGCAACTGGTCAAAGAGATCATCAATCCTCGGCAGAGGGTACTTATTCTTTATTGTTACTTTATTGAGTTGTCTATAGTCGATGAACAACCGCATTGACTCATCTTTCTTTTTAACAAACAAGACCGGAGCACCCCAAGGTGAAGTACTCGGTCGGATAAAACCTCTCTCAAGTAACTCTTGAAGTTGTTTCTTGAGTTATGCCATCTCGGCAGGCGCCATTCTATACGGAGTCTGAGCTATGGGTTTCGTATCTGGGATCAGATTGATTTCAAAATCAATCTCCCGAGGTGGTGGTATACCAGGAAGTTCTTTAGGAAACACATCTTCAAATTCCCTGACTATAGGAACTTTAGTAGGATTGGAACTTTCCTTGGTAACATCTACCACATGGGCTAAGAATGCATAACATCCTTGCCTCAACAGCTTATCAGCGACCATAGCTGATACAAGACAGGTGGGCAGAATCTTTCTTTCTCCTTGAAAGATCCATGTGTTGCTTTCATCAGCAAACACAGCCAACTTGGACTCACAATCCAAGACAACTCTACACCTTTCTAAGGTATCCATCCCAAGGATTATATCAAATCCTTGCATATCAAGTGGTATAAGGTCCACTTGAATGCGATGGTCAGAAAAGAAGAGGATGCAGGGAGAACATACCTCCTGCAAAACGGAAGACCCACTCAACAGAGTCTCCAACAACAAACTATCTGCCCTATGACTAACAATCACATTGCAGTTACGAATCACTTCACGAGTGATGAAAGAGTGCGTAGCACCCGGATCAATCAAAACAGATACAACACAGGATGTAGACATATCAGAATATAAAAGTTTCATCTGACCTGCCACTACCCGTGGATTGATCACTGCTTCAGGTGGGTTCATAGCATAGAACCTTGCAGTCGCCTGGTGTTGAGGTGGTGCTGATGATCCAGCTTGAGACGTTTGTCCACGTCCTCGAGCTGCTCCTTGATGTTGTCTGCTCTGAGATCTCTGTTGATTCTGTCTCGGAGGTTGTTGTGTCACACTAGCAGGCCTAGAACGGCAATCCTTCATCAAGTGTCCCACCTTTCCACAGTTGTAGCAACTCCTCTCCTGTTGTTGTGGTCTGGGTGGTCCAGTAACTGACACTGATGCAAAATTGTGTGTCCCTTGAAGTGGTTGACTCCGTCCTCTACCTCTGCTTGGTGTCCATTGAGTTTGAAAACTCGATCTGGGTGGTGGAGGGTTGGGTGCAAAGAATCTAGGTTTCTTGGAATCCCTAGATGAAGAACCCTGGAACTGTGGATATCTTTTATGGGTTTGTCTCTTCTCAACCACAGATCTCTCTATCCTTCGGACTGACTCCACGAAGGTAGAGAATCTCTCTCGGTTCTCTAAGGTAGATACAGGGGTTGACATATCAGAATTCAAACCCTTCTCAAATCTTCTGATTCTTTCCTCATCCGTAGCAGCCATGTGCGGACAGAACCGCAGCAACTCCATGAACTTAGCTTCATACTCGCTAATGTTCATCATACCTTGCCTTAGTTTCTCAAACTGAGAGATTTTCTCATCTAGGAAGGTCTTTGGAAAATATCTATTGAGAAATTCCCGACGAAACTCTTCCCATCAGAACTCTACTCCAGGTCTCTTCTGCTCTTCCAGGTTCCACCAGTGACCAGCACTGCCTTTGAGAAGATAGACAACATGTCTAACCTTCTCAGCTTCTGGAATCATAAGAATTCTGAAAGCCTTCTCCAACTCTGTCAACCATAAGTCAGCATCTGCAGGGTCGGCAGTTCCGAAGTACTCGGTAGCTCCGACACGACGAAGTCGTTCAAACGTCTTACCGATACCTTGTGCTTCATGCTGGACAGGTGCCCTAGGTGCATGAATGGGCATCCTATCGGTTATATGTGTCATGGCAGTCATGAACTGCCCGAACATCGTATGTACAGTTGGGTTACTCATGTCAGCTGGGTCGAACTGGCGTGGCTCTCTTGACGACTCAGGTGCAGGTTGTTCTATCCTCGGAACCCTTGCACCGCCTCGAGGTGCACTAGCACTACTCTCTGCCACGTACTCATCATGATGTTCTGATATCCTTAGGTATCTTCTTCTCCTAAGGAGTAGAAGATTCTATTAGATAAGGAAGGAGTACTAAAGATAGACTCGACATCCTAAGTCCTATGCCTCTGTAGACTCAACTGACCTAGAGCTCTGATACCACTAATTGTGGGCTCTGATCTCCAAACCATGACATAAACATGATTAAAACTTAGCGGAAGCGATTCGATAATCAGCTGAAGACAAAAATAACGGGAAATTAAAACTTTTCGAGACAAGAGCTTGGATCCATAAAAACTTCTTTCATAAAGTGAGATAAACTTGTTTACATCTCAGGATAATTACTTCATGAGTAATTATATACATCAAGATACAAAATCTCAAGATCACATAACACAAGACTCCAAGACCTGAGAGTACAGAGGACACATAGGACTGACTCTAACTACACCCCATGGCAGACTAAATCTCCACCTGAGATTACTGCTGCTCCTGGTGCTGCTGCTGCTGAGACTGGTCACCTGTAGGCTGGTTCCTTCGTCTCCGACGTCCACCTAAAAAGTTGAAGTCTACGGGGTGAGACAATTTTACATAATTGTCCCAGCGAGAGTTATAACTCTCCGCCAGAAGCTTTAATATACCATCAAAGAATATCTTAAGCAGCGAAGCCTTCAAAGTATTAGATAACAGTTGCAACTATAACAAGATCTCAACATTTATGAGATATGAAGAAGTATAAGCACTATAACAGTGTAACATCAATCAACTAACTTGGAGTTATCTCTAACAAGTATACTACGTGGTTGATTATGTTTTACAAACAACATTATGCCCTGTGGAGATGAGGCATACCACTCATACTCCAACTGATCGCTGAAAAGTCACATCAGTATCATACATAGGTCACTAAGAGAGCCGGATTCTCATGACCTTCACCTTCCTCAGTCAGTGAGAGGATCACTTGTAGGACATCTCGTGTCTCTACTACTATAGCTCACCAGGGTAAACTGGTCCTTCGCTATTCTAGAGTCACAGTGGCATTCTGTACTCTCTTCGTCATCAGGGGATTTTATGTTTATCTCCACTGATACGGATATCTGTGTTTTCTTCGTCATCAGGAGGTTTCATGTTTACCTACCACTAAGACGGTATGGAATTATAGTGAAGGATGGATGGATTACACATCTACATCACTTTCCTACACTAGGATGTAAGGTTCTACACATCCATGTACCCCACATACTCAAAAGTATGTGCTCCAGGAGTTCCCTGAGGAAAACCTGTTTCACCATCACTTAATCTCTGACAATGATGGATCTATGATCAGGGCTCTACATTATACTTGATTAGTTAGGTACATTCTGTATTCTTTAACAACATACATTGTTCTTCAAACAATAACAGTAGCATAACAGCTATAACAGAAGAATACTAAATGTAGCAGGCCTAACTCATATCAATCATAATTTCTCATCATACTCATCACAAGTCATCTCTAAAGCATGACTTTGATGGTATTCATGTCTCTCACATCCCATTATCATTATGGGATTCCATTGACAAGGCATCAAGTTACTTTTCTTATTCATAAGGCTAACAACATGCCTTCAATGAATATAACATCAACATCCATACATGGATATGATCACCTTCATATCAGAACCTGCATGGTTAATTCAACTAATAAAGGTAATACAAAATAAGGAATATACTTTCCACTCTTGTCATAAGAGTTAAATCCTCCGATTCTCATCAATTGGAGTTTAATACTTATTGCATGCCATTACCCTTGAATTAGGGTTTACTACTCACATTACATGTCATCACCCTTGAATTAGGGTTTACTATTCACATTAAGGTGAGTTGATCTCATATCATCATCATGTCTGAGTAACATCATCATTGATGCTCTCATATTAGTTAAAGGTTCATCATTTATCATAATTTAGGGTTTCTATGACTTCACACATGTGAATCATACCCTAATTATACACATTCATGTGCATTGAAGATGCTTCACTTAAGTTTCCATCCAATTAGGGTTACTTTCTCTCTCTAGGATACTTTCTCTCTCTAGAGTACTTTCTCTCTCTAGAATACTTTCTCTTTCTTAATATTAGTGATTGATGATAACATTAGACTAGATCAAGTTGGATGGAATCATTATGGTTAAAAACATCATTCTCATGTAATTAGGGTTTGAATCGAGCAAGGTATTACTCAATTGACCCTTCAGGGGTATTTCCGTAATTCACCCCATTGATCATCATCATGGTCAAAACCTTAGTCAATTAACCCCTTAATATCCTAGGTTATCATTAGGTTTTAGATTAGGGCATCATTGCTATTTATATTATCAATTGATTGAATGAAGTCAACCTTGAATTATCTTGATCGATCTCAACCATCAACCCTCAATCGATTTGAGACCCATTGGTTGAGTTGACCTTTTAACCAATGTGACTTTCAGGACCGTGAGGGTGAGTTGACCGTTTAACCACCCTTGACCTTAGGACCGCGAGCCCTCAACCTCTTCCAAGACCGCGAGCCCTCTCAACCTTCTTCAAGACCGCGAGCCCTCTCAACCTTCTTCAAGACCGCGAGTCTTCATTTGATTTCAAGACCGCGAGGATGGTGTGGACCGTTTACCCACCTTTGACCTCAGGACCGTGAGGCCCCTCACGGTCTTGAGACCGTGAGCCCTCTCTCAGTCTTGAGACCGCGAGCCCTCTCACGGTCTTGAGACCGCGAGGCTCACATGGTCTCAACCACTTGGACCATCAACAAGATTCAATGATACAACCGATAATGTCAACTCATGTTGAAGCCCTCAAAAGGTCAGAGCCATGTTGACCACTTATGGAATGGGTCAAATAAGATTATGCTAAACCAATTGGTCATTCAATTGACCCTCAATTGTTGACCAATTAGGGTTGAAATCGATTCAATTAGAGTCTATCAATCTTCACCCATCAACACTCAACAATGTGCATCAACACAAGGTTGAACCCTTCAATTGAGCTCCAATTGGGCCCCAACTTGGCCCAAACGGTCTTGAGATCATGTGGGTGGACCCCACATGGTCTTGAGACCGTTTGCCTAAGATTTCCTCAAGATCTAATGTGATTTGATAGGGGTTGAACCATGATTGAGTCACAAAATCAGAATTTTGATTAATTTGATACATTATTGAAATTGGGTCCTCAATTGGTCAAATTAGCTTAACCCTAGACCTTCAAACGGTCTTGGGTGATTGTCCTCTCGGTCTTGAGACCGTTTGGATGAGTTCCAAATGGTCTTGAGACCGTTTTCCCGTCCAATTTTGGATTCTAGTGCTAATTCATCAAGGTCTGACCTATTAAGTTGATGATCATATCAATATTTAATTGCAATATAATTTGGTATAAAAGTACCTTCAATTGGTCAACTATTCTTGACCCCAGACATCCAAACGGTCATGGTTGATTGCCCTCGCGGTCTTGAGACCGTTTGGATGTCCCCCAAACGGTCTTGAGACCGTTTAGGTCAATCAACCCTAAAAACCCTAATTAGGTCACCACAATTTCAGTACTTATTGCATCTAGGGTTAGCCCTAGTAATCACCCTTCAACTCTTAGCTCGTTTGGAATTAGACCATTAAAATTGGTGAGTTGTTAATTAACATAATTGTGAACAGTAATTTCATATGGTCAACGCTTGGTCAACGACCTTACACGGACTTAAGACCGTTTGCCCAAAAAGGCAATTTCAGACCGTTTGAAAATCAGGAATAAATTCAATTAAAGTTGTTACTTAAAAAGGTCATATCTCCCGATTCCTTTGGAGTTAGCCTCTTAAATTTTGAGGGTGATTATCCTATATAATTGGTAACAGATTTCTTATACGGTCCACGCTCTGTCAACGGGTCCAAACGGTCGTGAAGACCATTTTCCCTCTCGCGGTCCAGAGACCGTTTGCTCACCTCGCGGTCCTGAGACCGAGAGAGCAAACTGTTAGGACCGTTTAAGAAAGTGAAAAGCGGTGGGGTTTTCTTGGAAATCGCGCCTTCATCTCCTAGATCAAGAACAGTACGGATATCCCATGGATTTGCTTGCAAAATAGCAAAGAAAAGTAGGGAAACATGAAGAGCTATCATCTAACCGCATATAAGAGATATACATAGTAAAGCATGGGTTTAGAGTTATAAAACCCGCCTAAAGCTTGCTCCTTGAGCTCCAAGCTTTCAAGCTCCAAGCTCAAATGGCGTCCTTGAGTTCCCACAGGTTGGCCAAGGTGAAAAATCCAAGGGAAAAATGAGAAAGGATGGCTAGAAAGATAGGGTTTCATGAGTTAGTCACCAAATTGACCTTGAATTCGAGTTCTAACCATGGAATTAGCCAAGAAGAGGGATTCAAACCTACCTTGCACCCTTGGTCGTTCCTCTTTGAGCTCCAAGACAGTCCTTAGTCGGCCAAGCAAGGGGAAACAGTGATATGCACGAAGGAAAGGTTCCTTTGCTTGAGAGGTAAAGTGTATATATACATGGGTGAGGTTTCATTAAAGGCCCATAAGTTTCCCATAAATCCAACTAGGTCCTTCCTTCATTACTTGCTCGTCCCTTCCTATTTATTCTAAGGACAAAACTTCTCTTAAGGTCTAGAAAAAGAGGCAAGGAAGATCAATCTAATACTAAGGTACTTACATAAAGAGCTATTGCACATATACCCTGATTATTCAATCACAAGGTATATTTCATAACTTGATAATTCAATTGAGGTGACTTCCTCATCATTTCTTCTCTAAATGATGGCAAGAGTTCTAAAAGATACATTAGATGATATATTTTACAAATTGCATCCCTTAATTTGGGTAAATTGCATTTTACCCCAAATTAGGGTTTCAAGCACCGGGATTGCTTCCACAGCTGCACCTTGGTGCCCAAGCTTGGGAAATCCCTCAAAATTTGCCAAAAAGATTTCTCATGATGTCTCAACATCAGAGGAACATCTCATCATGTGCAAATTGCAAGCTAACCCTTTCAACTGGGTAAATTGCACATAGGTCCCTGTATATCAAAATAATGCTACAACTTTAAATAAAAAGGAGCAAATACTGAAATATATGTTTCTGAGAAACTTAATTACATGCTCAGAGTTAATCACAAAGATTTAATTACATATTTAGGAAAAACACCTAGGGTTAACTCATAACCCAGGTCAGGGATGTTACAAATCTTGTCCTAATATATACTTGTTTTCTCTTTTATCATAGAATGGATAGATCATGGATGTCCATTCGCAATCGCTGCACCCCAGAGTTTATAACTGGTCTTGATCAGTTTATTAGATTTACTGAGGAACATAGGAAAGAACCTGGAGATAGGTTCTACTGTCCACGTAGGCATTGCGGCAACAACTTGAAAGTCAGCACTGGTGACAAAATCAAAAGTCATGTCATGTGCAACGGGATTGTACAAGGCTATACAGAATGGCACTGGCATGGAGAAATTTCAAACTCAAAACCAATGGATGTTGATAGCAGTGTTTGGGTGGAAGAAGAAATTGCCTTCGATGACGTAGATGTGAACGAACCAGTTCCAGTAGACATCGTTGATGCGATGCTGGATAGTTGTAGGGTAGAGCGTACCGATCCACCTCCTATCTTTAGAAACATTGTGCATGATGTTGAGATACCGTTATACACAGGATGTGCTAAGTTTACGAAGCTTAGCGCTGTGTTGAGATTGTATAAGTTGAAAGCTAACAATATATGGAGAGACAAAAGCTTCACTTCATTGTTGACTTTGTTGAAAGAAATGCTTCCTGAAGGAAACGAGCTATTAATCTCAACATACCGGGTAAAGAAATTGTTGTGCCCAATCGGAATGGAGGCCAAGAAGATACACACATGCCTGAATGATTGTGTATTATTTCAAAAGGACTATGTGGATTTGAAAGATTGTCCAAAATGTGGTGTGTCACGATATAAATTTACGACTTCGGGGGAGTCCAAAACTGGTTCTCCTGCCAAGGTGATGTGGTATCTACCTATAATATCACAGTTTCAACGCTTGTTTGCAAATCCGAAAGATGAGAAGAATTTGAGGTGGCATGCAGATGTTAAGAAAAATAATGATGGGATCCTACGACATGCGTCTGATTCCCCACAGTGGAAGAAGATTGATCTATTGTACCCCAAATTTGGTGAAGAAGATAGAAATCTAAGACTTGGGCTTTGTACATATGGGATGACTCTATACGTGACATTGAGAAGCCAATATAGCACTTGTCCAGTCATGTTTGTTATATACAATCTTCCTCCCTGGTTGTGTTTGAAAAATAACTACGTTATGCTGTCGTTGTTGATATCGGGCCCTAACCAACCCAGAAATTATATCGATGTTTATCTTGAACCTCTAATTGATGACTTAAAGAAACTTTGGGCTGAAGGTGTGATGACCTATGATGCTTTAGGAAGAGAAACATTTCGTTTGCACGCTATGTTGTTTTGCACTATTAATGACTTTCCAGCATACGGGAATTTTTCTGGATATAGTGTCAAAGGAGCTAAAGTGTGTCCTATATGTGAAGAAAACATTGATTCAATAAGACCAAAACATGGCGGCAAGACTGTATATCTTGGTCATCGAAGGTTTCTTTCAAAATTCCATCCGTATCGTAGGAAGCACAAAGCATTCAATGAATGGAATGATGAACGGAGTGCACCTAAACCTATACCAGGGGATGTTGTTTATGAAAGAGTAAAAGACATTGTCAATGAATTTGGTAAGAAATCACAATGTAGTTGTGGAAACACATACCATTATCACACAGATAACGAGGTGTTACGTGAAAACGTGCAAAAATCACCATAACCACAGATTATGAAAACACAGGTTAATTAAAACCGATTGTGGAAAACTGATAAACTATGAAACTATTACTTTCCAGTCCTCATCCTGCACAGAAACATGTCATATATATACATACACGAGATCTGATACGTGTCTACATCTTATAGAAACAGTTGCTCATCCATCACATGAGTTCACCACTTGTTCACATACATAAAGGCCCACATCCGGCCATCAACATGGTATACAAACATCATTGATCGTTCATCGTGAAACATCGTCAAAACACTGCCAAGGACCTGAGAGTACAGGGATGACTCTAGACTCTACTATAAAACATCCAAAACAACAACATATCCATCTCTTGCCTTCTACACCTCATTAAGCTGCTCGTCCGCAACACCACAACCACGACCACGTCTACCTCGACCACCTAAAAAGGGTGTAAACCAGCGGGGTGAGACAATTGAACAATTGTCCCTGCGGGAAACATAACTCCCCACCGCAACTACAGAACATCAGCAAGATAAACTATAAAGCAGAAGGTAACTGAAAACTAGTATAATAAGAGCAATCTATATAAAGCAAGGTTATTCTTACCGACAAGCTTACCAGCTGTACAAAATCATATAACCAAATATCTTTCAATGAAACATGATTGACAAGAAAACATATATCACAATGTAACATGATTATCAGAATAAGATATATTGCCACGTAACCTGATTACCAAGATACAACATATCACTACATACCTAATGTATATAGAAGTAACTCCAAATATAACAGAATTAGCTACACAAACAAGGCCTCAACCAATGTTAAGCAGCAAATACTAAACGACTGTATTACGTATTATTATGCCCTGAGGAATTGAATCTTACCATTCAAATCCAACCTTCGATTACAAAACCCAAGCATGTGCCATACAAGGTCAATGGAAGAGCCAGACTCCACGACCTCCTACCTCGTGGTCAGTGCATGAGTCCAACACAAGCAGGACCGCAATCACATGCTTAAGTGGTCCAAGCCATAGGGTCAGCTCCATAGGCTACCCTCACTCTAGCCCGCCTTGGTACAGGTCTCAGCGCTAGTCAAAACTAAGCCACGGGCCTGTTCACCATGCTCTGAGCCATGAACGCATTCATGCTCTTCACATCACATATCCTGAGCCATGGGCCTGCTCACCATGCTCTATATACGTATCTGAGTCTGTAACCGAAGTTACACTATTACCTCCTCATTTTCAGGCTAGGAGCAACCTACACATATTCAACAATATGCGCTTCCAGGTTAACCTGTAGGCGAACCCGTTTCACCATCACAAAGTCTTGACGATGATGGATCTATGGCCAGGGAAACTACATGATATATTTCACTGTGATTAATTAGTATCTTTTATATGGATTGCAAGATTCAACCAAGTTGTATAATATGCAAGATATAACAGAAGGTAAATATCATTATATTATTATTGAAATCACATCAACCTGATCCATCTCAAGGATCCAACATCACATACCATGGGATCTCAATACTTCATCATGTACTGTCGCTTCCTCTCAAGGCTCACATCATCATCATGGGATAAACACATCATACATACAACCTCATAGATAATTATCAAAGTAATGTTACTCATCACATGTGTCTCATAGCCCTTTCATGGCTAAACATCACCTGCATGGTTAGGGTACACAATAATCATAGTTTCAACATAAGGGATATGCTCACTATCATGAAATATCATACAAGATGCTCTAATTATCATTCTTACACTATTTGGTTATCAAGTGTATTAAGCACATCATTAACAAACCGTATCTATACTTATCCTTATCTCAGGATTATATAAGCAAGATGCTCACATCAAGCAAGACGTCATGATGAGAATACAGAACAAACACTAATATTACCATTGTCAATACTGTCACCATTCACTATCATTACCATTATCATTATGCAAGCTACCTGTGTAACTATCACTTAACATTGTCATTAAGCATAAGACTTACATCATGTATATCATTACTACCATTATTACCTTCACTACTGTTATCAACATTATACTATCATCATCCACTATGATCGTTATTGTTATGTCATTAAGCAAGCTATTAGTGTAACTGTCACTTAGCATCATCCTTAACAGATAAGCGTAAAGATCATATCGTTACCAACATTAACATCGTTATTGTTATCACTACTAGAAAGGCATCATTATCGTTATTTGTGTATAACCAATCACTTCCATGGTACAAGGAGCCATCCCTCACTACAACTCATCATAACCCTCACTAAAACCCATCATAACCCTCATCTAAAAATCCCACAACACAGGCTAGAGGGGAAAAGAGCAGCAACGCTGCGTTGCACCCTACCCCGCGACACAGCGTCACCAGGGGGTGTCGTGCGTCAGCACTATCGGGCATCCGTGCATATCGGGCAACGCCTGTTGCACCCCTGCCGGCCGACACACTACAAAGTGTGACGCCCGTCACCGCTCAACCACAATGCCCGATAACAAGGGCTATCATCCACATCACTACCTGCTTCAACAACCAGGAGAGAGAGAAGGAAAGAGAGAAGACTCCCATAAACGTGCAACAAAAACTCAAGGCCTAACGGCCAACACACACCAAAGAAAATGGGCATACGGGAATTTGTCTGGATAGTGTGTCAAAGGAGCTAAAGTGTGTCCTATATGTGAAGAAAACACTGATTCAATAAGACTAAAACATGGCGGCAAGACTGTATATCTTGGTCATCGAAGGTTTCTTTCAAAATTCCATCTGTATCGTAGGAAGCACAAAGCATTCAATGGATGGAGTGATGAACGGAGTGCACCTAAACCTATACCAGGGGATGTTGTTTATGAAAGAGTAAAAGACATTGTCAATGAATTTGGTAAGAAATCACAATGTAGTTGTGGCAACACATCCCATTATCACACAGATAACGAGGTGTTACGCGAAAACGTGCGGAAATCACCATAACCACAGATTATGAAAACACAGGTTAATTAAAACTGATTGCGGAAAACTGATAAACTGTGAAACTATTACTTTCCAGTCCTCATCCTGCACAGAAACATGTCATATATATACATACATGAGATCTGATACGTGTCTACAGCTTACAGAAACAGTTGTTCATCCATCACATGAGTTCACCACCTGTTCACATACATAAAGGCCCACATCCGGCCATCAACAGGGTATACAAACATCATTGATCGTTCATCATGAAACATCGTCAAAACACTGCCAAGGACCTGAGAGTACAGGGATGACTCTAGACTCTACTATAAAACATCCAAAACAACAACATATCCATCTCTTGCCTTCTACACCTCTTTAAGCTGCTCGTCCGCAACACCACGACCATGACCACGTCTACCTCGACCACCTAAAAAGGGTGTAAACCAGCGGGGTGAGACAATTGAACAATTGTCCCTGCGGGAAACATAACTCCCCACCGCAACTACAGAACCTCAGCAAGATAAACTATAAAGCAGAAGGTAACTGACAACTAGTATAACAAGAGAAGTCTATATAAAGTAAGGTTATTCTTACCGACAAGCTTACCAGCTGTACAAAATCATATAACCAAATATCTTTCAATGAAACATGATTGACAAGAAAACATATATCACAATGTAACATGATTATCAGAATAAGATATATTGCCACGTAACCTGATTACCAAGATACAACAAATCACTACATACCTGATGTATATAGAAGTAACTGCAAATATAACAGAATTAGCTACACAAACAAGGCCTCAACCAATGTTTCGTGTTTATCTTAAGCAGCAAATACTAAACGACTGTATTACGTATTATTATGCCCTGAGGAATTGAATCTTACCATTCAAATCCAACCTTCGATTACGAAACCCAAGCCTGTGACATACAAGGTCAATGGAAGAGCCGGACTCCACGACCTCCTACCTCGTGGTCAGTGCATGAGTACAACACAAGCAGGACCACAGTCACATGCTGAAGTGGTCTAAGCCATAGGGTCAACTCCATAGGCTACCCTCACTCTAGCCTGCCTTGGTACAGGTCTTGGCGCTAGTAAAAACTGAGCCACGGGCCTGTTCACCATGCTCTGAGCCATGAACGCATTCATGCTCTTCACATCACATATCCTGAGCCATGGGCTTGTTCACCATGCTCTATATATGTATCTGAGTCTGTAACTGAAGTTACACTCTTACCTCCTCATTTTCAGGCTAGGAGCAACCTACACATATTCAACAATATGCGCTTCCAGGTTAACCCGTAGGAGAACCCGTTTCACCATCACCAAGTCCTGACGATGATGGATCTATGGCCAGGCCAACTACATGATATATTTCACTGTGATTAATTAGTATTTTTTAGATGGATTGCAAGATTCAACCAAGTTGTATAACATGCAAGATATAACAGAAGGTAAATATCATTATATTATTATTGAAATCACATCAACCTGATCCATCTCAAGGATCCAACATCACATACCATGGGATCTCAATCCATCATCATGTACTGTCACTACCTCTCAAGGCTCACATCATCATCATGGGACAAACACATCATACATAGAACCTCATAGATAATTATCAAAGTAATGTTACTCATCACATGTGTCTCATAGCCCTTTCATGGCTAAACATCACCTGCATGGTTAGGATACACAATAATCATAGTTTCAACATAAGGGATATGCTCACTATCATGAAATATCATACAAGATGATCTACTTATCATTCTTACACTATTTGGTGATCAAGTGTATTAAGCACATCATTAACAAACCATATCTATACTTATCCTTATCTCAGGATTATATAAACAAGATGCTCACATCAAGCAAGACGCCATAATGAGAATACATAACAAACACTAATATTACCATTGTCATTACTGTCACCATTCACTATCATTACCATTATCATTATGCAAGCTACCTGTGTAACTATCACTTAACATTGTCATTAAGCATAAGACTTACATAATGTACATCATTACTACCATTATTACCTTCACTACTGTTATCAACATTATACTATCATCATCCACTATTATCGTTATTGTTATGTCATTAAGCAAGCTATTAGTGTAACTGTCACTTAGCATCATCCTTAACAGATAAGCGTAAAGATCATATTGTTACCAACATTAACATCGTTATTGTTATCACTACTAACAAGGCATCATTATTGTTATTTGTGTATAACCAATCACTTCCATGGTACAAGGAACCATCCCTCACTACAACTCATCATAACCCTCACTAAAACCCATCATAACCCTCACCTAAAAATCCCACAACACAGGCTAGAGGGGAAAAGAGCAGCAACGCTACGTTGCACCCTACCCCGTGACACAGCGTCTCCAGGGGGTGTCGTGCGTCAGCACTATCGGGCATCCGTGCATATCGGGCAACGCCCGTTGCACCCCTGCTGGCCGACACACTACAAAGTGTGACGCCCATCACCGCTCAACCGCAACGCCCGATAACAATGGCTATCGTCCACATCACTACCTACTTCAACAACTAGGAGAGAGAGAAGGAAAGAGAGAAGGGCTCCCATAAACGTGCAACAAAAACTCAAGGCCTAATGGCCAACACACACCAAAGAAAATGGGCATGACGCCTGTCACAACCCATCCATGTCGGCCGTCACAGCAAGAAAGTGTATCGCCCGATACACAACAACATCTATCAGCCAACACACCATACTAGCCTATCGTCAAACCCCAAACACATCCATACTTGGCCATGTCGTCCACCACAAGGACCACTACAAGGATCACCATGATACTCAGGTCTGACGTCCATCACAAGAAGATATCGTTCATCATAAGGAGTCCATATCGTCCAACATAGCCATATCGGCCAGCACTCCCACCAGCACCACCTATCGCCCATCACAAGGGTAGGGGTATCGCCCAACTCAAGAGCACCTCACCATGTCATTCTTCACAAGACACCCATGTCGTCCAACTCACCTAAACAAGAGAGGATATCGTGCAACCTAGGTCATCACCAACCTCCAGCACAAGGAGACTCAAAACCCTAGAAAGCAAGGTTTGAGGAAACCCTAAACCCTAAGGGGGGGTCGGCCACCAAAGGTACAAAAGAAAGGTATAAAAGCTAAGCTACTAACATGCATCAAGATTATAGCTAGAGGTAAAGGAGTTAGGGTTAGAAATTATGCAACCCACCTTAAGCTCCAAGCTCCACGGAAGAAGAAGCACTCCAAGGTCCAAGGGGTATCGTCCACCAAAGCTTCTTCCAAGAGGGTATCGGCCACCACTGCTACTCCAGGAGAGTGTATCGGCCAACACAAGCAAGGAAGGAGAGGAGTGTCGTGCACTCAAGGTGGAGGAGAGACCAAAAGAGCAAAGTAAGCTAAGGAAAGGGAAAGAGCCACCTATATAGACGGGAAGGGAGGAGAAAACAAGGTAGGTCCATGCTAAGTGTCGTCCACCCAAGGGACACTTGTCCTAGGGTTCAAACTAACACACTAGCACACCAAGAGACACTTGTCCAAGATATGCACCAATTGCCCACCAACCAAGACCAAGAAACATGGGCGACACATGCATCAGCTCTGCTGGGTGACACACCAAGGCTCCTGGGCGACACCTCACCATGTTGGGCGACACAAGCTACTCTAGGTTGACACAAACTTCACCTTGGATGACACAAACAAGTCTTGGCCGACACAAGGCTCAAGCAAGCCCAAACAAAGCATCCCAAGGCCCAAACAAGCTCAAACAAGGCCTAAGAAACTCAAACAACAAGCCCAAGCCTTCCTCTCAACCCTAGAGGAAGCAAAGAGGGGAAAACATCTCACAAGATGGCAAACTTGAACACAAAACCCTAAACTTAGGTTATTTGCAAGCAGCCCCTCGAACACTCAACAAAGCACATCAAAACCCTAATCACCACTAAAGGTGATTAGCAAGCACCAAAGCACCAAGATTAAACAAAACAAACAGGGTAAACCCTAAACGCAGGTCAGGGTCCTTACAAGCTAACCCCCTTTAAGGGATTTCATCCTCAAAATCCGAAGAGAAAAGTGAGGGATACTTCCTCCTCATCTCTTCCTCAAGCTCCCATGTGGCTTCTTCTACGCCACGGCACTACCAAAGAACCTTCACAAGCGCCAGGTCCTTCCTCTTCAGCTTCTTGATCCTTCTATCAAGGATCGCCACAGGACCTTCCTCGAAGGTCACATCTGCATCGAGCTCAACCTCAACTGGCTGTATCACTGTACCTGAATCCAGATGACTTTTCTTCAGTATACTGACATGAAACACTAGATGCAACCTGTGCAACTCTGGAGGCAACTCTAACTCGTAAGCTACCTTGCCAACACGTGCTCTGATTGAGTAAGGCTCCATATACCTAGGTGCCAACTTACCCTTTCGTCCAAACCGTAGCACACCTTTCCACAGCGAGACTTTGAGATACACTTTGTCTCCTACCTGGAACTCCAGAGTTCGTCGGTGATTGTCTGCATAAGACTTCTGCATGTCTTGTGCCACTTTCAACTGTTGTTGTATCACTTTGATCTTTTCTGTCGTCTGTTGTACTAACTCATGAACTAAAAGCTAATACTCACCACACTCATACCAACATAAAGGAGATCTGCACTTCCTTCCATACAAAGCTTCATAAGGTGTCATGTCGATACTCCGTTGATAACTGTTGTTGTAGGCAAACTCTATCAAACTCAGATGTACATCCCAGTTGCCTAGAAACTGCAAAACACAAGCTCGAAGGAGGTCTTCCAAAATTTGAATAGTCCTCTCAGACTGTCCATCTGTCTGCGGGTGAAAAGTTGTACTGAACCTCAACTGCGTTCCCAATGCTCTGTGCAAATGTTCCCAAAAATGACTTGTAAACTGAGGACATCTGTCGGAAACTATCGTTGCTGGCATTCCATGCAAACATACTATCTCATCCACATATACTCGAGCAAGTTTCTCAGTTGTATACATCGTCTTTACTGGTAGAAAATGGGCAGACTTAGTCAATCTATCCACTATCACCCAAATGGAATCATGATTCCTAGTTGTCTGGGGTAGACCAACTACGAAATACATGGTTATATGATCCCATTTCCACTGCGGTATCGGTAAAGGTTGCAACGTTCCTTCCGGCTTCTGATGTTCAGCCTTCACTTGCTGACACACTGCACATCATGCCACGAACTCAGCTACATCTTTCTTCAAACCAGGCCACCAATACATGTCCTTCAGACTATGGTACATCTTGGTGACACCTGGATGCATCGCATACATCGACGTATGTGCTTCCTCAAGCACCAACTCCCTCAGATTATCAGCATCTGGAACCATCATCCTATCACGATAGCAAACTAGCCCATCCTCAGACTCATGAAACCCATCACGCTTGTCGCTGCCGAACTCTGATCTGATCAACTGTACCGCATCATCTGTCTGCTATGCATCCTTGATCTGCTATCTCAATGTGGGCTTAACTAGCATCTGTGTGAAAAGACCATATAACAAAGAAACTTTCATCTG
Source organism: Alisma plantago-aquatica (assembly GCA_963693085.1). NCBI lineage: Eukaryota > Viridiplantae > Streptophyta > Magnoliopsida > Alismatales > Alismataceae > Alisma > Alisma plantago-aquatica. Next base: position 974,737,962 of record OY856409.1, read on the forward strand.
TCGAAGAGAAACAAACATATCTCACTTATGGCATACTAGAGAACATAACTGTGCCTTCTTTGAAGAAAGAGAAGAAGACTTTCTGATAAGCGCATCAGCTACCACGTTCGACTTACCAGGATGATACTCGATAGTGCAGTCGTAATCCTTGATCAACTCCATCCATCGTCACTGTCGCATGTTCAACTCTTGTTGCGTAAAGATGTACTTTAGATTCTTATGATCCGTAAAGATCTGACACATTTCCCCATATAGATAGTGTCTCCAAATCTTTAACGCATGAACCACTGTTGCCAACTCCAAGTCATGAGTCGGATAGTTCTCCTCATGTTTCTTGAGCTATCACGAGGCAAAAGAAACCACATGATCTTCCTGCATCAACACGCAACCTAAACCTTTCTTGGAGGCATCACAGAAAACAACATAGCCTTTCCCAAGCTCTGGCAAGATCGGCATTGGAGCACTGGTCAGCTTCTCCTTCAAACTCTGGAAATCTTGCTGACATCGATCATCCCAAACAAACAGTACGTCCTTCCTGGTCAACTTCATCATCGGCAACGTGATCACACTGAAGTCCTTGATAAACCTCTGGTAGTATCCTGCCAAACCAAGGAAACTACAAACTTCTGTCGGTGTCTTCGGTTGTTCCCAATCCGCAACGGATTCCACCTTCTTCGGATCTACTTTGACTCCTTCAGCGGATATCACATGACCCAAGAAAGTCACTTCCTCCAACCAGAACTCACACTTACTGAACTTGGCATACAACTGATGTTGACGAAGAAGAGTCAACACTTGAAGAAGATGTTGCCCATGCTCTTGCCTGTCCCGACTATAGTTCAAGATGTCATCTATGAAGACTACAACAAACTGATCTAAAAATGGACGGAACACTCTGTTCATCAGATCCATGAAAGCAGCAGGTGCATTGGTTAACCCAAACGGCATAACCACGAACTCAAAATGACCATACCTCATCCTGAAAGCTGACTTTGGTATGTCATCCACCTTTATCCTCAACTGATGATATACAGACCGTAGATCTATCTTCGAAAACAATGTAGCACCACGCAACTGATCAAACAGATCATCTATCCTCGGCAACGGGTACTTATTCTTGATCGTGACCCTGTTCAACTGCCGGTAATCTATACACAACTGCATCGAACCATCCTTGTTCTTAACGAACAACACGGGAGCACCGTACAGCGATGTACTCAGTCGGATAAAACCATTCTCCAACAACTCTTGCAACTACTTCCTCAACTCTGCAATCTCTGTTGGATCCATCCTATACGGTGATTGTGCTATTGGTTGTGTTCCTGGAACCAGATTGATCTCGAAATGAATCTCTCGGGGTGGAGGAACACCAGAAAACTCCTCAGGAAACATGTCTGCAAACTCTCGAACCATGGACACCTCCTCGAGACTAGGACCTTTCGCCTTGATAGCCACAACTGTATCTACCACGTGAGCTAGGAACGCCTCACATCCTTGTCGTAGCAACTTATCTGCCTCCATAGCTGATACCAAACATGTCGGAAGAATCTTCCTATCTCCCTGGAAGATCCACTTCTCTCCGGCAACATCAAACACTGCCTGCTTTGAACCACAGTCCAAGATAACCTTATACTTCTCTAAGGTATCCATTCCAAGGATAACATCGAAACCATGCATATTAAGTGGTATAAGATCCACTTGGATACGATGTCCTGAGAAAGACAAGACGCAAGATGGACACTCTTCTCGAAGCAAAGAGGAACCATCAAGAGGGGTTTCTAACAACAAGCTATCCTTCTTACATCTAACAGGTAAATGACAGTTTTCAAGCATACAATAGGCGATAAAAGAGTGTGTAGCACCCGGGTCAACCAGAATAGATATAAAGAAAGAAGAAGACATATCAGAATGAAATAACTCCATCTAACCTGTCACCACTCGCGGGTTGACTATTGCCTCCGGCTGACTCATAGCATAGAATTGAGCCATTGCTTGTTGTCCACGACCTTTGCTTCCTTGAGCAGACAATCCAGCTTGAGATGCTTGACCGCATCCTTGACCTCTGCTACCACTGGCCTACGGTCCCTCTGACCTCTGAAAACTCCGTCTCGGCTGTTGTGTCACTTCAACGTCTCTATTTGGTCAATTAAACCTGAAATGCCCGACTTGTCCACAAAGATGACATGACTTGTCCTCCAACCGTGGTCTAGCTGGCCCTGTCACTGCCATAGAGGTTGAACTGTGCGCCTTAGACGGTGAAGAAACATAACCTCTCCACTTACTCGGAGACCACTGAGATGGTACACCAGAACTTCTCATCGCTGACGGTGCCGAAAACCTGGGCTTCTTAAAGCCACCAAACCTTCGTCCTTGAAACTAAGCAGGTCTTTTAAGAGACATAGACTCTCTTTTCTCTCATACTGTCCTTTCGATCCGTCAAACAGATTCCACAAATGTAGAAAACCACTCTCGGTTCTCCAATGCAGATACCGGGGTCTTCGACTTAGCACTCAAACCCTTCTCGAAACGTCTGATCTGTTACTCATCTGTCGCCGCCATGTGAAGACAAAACCTCAACAAATTCATAAACTTGGCTTCGTACTCAGTGATGTTCATCATTCCTTGTCTCAGGTTCTCGAACTAACTCACCTTCTCATCCAGGTACGTCTTTGGGAAGTATCTGGCGACAAACTCGCATCGGAACACCTCCTAACAGATCACCTCACCAGGCCGCTTCTCTTCTTCGATGGTCCACGAGTGACCAGCACTACCTTTCAGAAGGTAGACAACATGCTTTACCTTGTCTGCTTCGGGGATGTCAAGGATCCGAAAAGCCTTCTCAAGACTTGTAAGCCATAGATCTGCATCCACTGGATCAGCCGTTCCAGCATAATCCGAAGCTCCGACTCGGCAAAGCCGCTCGAAGGTCTTCCCAATACCCGATGCTTCTCCACGGGGAACCTGTGCTCGCGGAGGAGGCACTAGTAATCACTCAACCATGAGATTCATCGTAGCCATTAACTACCCCATAAGTTGTTGGTAAGCAGGATGTTCATGTATGGCTGGGTTAAATTGGGGAACCTCAGGCACCCGATCTTCAAGTGCATGTCCATCTGCTCCATCAACCGATGCAGCATCACTGTACTCAGCAGAGTGTTCTTCATGGTTTCCAGACATCTTGGCTTTTCTTCCGCTGAGGGCAGAAGATGTTGTAAGAATACCTGGAAAACTCATAAGAACAGACTCACCCTAGTCCTAAATCCCTGTAGAGTCAGTGAACCTATGGCTCTGATACCAAAACATGCGGCAACACATCCCATTATCACACAGATAACGAGGTGTTACGCGAAAACATGCGAAAACCACCATAACCACAGATTATGAAAACACGGGTTAATTAAAACCGATTGTGGAAAACTGATAAACTCTGAAACTATTACTTTCCAGTCCTCATCCTGCACAGAAACATGTCATATATATACATACACGAGATCTGATATGTGTCTACAGCTTACAGAAACAAATGCTCATCCATCACATGAGTTCACCACCTGTTCACATACATAAAGGCCCACATCCGGCCATCAGCAGGGTATACAAACATCATTGATCGTTCACGTGAAACATCGTCAAAACACTGCCAAGGACCTGAGAGTACAGGGATGACTCTAGACTCTACTATAAAACATCCAAAACAGCAACATATCCATCGCTTGCCTTCTACACCTTGTTAAGCTGCTCTTCCGCAACACCACGACCATGACCACGACCACGTCTACCTCGACCACCTAAAAAGGGTGTAAACCAGCGGGGTGAGACAATTGACCAATTGTCCCTGTGGGAAACATAACTCCCCACCGCAACTACATAACCTCACTAAGATAAACTATAAAGTAGAAGGTAACTGACATCTAGTATAACAAGAGCAGTCTATATAAAGCAAGGTTATTCTTACCGACAAGCTTACCAGCTGTACAAAAGCATATAACCAAATATCTTTCAATGAAACATGATTGACAAGATAACATATATCACAATGTAACAGGATTATCAGAATAAGATATATTTCCACATAACATGATTACCAAGATACAACATATCACTACATACTTGATGTATATAGAAGTAACTGCAAATATAACAGAATTAGCTACACAAACAAGGCCTCAACCAATGTTTCGTGTTTATCTTAAGCAGCAAATACTAAATGGATGTATTACGTATTATTATGCCCTGAGGAATTGAATCGTACCATTCAAATCCAACCTTCGGTTACGAAACCCAAGTCAGTGTCATACAAGGTCAATGGAAGAGCCGGACTCCACGACCTCGCACCTCGTGGTCAGTGCACGACTACAACACAAGCAGGACCGCAGTCACATGCTGAAGTGGTCTAAGCCACAGGGTCAGCTCCATAGACTACCCTCACTCTAGCCCTCCTTGGTACATGTCTCGGCGCTAGTAAAAACTGAGCCACGGGCCTGTTCACCGTGCTCTGAGCCATGAACGCATTCATGCTCTTCACATCACATATCTTGAGCCATGGGCCTGTTCACCATGCTCTATATATGTATCTGAGTCTGTAACCGAAGTTACACTCTTACCTCCTCATTTTCAGGCTAGGAGCAACCTACACATATTCAACAATATACGCTTCCAGGTTAACCCGTAGGAGAACCCGTTTCACCATCACCAAGTCTTGACGATGATGGATCTATGGCCAGGGCAACTACATGATATATTCCACTATGATTAATTAGTATCTTTTAGATGGATTGCAAGATTCAACCAAATTGTATAACATGCAAGATATAACAGAAGGTAAATATCATTATATTATTATTGAAATCAAATCAACCTGATCCATCTCAAGGATCCAACATCACATACCATGGGATCTCAATCCTTCATCATGTACTGTCACTGCCTCTCAAGGCTCACATCATCATCATGGGACAAACACATCATACATACAACCTCATAGATAATTATCAAAGTAATGCTACTCATCACATGTGTCTCATAGCCCTTTCATGGCTAAACATCACCTGCATGGTTAGGGTACACAATAATCATAGTTTCAACATAAGGGATATGCTCACTATCATGAAATATCATACAAGATGCTCTACTTATCATTCTTACACTATTTGGTGATCAAGTGTATTAAGCGCACCATTAACAAACCATATCTATACTTATCCTTATCTCAGGATTATATAAACAAGATGCTCACATCAAGCAAGATGTCATGATGAGAATACAGAACAAACACTAATATTACCATTGTCATTACTGTCACCATTCAATATCATTACCATTATCATTATGCAAGCTACGTGTGTAACTATCACTTAACATTGTCATTAAGAATAAGACTTACATCATGTATATCATTACTACAATTATTACCTTCACTACTGTTATCAACATTATACTATCATCATCCACTATTATCATTATTGTTATGTCATTAAGCAAGCTATTAGTGTAACTGTCACTTAGCATCATCCTTAACAGATAAGCGTAAAGATCATATCGTTACCAACATTAATATCATTATTGTTATCACTACTAGCAAGGCATCATTATCGTTATTTGTGTATAACCAATCACTTCCATGGTACAAGGAACCATCCCTCACTACAACTCATCATAACCCTCACTAAAACCCATCATAACCCTCACCTAAACAACCCACAACATCAGCTAGAGGGGAAAAGAGCAGCAACGCTACGTTGCACCCTACCCCGCGACACAGCGTCACCAGGGGGTGTCGCGCTTCAGCACTATCGGGCGTCCGTGCATATCGAGCAACACCCGTTGCACCCCTACCGTCCGACACACTACAAAGTGTGACACCCATCACCGCTCAACCGCAACGCCCGATAACAAGGGCTATCATCCACATCACTACCTGCTTCAACAACCAGGAGAGAGAGAAGGAAAGAGAGAAGGACACCCATAAACGTGCAACAACAACTCAAGGCCTAACGGCCAGCACACACCAAAGAAAAGGGGCGTGGCTCCTGTTACAACCCATCCCTGTCGGCCGTCACATCCAGAAAGTGTATCGCCCGATACACAACAACATCTATCGGCCAACACACCATACTAGCATATCGTCGAACCCCAAACACATCCATACTTGGCCCTGTCGTCCACCACAAGGACCACTACAAGGATCACCATGATACTCAGGTCTAACGTCCATCAGAAGAAGATATCGTTCATCACAAGGAGACCATATCGTCCAACATAGCCATATCGGCCAGCACTCCCACCAGCACCACCTATCTCCCATCACAAGGGTAGGGGTATTGCCCAACTCAAGAGCACCTCACCATGTCGTCCTTCACAAGACACCCTTGTCGTCCAACTCACCTAAACAAGAGAGGATATCGCCCAACCTAGGTCATCACCAACCTCCAGCACAAGGAGACTCAAAACCCTAGAAAGCAAGGTTCGAGGAAACCCTAAACCCTAAGGGGGGGTCGGCCACCAAAGGTACAAAGGCAAGGTACAAAAGCTAAGCTACTAACATGCATCAAGATTATAGCTAGAGGTAAAGGAGTTAGGGTTTGAAATTATGCAACCTGCCTTAAGCTCCAAGCTCCAAGGAAGAAGAAGCACTCCAAGGTCCAAGGGGTGTCATCCACCAAAGGTTCTTCCAAGAGGGTATCGGCCACCACTGCTACTCCAGGAGAGTGTATCGGCCAACACAAGCAAGGAAGGAGAGGAGTGTCGTGCACTCAAGGTGGAGGAGAGACCAAAAGAGCAAACGAAGCTAAGGCAAGGGAAAGAGCCACCTATATAGAAGGGAAGGGAGGAGAAAACATGGTAGGTCCATGCTAAGTGTCGTCCACCCAAGGGACACTTGTCCTAGGGTTCAAACCAACACACTAGCACACCAAGAGACACTTGTCCAAGATATGCACCAAGTGTCCACCAACCAAGACCAAGCAACATGGGCGACACATGCATCAGCTCTGCTGGGCGACACACCAAGGCTCCTGGGCGACACCTCACCATGTTGGGCGACACAAGCTACTCTAGGTCGACACAAACTTCACCTTGGACGACACAAACAAGTCTTGGCCGACACAAGGCTCAAGCAAGCCCAAACAAAGCATCCCAAGGCCCAAACAAGCTCAAACAAGGTCCAAGAAACTCAAACAACAAGCCCAAGCCTTCCTCTCAACCCTAGAGGAAGCAAAGAGGGGAAAACATTTCACAAGATGGCAAACTTGCACACAAAACCCTAAACTTGGGTTATTTCCAAGAAGCCCCTCGAACACTCAACAAAGCACATCAAAACCCTAATCACCACTAAAGGTGATTAGAAAGCACCAAAGCACCAAGATTAAACAAAACAAATAGGGTAAACCCTAAACGAAGGTCAGGGTCCTTACACTAGTATGGCCACACAGAGTGACAATTCTTCATTCAAGAAGAAGTCAATATTTTGGGATCTTCCTTATTGGAGTTCTTTGACAGTCAGGCATTGTATCGATGTAATGCACATTGAGAAAAATGTCTGTGATAGCATCATTGGTACTCTGTTAAATATACCAGGTAAGACTAAAGATGGGATAAAATCCAGACTGGACCTACATGAAATGGGAATAAGGTCAGAATTAACAAAATTACATGAAATGGGTAATAAAAGAACATACTTACCTCCTGCTTGTTACACATTGTCTAGAAAGGAGAAGAAAGCTTTTTGTGAATGCTTGGTAAATGTTAAGGTGCCACAGGGTTACTCATCCAACATCTATAGATTGGTATCAATGAAAGATCTGAAGTTGATAGATATTAAATCTCATGACTCTCACACTCTAATGCAACAAATATTGCCCGTGGCAATTCAATCTATATTGCCGAAGCATGTAAGGTTTGCAATCACTAGAATTTGTTTCTTTTTCAACAGTCTATGCAGCAAAGTTATTGACCCTAATACTCTCGATAATTTGAAAAGAGAAGTGGTTGTTACCCTATGTCATCTTGAGATGTATTTCCCTCCTTCGTTCTTTGATATCATGGTACATCTTCTTGTCCACTTGACTAGGGAAGTGAAAATGTTGGGACCAGTTTTCTTGCGTTGGATGTATCCATTTGAACGATACATGAGCATTTTTAAAGGTGATGTTCGAAACCGTTATTGGCCTGAAGGGAGTATTATTGAAGGTTAAGTGGTGAGAGAGGTTATGGATTTTTGCAATGACTTTCTGAGTGGTAATAACACTCCTGTTAATGATAAGAATATTGAGGAGGGAAAAGGAATTTTGGGATCACGGGTGAAAGTAATCAGCCATGAGCAGTTGGAACAAGGTCACTTGTATATTTTACACAACATGGATGAAGTGAGTGTTTATATCGAGGAACATACCAATTTCATCAAGAGACAACATCCTCGAGCAAGTTCAATGTGGCTTGCTAGAGAGCATAACAAGACTTTTACTAAGTGGTTTGAAGATAAAGTCTTACATCAACTATCTCAAACACTAAATGATATTACGGAAACTATCAAATGCCTCGCCTTTAAACCAAAACCGAATGTTATGTCTTATGAAGGGTTTGACATTAATGGGTTCACATATTACACAAAGCGCCAAGATGATAAGAGTGTCGTCCAAAACAGTGGGGCATTCTTCAAGCATCTACTATGTATTTAGCAAGTGCAAAGGATAAGAGTCCACGTGAAGCTAAAATGTCATATTACGGTGTCATTGAAGACATATGGGAGTTTGACTACATAGATTTCATAATTTCGCTCGTTAAATGTAATTGGGTTGATAACACCAAAGGAGTTATAGTGGATGAATTGGGTTTCACTTTAGTGAACTTTGAAAAGATTGGCGAGAAGGGTGAACCATTCATATTGGCATCACAGGAGAAACAAATATTCTATATCAATGATCCTGCAAATGATAAATGGTTGGTTGTTCTTCATGGTAAAAGACAGTTCATTGAAGATCCTATAGATGAAGAAGAGTACTATGATAAGTATGATGACTCCAGTCCATTCTCAGTTGGGTTTCCAACTCCACAAAATATTGAAGCTAATGATGACTTATATGTGTGTGGAGATCACAATGAAGGATTGTTAATTGATAAAAGATCACAATTTTAGAGGCATGCATGTTTATATTTTTTAGTGAAGCTAAATGTTTGCTTTTTTAATATCAATATCATTATCATATTTGATGTTTCATTATCTTCTACTTAATACAAATGCTAAATGTTGTGGGAGGGTCCTAAGGAACTATAGGACCAATCTCACCCGAGATTACATATGTGATGCTAAGAATAGGTTCTTGATTGATTCCAATTCTAGACATTGATCAGTATTTCACTAACTCTATACTAATAATTTGTGTTTGTATTCTCTTTAAAAAATAAATATAGGAAGAAGGAAGCCACACAGTAATGGAACTACTTGGACCCCAAAGACTGGGAGGAGTTTGTTACCCAAAGAAAAACAGATGAATTCAAGGTATTAAGCGCCACTCCCAATTTAATTAATATATGTTTTTATGTATTAACCTATTCAAGATTAACCTTTAGTGTTACTAACCAAATCAATGTGCTAACTAACTAGGCTATCAGAGATGCTCAACGAGCAAGCATCCCACACTAAGGTTATATAGATATATAGGCAGCAAGCCATGAAACAACAAAAGAAGCCACAATGAAGAGAAGCAGGATACAAATACAATACATAAAGTGCAGCACGCACAAGTGTTTCAGATTCATATAACAACATGACAAACTAACACATATATAGTGCATAACAACAGCAACGCCAAATTTACATACAACACTGGCTTAGTACATATATAGTGGGACTAAGGTGATGAGTTAACAGGAGGACAAACAGATTTCACCACGAGTTAACATTGAAGAAGGTCTACTAACCTACACTGAGCTAAACAAGTTTATCAGTACTATCCTAAGGCACAAGTACCGTTCGTCGGGACAATGATGGTCGTGGAAGCTTAATGGCCACCAGCTTAGTGGCCACTACACGTTCAACTGGCCAGTGGCCACTAAGCTTCCACGACCATCATTGTCCTGACGAACGGTACTTGTGCCTTAGGCTAGTACTGATAAACTTGTTTAGCTCAATGTAGGTTAGTAGACCTTCTTCAATGTTAACTCATTGTGAAATATGTTTGTCCTCCTGTTAACTCGTCACCTTAGTCCCACTATATATGTACTAAGCTAGTCTTGTATGTAAATTTGGCGCTGTTGTTGTTATGCACTATATATGTGTTAGTCTGTCATGTTGTTATATGAATCTGAAGCACTTGTGCGTGCTACACTTTATGTATTGTATCTGCACGAGAAGAGGAAACAAGGCACGCTCATCATGTGGGCATCAAAGCATTCTTTGGGCCATCCCAACGCAAACCCAGAGCGGGACTTTCACAAGAAGAGGTAACCTATTCTTTTTTTAGAATGTTACTGCATCTTAGGCTTCCAATCAGCCTATGACGACCCGCTCTTCTCCTGATGTGGATTTTGAGTTATTAATTTTTAACATTTTTACCTCTAGCGGTAGGCATCAGGAGTTACTAGTTATTCTCCCCGGGACGTTCACTGTTTATTACCTAGATCCTGCGGGGGGTACATTAAATACTAAAATTGGACACGTAATGAGAATGCCATTATTCTGGTGAGAAATATTTCATTTTTATATTTGTTAACATCTATTATTATATTACTATTTAATTATGCAATTTGCTGTGTTACATTAACATGTAGGGGTTTAGATGCATTCAAAAAGGATGGAGGAAAGGTCCCCAGGAAAAAGAACCATCCAATAATTTGGGAGAACGTGAAAGTAAGTTTCTGACTCCAATGTATATATTATTTATGTGAACTGTGCTTAGTTGTATTTTTTAATATTTTTTATGTTTCAATTTATAGTGCGCTAGACAAGACAACAGTTGGGCATGCGCATACTATGTGATGTGATTTATGCAGATTATTATCCAATATGCCGCATTGGACATCGATACCATACATGAGGTATTATATATAGTCTCATTAGTTAGTATGAAATATATCAATCTTATTTTTATATTATTACTTATATATACATCATTATCTTTGTAGGTGTTTAAAATTGACCACACTATAGGTAAATACTTAAAAGATGTACATGCTCCATACACGATGGAAGTATTAAATGAAGTAAGAGAAGAATGGGCAAGAGCCATTCAAGCAGTGGGGACTGTAAAATATAATTGGGATGCTGATAGCGATGTTGAATGATATTTTGTAAATGAATATTTCTGAATGTTTATACATGTTTGAATGTTTATACATGTAGTTGAATGTTTCTACATGTGTGAATGTGAGAATTGAATTGATGTCTGAATGTATCTACTTGTGTGAATATTATATTTGTTGATTTTGCAGGTTTGTGGCCTGTTTGTAGGCTGATATCAATGGATGTCGTAAACCTACAGTTCAGAAAGCTAAACTGCAGGTTCTCTTCCTACTGACTAGCCACAGCAAGCCTGCAATCTGATAAGAAAAAAAAATAAAACATAGGCATCAGTTATTTATAGAACACTGTCATCAAAGTCTTATAGTGTCGGTTATTGGATAAAAACTGCCTCCTAATATGACAAACAACCCGACCGTGTAGGAAAGCACGGTCGTGGTGGGATATGGTGTCTGTTATTAGTATAAAATTGATGCCTATAGTACTAAACACGGCCGTGCAGGGAAGCACAGTCATGGCATCTGGAAATATGGTGTCGGTTAATTAGTTGCAAACCAACGCAGAAAGTGTCCTAGATGACGCCCTTTTTGTGACACGAACCCTTTTGGCATCGACTTACTATACATAACCGATGCCTATAGGTGCCCTGCTGGCGCATTTTCAGTGGCGCGAAGCCTTTTGGCGTCGGTTAGAAAATCGACATCGAAGAGTTCAACCTTTAGCGGCGCCCACATAGGAAGTGCTTGAGAACTGTCACTGAAAGGGGTTAAACAACTGTCGCCAAAGGCATGTTCTGTAGTAGTGATGGAAATGATTCGGAGCAAAGAGTAAGATATAAATTTGAAATGTAACAAGTGTGTTTTGAATAAAATGAGAAATATAATATGAGTTAAGTGTGATATGAGATAAACTCTTGCAGTGATAGTAAGAATGATGAATAATCTATTTGTACCTTGTATGTTTCAATTTTAGGAATGTTTAATCTACATGATTAAAATGAGAAGGATAAGTAGAAAAAAGTAAGTAGTAGTGAATGAGGAGAGAGATAAGAGAAAACAATGGCTTTAATATGTGAATTTTTTTAGTAGTATAATTTGTTGAAGGTATATTAAGGGATGTAAATTGGTTCTACATATGATTTCAGTGTATATGTGCAAGCAATATGTTAATTAAAGGTGTCTAATAGTTGTAGTCATTCATACCAGTAATCCATCTTAGTATTGTACAATTGTGGTATGGTGATATGGGTTGAATGATGATGGAACAAATGGATGATTCCCCTAAATAAGGTCTTACCTATTCACTCATATGAATAGAAGGGATGATAACCATATTGTATTGATATATAACCCTAATGAGGTATAGCTTGTTATACCTAGCTTTAATATAACTAAGTGATGGTAATTGGGTATGAATAGTCCTTGAATGACTAATACAATCATGGAGTATTTTGTTACTGTTCTTGAAACCCTAGTATGCTATAACCCGATGGTTACACCTTGAATTATGTGTGGGTTCGTACTTGAGAATAATATGGAATGTGATGGTAATGCTTCACCTTATGCATCCATGATGCAATGGGGATGTCGTAAGTAGTATTGTACAATTGTTGTTGAATCTAGTCTTCCAACTCAAGATTGTTTTGCTATTTGAGTAGCACAATAGTAAAATTTAAAACAACATGGTGAACTCTCTTTTGTGACTTAGAGGTAATACATAACAATAGTACATATTGAGACATATAAATTGAGATAGTTGGATCGGATTATCAATGTTGAGGTAACACCTCAAGAGTATGAAAATATTGAAATGGTTGTTTCTCTTTCTTTTTTCCTATGATTGATTGTGTCATAGAGAATTCATTTGTTATCATTGAGCAGTCATCATTTAAACATGTTGTGATTAGAAAAGAAATAAAGGACTTAATGCTGAAAGATACATTCAAGTATGAAATATAATAATATAATAACATGTAAGATATTAGAAGCTTCAAATAAACCTTGAAAGTACTTTGCTTGCATATTTATGTTTCGGGGGAGAAACCTTTTTAAGGGTGGAAGAATTGTTATGACTGTATCTAAGCTTAATGGGTAAGTTAGGGTTTATGTGGATGACTACATGCTTAGTTATATTGGTCATTGATTAAACATGATTAATGATGATATCTCAATCATGATATGTTAAACCTAATTAGAACCCCAAGTATGCTATCTCCTTGTATAATTAGGGTTTGAGAAAATATAAACCCTAGTTGGCTGAAATCAGGCTTTTCACCAAATAGGCTTGTGTTGGGGAGGAATGAGAGAGGTATGCAAAGGAGAATGAAAATGGTAGTTGAAGGCTAGTATAGCACGGCCGTGGTGGGTCGTTGGTGGCACGGACATTCTAGGCCACATGGCTGTTTTGAAAGAATTAAATTGTTGACCAAATTTTATACTCAAATCTGATGAAACCAATACACCACGGCTGTGGTAGGCAGCACGGACGTGTTGGGTCCATCGTAGCATGGTCGTGGTAGCTAGCATGGTCGTTCTGGGGCATTTTCTCTTCAACCGACTGTTTTGTAGATTTCTAGATAGCAGTGCACTACTCTGTTTTTATTTATTTAATGGTAACTTCTAATGATATAAAATTTTATCTGAAGCTTTATAACTCAATTACAAACAACATGATAAATTTTCATAATATTTGGATAAAGTTTGATCTCTAAAATACACAAATTAATGTAACTTTTTTATGATAGAAAAATCTTCTCAAATAAGAAAAAGTTTAGTGAGGGGTCGCTGTGCAATTCACCCAAGCAGCTAAATTGCTCTATATAGTAAACCTAACACACTAGTATCTCTCATAATTCGTGATTCATTCCAGAGAAACAAAATCGTAGAGAGAGGGAGAGTTAGGGTTTGAGAGGAGAAAGTGGTGGAATTGCTGATCTACGGTTTCTCTATCTGAGATATGATGATATAAAGTAAGTTTACATTCTTTGCATAGACTTTAATGTTGAATCTTCTCTCACATGTCAAGATTCCGTCCCTCCTTCTAATTTGATCTGAAATGGTATCAAAACTTCCCCATTTCTCACTCTTTCTTCATACTCGCTCATTTTTAGGGTTTCCGAGTTGAAAGGAAGAAGAATCGGGTGAATTGCAAGGGATTTGATATGAGATCGAGATTTTTAGGGATGATCTTCGTTTTTAGGGTGTTTTCACACCTTAGGGTGAGTGGGAACTTCCTTTAAATAGTATATTGCACGAAAATTGGTTAAATTATCCATAATCTTTAATTGATTAGTATGCGACTACAAACCCTGAATTGTATGTTTGATCTAAGTTGTTGCAAAATGATATGAAATAGATTCTTCCTCTATTTGGATGAATTTCAGATGATAAAATCATATCAAAAATGTATAAAATACATCCTAATGAGAATTCCCTAAGTATTCACAGAGGTTATAAGAGTAAACTAAAATATAGGGAATTTGTCTATGACTGAAATTGTTGTATAATTAAATAGAGAAATTTGTTTATCTGGATCCCCTTGGTTATGAATGATTGTTTATCTGAATGTGTAGTACATATATGTCAGATGCTATCTTGGATTTCATTTAAGGTGAATAGTGTTTGTTTGATATCTCAGTAAAGAGGGTGAAACCCTAGATGCGAGTAAAGTTGGATATTTGTGAATAGATATCGTGAAGTCCATTTGAAGGGATTTTCTTGACATGATAGACTTTATTTATTCAATTTTATTTTTTATGCATGATATCTCAGTGAATGGCATGGAAACCCAAATTTAGCTCAGTTCCTAGGTTTCAAACATATATTGATTGTATATGATTTGTTGAAAGCAGTCTTTATTCAGTGAATGTTTATGCCGCATGAAATCCTCATGAGAGCCATGTGATAAGTGAATGAGGTAAATGAAACCCTAAGGATAGGGTGTTCAATGAATCAAGTATTTTGATATCAATGTTCTCAGTATGAGATGTGGTGATGCTTAATAGTTCAGTTGTGGTAAATGTCATCATTTGGTCTATGAAAAGAATGGTTTATCAAGCTAAACTAAGATATGTTGATGTGATGATTGAATTGTGAATGTAAAGAGTGAATTAGACATTTAGATGCCCTGAACACTGTCGAATCCTAACAGGATGAGGCTTGAACTATGGGGAAGAAACAGTTTCCCGATTGGAGGTAGTCCAGTTCGAGGTAAGCCAGAGCACACCAGTATGGTGCGGGGGTCTTGACCAGTAGGGCAGACTCCTTACAAGTGTGTGGTACCCAACACCAACTAGGGTTGTCGGTGGTACTTGTGTTACATGTTGTATGTGATCAGTGGTCAGTAGGTCAACTAATGCACAATAAGAGTGAGGGCTTTGACTCACCACCTGAGTACCCAGGTTGAGAGGTGGAGTCTAAGATATCTGACCGCTCCCATGAGACACCGAGAGGCAGTGGTGTTGAGGCCTGCTGCAGACGGGGTCTTACTCGAGATATAGGCTTAGGAACCCAGGCACGCTTCTAAGCCTTATACAGTGAGATCATAGCTTGCTGTGATTCTTTCACATGTTGTGGTACACCTCATGTGCATTCATGTCATAATATGATGAATGAGAGGTTAAAAAAATGTGTGTTGTTATTCAATTATTCTTTGTATGTTTCTAAATTATTAGTTCTCTTTATGATCAATCAAGCATTTCATATATTGTTTCACTCTTGTAGATATCTAGAGTATCCTTCCATATTTATGATTGTCAATTATTAGACTCTTTAAAGCTTACTACTATTATAATTGATATTAGTTGCTCAAAAGTATATCTATAATTATATCAGTGCTTTAGATTGTTTCTTTGAAGTACTCATTCACTGAGCGAGTAGGCTCACCCCTCTACTGACAATTTTTAGGGAAACCACATCGACTTGAAGAAGTTCAAAGCATCAGAGTAGATCTACCACATGAGTTAAGTATGAGATTAGTTAAGTTTAGTTGGTCCCTGTTACTCTAGGTCCTTGTATAGATGTGAGAGAGTTGTAAATGATGTTTGTATCATTGTTTCCTTAATAAGAGAGAATGCATTTGATTATCATGTTGTATGTACATGGAAGTGTGATAAACAGAATGAATGTATGGATGTGTATCATTAATGTTGAGATCATAATTAGAGTAATCAAGGTTTAATTCTCTTGTAAAGTTTGTTTCTGTGATTCAATGTGAGAAAACTAAGAGTTTGAAAAAAAATAAAAAAAGTTGGGAGTGAAATTTGTATTAAGTATAATCCTCAAACGCATGACCTAATCTCATGATTAGTGGTAATCATGGGATGCGGGTGTGACACTTTAGGTTCACAACCGATGGTCATCCTATGAGGTAATGGACTATTTTCTCTTAAGTATTATATTGACAGCTCACTTAGTTGCTCAATTGATGGTTTTCTTGGCTAAGACAAAAAATGGTTTCACTAATATATAATTAGATGGGTTTCCTTGCTCATGAAACCAACAGTGAGTTTAGGGATCACACCCGATGGTGAAAATGGTATTTCTAAGTCATAGTTTGATGGTTTTCTTAGATGAATGTTCAAGGTTTTACATTTTCTACATCCGATGGTTATGTTTTATGCAACCGTTATTCAATGGTGATGATTCATATACACGATGCAGTGGTTTTAATTGCCTTAGATCTTATGGTCTGATGTGTGGTCTATGATTTGATAGGTTCTATTTATTGCACCTAATGTTGGGGGTTTGATGAGTTAGGATTAATGGTTTGGAGCCCCATGAGTTGGTAGTCTTACCTTTGCCCTCAAATGAATAAAAATGTTGCAAAGTGATTATTTTCAAAATTAAGTCAACTTGTGTTGTTAACTGTAATCCTAGTAAAATTATATGATGGTGGCAGAGTTCCCTTGCATATTGCTATAATAAAGGAATGCTTTCTAAGATTTGTTCGAAATAATAAGAACTAGGGATTACATACAATTGCTATTTTGGAAACACTAAATTGGTTTAGTTGTTGAACCTTAATCCTAATTCAAGAACACATATATATTGCTTAGTTTCCTTGTCTATTTAGTACAATGACACAATACTTTATCTCTCTACATTGTCGTAGCTCTAACTTGTTGTTATGTGCAATGTTACATGTATGTGATGGTAGTTGAGTCTGGATGAAGCATGGAAAGGTAATGATGTTCTTGAAGGAGATAATGTGATGGTCTTAATGACCTTTGGGCATGATTGAACCCTAATGTAGGTGTGATCCTCTTCATGATGTGATAAGGGTTGGTACAATGGAATAATGTGATAAGGATTTATATCGTGTGTTGGTATGATGAAGAGTAAAGTCATGAATTAAATGGTATAGTATCATGTGGTGTTGTAATTAGTTATATGTCCTATACATTTTGTATTTACTAGAATAGTTACATGTCAAGTGCTTTCTAGAAATGAATTAGGATTTGTATGCCCACTTGTGTGATTCAATCTTAATTCACTCAATCCACATAAATAATTAAAGTGAAACCTTAATCATGTAGTGTCCTTATTGGTAGCTCCATTTTAGTGTCAGGACTTGCTGGATTGTGAAACTAGCATTCCTTTATTGGAATCTCACATTCATATATTGTTGAGTATATTTACATGTTCATAGGGATGGTTGCAGTCATACCCTGGCAGGAGAGCAGTTGTGGTTGTATCTTAGATTATTTGATCCAGTATATGTGATGTGTTCTGATGATGTTTGCGGTCATACCTCAATAGGACAATGACTACGGTCATATATCAATTTTACTAGTGTGGTGACCTATATACCAAGAGAGCACTAGGCTATTTTGCAGCTTGACCTTATGTGTAACTGTGGCGGACCCGTACTGACTGGGGGTAGATGAGGTCTTAGGATTTCAATACTCCTAGATCTTGTATGGAACTGATTTCGACTTAGTAGTGGTTAGTTCGAGTTTGAGTGGTATACCTCACTCTTCACAGGGCTTAATAAAATACATAATCATTTGTGTAGCAGGTCTGATTAGGAGTATACATAACGCTTCACATTGGATGATAACCTTTATTGCTCTTCTCACATATATATGGTGTAGTGCATTAAGAAAGACAAATATTCTTATGTTGTAAACATGATTATACTGTTGTCTATGCTTAAGTTATTAGAATTTCTTATGAAGATAGTCATGCCTATGTAGTTATCTATGCCCATACTACTAATCATGCTCATGCCAATTGTTATGCTTATGTTGTTAAATCTTCTTATGAAGTAGGTATGATTAGATGTTATACTGTTAGAGATACATATATTGTTAGAGATAGTTAAATTGTTATAAATTCTTATATTGTTAGAGATTCTTATACTATTAGTTTTGTTTGTGACTATAGACATGCTATATTGTTAGACATGCTCCTATTATTCAAATACACTCATATTGTTATCGATGTGGTCATAGAAAATGCTAAATCTGATAATTGAGAATAATACTAGCTTCTAAGACTCTGATAGAATTGCTCTTAACAAGTCATTATGATTAATAGTTTTTTTATGGTTATTTATCTGTCTATCTATTTAATTTTCTTAATCAATTTAACTTGTTTTATAACATAACATGTTGTAATCAATAAGCATTGTTGTGAGTTATATCTCTTGTTGGGACATCGGTCTGACCCATGGGTCACCACAATCTTTTTAGGAGACTGTCAATAGCAGTAGCGGACCTGTGGCAACGAGGAGGAGTTGATGTGATGCATCATAGATGGATAGTTGTTTATATGTCTAGTAAGTCCTAGAGTCATCCATGTACTCTTATGTTTGGGCAGTACTGTTTTGAAAATAGTGTTTTATCGACTCGAGCTTTCTTAGTATTCTAATGTTCTACATATGGATGTTATCTCTTGTGCATATGTTGTGGCTGAGGACACAAATCCTTTGTAAGAGATTTATATATGATTTATGAGATAATCTGATATATTGGGCTTTTATGCTAATGTTTTAAAGAAAAAATGTGAAAATTTAATCTATTTTAATAACCCTCTTTTCAATGATGTGATTTATTAATTGTTGATGTGTTTAGGTTTTGAGTAATCTCACTTTGGGTGATGGGTTGTCACATTTGGTGGTATTAGAGCTCTAGGTACGTTGAGTCTACAGGGACACTAGTACTTAGGACTAGGATGATAATTAAGTAATGAAAATGACATGAACATAATGCATACTTCCTGAATATAGTACTTGGATGCCCTATCCAGGTATTCATATATTGAAGGAAAGGCAAGTATGGAACTCTTTGATTTTTATCTTTCTAATTACCCTGATCAAGTAGTCATTTGGAAACAATTCAAAGAGCATAGTAATTAAGAAATCATGGTGAACATATCTTAATCATTTCTAAGAAAAGGTGAAAATCATGTTGTAACTTGTTAAAATTTGGTACGTTTGATGATTAAAGAAAGAGATCTGACACCAAGAAGCTTAAAAATAAAATGAAATAAGTGAAGAAGGAGTTCCCCAAACTATAGTTCTAGAAAATAATGGAATAAAAAAGAATTGAATATGTGTTAGTGCAATAACATGATGTGTAAAATTAATATAAGAATGTGAGAACTCCAATGAACATTGTGATATGAGATAATAAATGTGGATAAATATGGATGGATAAAGAGGAACCTGAGTTAATCTCAGACCCACCCCTATGTGAAAAAAGAGGCTAATGTAAAATTATCATGATATATATAAGAAATTAAAAAGGATTGGTCCATGTTGAATGTATAAGAATGAGGAATGCGATGAACTAACCCTTAAAAGAGTGTATATGAAACGTGATAAATGAGAAGATACATAGAGTATGATAAATGACTAATATGAAAGAGTAATAAGGTATGATAATCATGATAATTCCTATGCAGTTGGCATGGAATCCAAGAAAAAAGTGAATAAACATTAAAAGTTGTAACTTATTTACTAACAGTAGGACTTATAACCCCTATGTTAGAAATTCTTGGGATGGATGACTATACTATGAAAGTTATACCTTTCCCCTTTTCCTCTATTTTCTCAAGATGCTTCCTTCAAGTGAATCTTATGACACTTGGTGTGTGAGGATTTGATGTAATCCTAGGGATATATATCTTGGTGTAATATGTGGCTATTTTGGACTATAGTTCTAGGATCATGGTGTTTTTTATAGGGACGCCTTTTAAGTTTTCAAAGAAGTTAGGAAGATCATTTCATCATTTTGGGTACCGACCATGATGGTAGAGAAGATGATAAGACAATGATATGAGGTTTTCTTGACACATGTAGTGGATACCAAGGTTATAAGTTCTAGAATCTGGGGTGTATTAGTGGTACCTGAGTTGGAGACATTTAGATGAGTTCCTGAGGTGCTCTAGAGACTTTTTGATAAGAAGAAGAATGATTCTACAATTATATAGCTAACGACAATGGCACTAGGTGTATAGATACATGAAATCATGACACATGACATCAAATAAGAGTGGTGAAGTGGAAATGTGGTGGGCCTATAACCCATAGATTGAGGAGGAAGGTCATTTCTTTAGTGGACATGTTGTGACATCACCATGAGATGTCAGAACCTTGGGGTAGGTAGAAGACGATATGCATGGGAGGTAACCATCCTTTTTTTGTTAGAGATTTTGGGGGAGAAATCCTTATTAGGGGTTAATGGTTGTAAGACCCCTGACCTGGATTAATGCCTAATCATGATTGATTATCTTAATAGGTGATGAGATGCCTGATTAAACCTTTTTTATTCTTTGATATCAGTTAATTACGCTATGTTTCAAGTTTGGTCCAGTTTGGACACTGTTTGAGCAAATTAAGCAATTTTGTGCATATTTGGATTTGTATGCAATTTCCTCACATCTGATGTTTTACTTGTAATTTTTCACGTGATTGTTGTGTCTCACATGTTTTTATATCATTTTGGAGTTAGTTACGACATGGGGCTCCTATTTTCACCTTGGTTTTGTGCATGGCATCTACTTAGGATTTTCCTCTCATAGATGGGCTACCATGGGTGCATGAAAGATGGGTTTATTCTGAGTGGGGCCAATAGCTATTTTGGGAGCCAAGTTTTGGTGGGCCACCTGAACCCCCCACTAATGTGGATTTTCTAGGTTGCATGGGATGGATTATGTGATGACCCCAATTTCTATATACTTTCCTTAGTGACATAAATAGGTATGTGTGCACTCATATCTATAGATGTCAAAAGGGAAAATATTAGAAATTAGGATAATCAACTAAAATTAGAGATAAGCCAAGATCATGTTCACATCATCAATTGATAGCCACACAACACCTCATTCATTGATAAAAGATAAAGTCATACATACTGATAAATGAGAAGGAAGAAGGATAAGTCTATGAAAAGAAAATATGATTATTACATAGGATCTATAACCTCCTATTACATCATCTAGAAGAATAAAGAAAACTATCTAACTGAAAGGACCAAGGTGAAAAGTGGAGATCTATCTATTATCCTACAAGCTCATTATTTAGTGGCTTCTGGTACTTTGAAATGCTTCATCTGTTGTTTGTACCTAGAAAATACGAGAAACAAAACATCAACAAAGTTGGTACGTGGAATTAAAAGCTATACTATGCTGGTATATAAAATACTCGAAATTTGGAGGAGAGAATGAAAACATTATTTAAAGGCAGAAAATCAGGTAATCTCAAGTTATTAGACTCATTTAGAATGAATATGCATTACTATGGTGGGCTTAGCACAAACATATATATTGGGCCATATCCCTACATACCTTGTACCATTAAGGATCTCCCTATATACCTTGTACCATTAGGGAGGTGCTACTCAACATTAATACTTTCCCTCTATAATAGGGAGATTAATGAGCACTACTAGTAACTACATTTCATGTTCTTGTTCATTTATATTCATAGTTATTCAAAGCAGAGATTGTCAATATACATACATCTACATCCAGCAATGTATTTCAAATACAAGCAAGCAAGTACATATATATTTAACACCTAGAAAATCTAGTCATATAATTATATCCACGTACCTTTAATTCTCAGATCTGGATTCCACAAGTCCTAGATTATGAAAAAGATAGTAGATCACCCTGAAATATAGAAAAACCCTAACATCACCATGAATTCTCATCAATCAACATTAAGGCCTATTATTATTAGGGTTTAGGTTATTTGGGATATCACTTTAGGATACTTATGATTTAGAGTTGGGTCCTGAGGTTAGGGTCATCAAGGTTATTCAAGGACATTTAAGTTATTAGGGTTTTACATAAATTGTATATAATATTCATAATAAGGTGAGAAAAACTAGAAATTAGGGTTTTTCTCCACTATTTAATCCAATATCATTCATAGATTAGGGTTTCAAATATCATGATGATCAGGGACCCCAAAATAAGTTTAAGATGTCTATAAGTTAGATCTAATAATGGGGGTGAGTTTTATTACACAAACAAAATGCATTAAAAGGTTATTAGTGATTGTACACCATATTTTTCAAAAATAGCTCAGATCTAGGTCATGATTATATTTTATTTATCTAGCTTGGATTTTTCTGAAGAAAAAGGTATATTTATTCGATAATTTCTGATAATCCTACCATTTTCTAGGGTTTTCATAAGTTCTGACCAATCAGGAAATTTTAAGGAATTAAATGAAAAATATATAAAAAATAATATGTGAGCTCTACCTCGCAGATCATGCGAGGGATCTGACCAACCAGACCCTCTCACTGACTCGCGAGCAGGCGCTCGTCCAAAGAGGGTCAGGTTGTACTCTAAAGTCAGGAATACCCCTGACTCCATTTGTTGGGCCCGTGTACGGGTAAGGGTGAGAAGGTAAAAAAGCATTCGTCTGAATGTTCCTACTCGCACCATGGCTGCAGTGAGGGACATGGGAGAGTTGGTTCGATCGGAGGTGGTTCCTAGGAAGAGTTGGGTTACGTTGACAATTGGGTTGAGTTCGCGGGCTGCCGTGGTTGTGAGGAGGTCGAGCTCATCGACAATGGTGGTATGGGCGTCGTATGCTGATCAAGACAGGGTGAAAATGGGTCGAGGAGTGAAGTTGAGGTTTACCTGCCCTCGGGTTGAAATGAGGGAGTTAAAAGCTCCACAGAGGTCTACTAATGGATTTGTGATCTTCCCACAGCTTCAAGATGGCTCCATCCTCGCCGGCGTGAAGCTTTTGGAGCTCAACTGCGGCAGCTAGTCGACCCAGGCCTCTTGACCTTTGCGGCTCTAGCCGATGGTGTTGATCATCCCGCTGAGGTCCCTTGATTGTGTGGTTGCATTCGATTGAATGGAGAGAGCTACTGGAGCGAGGGGAAAGTCAAGAAAGGTGGGGCAGAGCTCGCTTGAGGTCGGGGAAATGGGGGCAAGTCCCGGTGGAATAGGTAGTACGGAAAGATTAAAGAAAGGTCAGAGAAGCCTTTGGGGGTCTTAAATAGACGCGAGGTGGTGTAGAGGGCTAAGCCCTAATTCATGTGTCACCGCCAGTGAGAAGTGCGGGAAAGTGGGGGATCATTCTCCCTGATCCAAGGGAGTTAGGTGACGTGGTCACCACCGTTGGGATCGCTCGGGTGAGACGGAGCCGTCCTCCAAATATCTCTCAGTGAAGAGGTGAGAACTGGGTGTGAGGGGTTTTGGATGGTCGTCGCTCTATTGGGGCCGAAGCCTGGGTCCTGTGGGAGGTAGGATACAAAGTCTCCCCCCGTTGGATTGTTGATCAATGGCCAAAAAAGCTCGGCCTATATCAAGGCATGCGTCCAAGCCTTCAAAGGCTGCGTGACACATTTAAATAAAAAGGAAATTCGAGACTTAGGTCATAAGGTCCATAATAAGTGGAATATGCACCAAATTAAATTGGTCATATCTCCCAATTGGTTGATCCAATTGCAATAAAAATCTAGGGGTATCTTAATGATGTCATTAAGTAGCTAAGCTACAAATTTGGAGTCAAAATTTGATTGTAGATTATGTCAATTGATTAAAGTCATAAAGCTTATATTATTGACTTTATGTGATATTAGGAATGGTCTTAAATTAAATTGATAATCAATTTAGTGAGGGAAAAGTTCGAGGGCATATTTGGAATAATTAAAATTGTAGGAGAGAGAAAGTAAATAATATATACAGAAAAACTCACTCTGTCACATTCTCCCCTCCTTTTAAGAATTTTGTCCCCAAAATTCAAGCAGCCTGAAAAAGAAGTGGATATTTCTGCTCGACCTCTGACTTGAGCTCCCATGTGGCATCAGTTTGATCATGGTGACTCTAGAGAACTTTCACCATTTCAATATGATGATTATTGTGAAACTCCTTTGACTTGAAGTTGAGAATTCTGACTGGGGACTCAACATATGACAGATCATCCTTCAATTCGAGAGGCTCATGATTCAGAATCTGACTGGGGTCCTTGACATAGGGCTTCAAATTAGATACGTGAAACAAAACATCAACAAAGTTGGTACGTGGAATTAAAAGCTATACTATGTTGGTATATAAAATACTTGAAATTTGGAGAAAAGAATAAAAATGTTATTTAAAGGCAGAAAATCAAGTAATCCCAAGTTATTAGCCTCATTTAGAATGAATAGGCATTACTACGACGGACTTAGCACAAACATATATATTGGGCCCTATCTCTACGTACCTTGTACCATTAGGGATCTCCCCGCATACCTTGTACCATTAGGGAGGTGCTAGTCAACATTAATACTTTCCCTCTCTAATAGGGAGATTAATGAGAACCACTAGTAACTACATTTCATGTTCTTGTTCATTTATATTCATAGTTATTCAAAGCATAGATTGTCAATATACATACATCTACATCCAGTAATGTATTTCAAATACAAGCAAGCAAGTACATATATATTTAACACCCAGCAAATCTAGTCATATAATTATATCCATGTACCTTTAATTCTCAGATCTGGATTCCACAAGTCCTAGATTACGAGAAAGATAGTAGATCACCCTGAAATATAGCAAAACCCTAAAGTCACCATGGGTTCTCATCAATCAACATTAAGGACTATTATTATTAGGGTTTAGGTTATTTGGGATATCACTTTAGGATACTTATGATTCAGAGTTGGGTCCTAAGGTTAGGGTCTTCAAGGTTATTCAAGGACATTTAAGTTATTAGGGTTTTACATAAATTGCATATAGTATTCATAATAAGGTGAGAAAAACTAGAAATTAGGGTTTTTCTCCACTATTTAATCGGATATCATTCATAGATTAGGGATTTGAATATCATGATGATCAGAGACCCCAAAATAAGTTTAAGATGTCTATAAGTCAGATCTAATCATGGGGGTGACTTTTATTACACAAAGAAAATGCATTAAAAGGTTATTAGTGATTATAGGCCATATTTTTCGAAAAGAGCTCAGATCCAGGTCATGATTATATTTTATTTAGATAGCTTGGATTTTTCTGATGAAAAAGGTATATTGATTCGATAATTTCCGATAATCCTACCATTTTCTAGGGTTTTCGTAAGTTCTGACCAATCAGGAAAATTTAAGGAATTAAACGAAAAAAATGCGAGCTCTGCCTCACGGATCATGCGAGGGATCCGACCAACCGGACCCTCTCACTGACCCACGAGCAGGCACTCATCCGAAGAGGGTCAAGTTGTGCTCTAAATTCAGGAATACCCCTGACTCCATTTGTTGGGCCCTTGTACGGGTAAGGGTGAGAAGGTAAAAGCATTCGTTTGAATGTTCCTGCTCGCGCCATGGCTGCAGCGAGGGACAGGGGAGAGTTGGATCGATCAGAGGTGGTTCCTAGTAAGAGCTGGGTTACGTTGACAATTGGGTTGAGTTCGTGGGCTGAAGGCAGTTGTAAGAAGGTCGAGCTCATCGGCAATGGTGGTATGGGCATCGTATTCCAATCAAGACAGGCTAAAAACGGGTCGAGGAGTGAAGTTGAGGTTTACCTGCCCTCGGGTTGAAATGAGGGAGTTAAAAGCTCCGCGGAGGTCTACTGATGGATTTGCAATCTTCCCGCAGCTTCAATACTTTGCAATTCGATAGTTTGTTTTGATGTTGTATGGTTCGACCATTTTGTATCAATTAATGGTTTGGGTTTATCTTCTATCTTTGACTCTTTTATGTTTGTGAAATGAATGTAATGATTCTCTCCCAAGTGGTTCAAGTCAATTGTCTTATTTCTCTCTCAAATGATGGTTTCTCTCTAAATGCTTTAAGTTGAGTTTCTCTTGTTTCCATAACTTGATGGTTGGGCTTCTTGTGCCAACCGATGAAGGCTACTTAGTTGCTACCTTCAATCTTATTTTGTGCTTAAAAATGATGGCTTTATTTCCTCTCACAATCGATGGTTTTGATACTCTCTCAATGACTAATTTGGTGGTCTTACTAGATTCACAATAGATGGCTATCCTAATTGCTAATTTGTTGATTTATCCAAATGTTAAATTGATTTTACTCTTTAGGTTCACAATTGATGGTCATCCTGTTGTACAATTGTCTCTAAAAGACCTGCTAACTCTGCCTAAGCTGCTAGGTCACCTCATCATCCTTCATGGAACAAAACTACTTGGTACGCCCAACCTGGACACACTAGTAGCACATTCTACTCTCATACCATGGCCTCAACGGCCTTGTCACTGATACTAACATTGCACGGGTGGCTCCCACTGGTGGAAAACTGCAGGCTCTTCTTTTATTGGTTTACCACTAAGCCTGTGCACTAGACCTCTACTAGGTTGGTGGTGTAGAAAACCTAGGCTTCTTGAAGTCTCCTGATGACTGCCCCTGGTTCTTGATGCATGGGTTTTTAATCATTTTCACAGGCATATTTTCCTTGATTTTATGTGTTGATTTGTCATTTATTTGATTAAGTATGCATGTAATGCTATCAATGGCCTGTTCTATCTAAATGCATCAAATTATATGATTTTTACTGTTTAACATAGTTTAATATTCATCCTGAGTACTTATCCACATTCTTGTGCATTTTCAGGTACAATCGAGCTTCACAGACTCGGTTCTACCGACACCAAAAGTCAGTGGTACCGACTTCATGTTAGAACTGGACCAAAAGACTCACCCAGATTCGGTACTATCGACACCCAAAGTCGGTAGTACCAAAACCTCATCAGTAAAATGCAAGAATGAATCACAGAAACTCGATAATGCTGAGTCCACAAGCTCAGTACTACCGAGATGGCATAAGTGAAGCAGTGCTCGAGCAACTTAAAGACTCAGAGCTATCAACACAAGTCAATAGTACTGACATTGTGATGAATCACGGCTACCCTAGAAACTTGGTACTACTGACTATCCAGTCGGTACTATCGAGTCTACCCGATCAGGCAATCTGAATATAGCACTCTAATCCAACGGCTAACGTTATTTCATACCTTAAGTGATTCCTATGACTCGAGGGGAGTTTGGCCAGACCTAAGGAGGTAGCCATTTTCTATTGCACAACACCATAGAGAGAGGAGATAAGAGCAAGGAATCGAAGGCTTCACCTAGGATGATCCAAACACCTCCGGAAGGCAAATCTGTAGCCGAAAGTTAGTAGATTGCATGCACGATGCAGGGGATCATCTCTATCAGCCATTCTCCAAGGTTTAGTTAGTTTTTCTAATGTTTTCCACATTTTTCAATTTCTCTACCATGTATTCATCAATGAAAACAATGTGGGGTTAAACCCATTGATTCCTTAGGATCCCGGAGTAGCCCAGATATGCATTGTAATTAATTTCCATGCATTAATATCATCTTTGTCCCTATTTTATAGATATAAATCTATGAAATTGTCTTGTTCTATTTATGTATGATCACCATACATAGATTATCATCCCTTAATCATTTTGGGAGAGACATTAAGGGTTTGAAAAGCATATATTTACACATTTATTGCACCCCTTGGGAAAGGTGGAGAATGAACGGGAGGAGAAACCCAGAGATTAATCATAAGACACCTAACTAATCAACCAATTACTATGGAAATGGGATTGGCATTAGAATAGGTAGTGAGCTACACTACGGGAGTGGGTAGTTATGACTACATGCTCTTTATCCAGGGATAGGGGTAATAGATATTATGTGTGGAGTAAATTGCGATGTTATCTGTGGTGAAACCATTGTCCTGAGGAATTCCCTTAAATCTGAGTAACTTATTTGTTAAGCTTATTTTGTTCTACAACTATTTCTGTTAAATCAAACCAATTCACTTTGACTGGCCTAGGTGATTAGACCATAGTTAGTAGTAGTATTATGGAGAACATTTCATGTGTTCAACTCGGGCCTCAAAAAGGCCTATATTACTTCGATACATTCACTTGTGTATAAAGTACGGTAAACACTTGTCAATTTTTTTGCACCATTGCCAGGGAAACGACAACATCATATACGACGAGTGTTACGGTCGGTCACACTAGGCCAACCCTTTTTTTTAGTTCTATTTCACTTAAAGCTGAATCATAACATCATTTTTGTTGCTATATCCACTATTATGTTCTGACAATTATTTCACTACTTTCATGTATTGGTGTATGGTGCATACTCGAGCCCATGATTATGGAGAGCCATCTTCATTGGGTTTTGGGCAAGCAGAACTCCTTCATAGAGAGAGGGAATTTGGAATATCTATAGACAGATTCAACCAAATTCCACCACTGGCACCTCCGCCTAAAGGATCTGAAACAACAAAAGAACCTAAGTTTGCAAAATCGGGTAATGGAGTAGAAGAGCATACAATAAGGGAGAGGATCAGAGTCTCTTCCTCAACAACTCAAAAGGGACCAATCAAAAGACAAGACATCTATGTGGGTATCTACAAGATAGATCCAGGGTTGATCTCTTTAGTCAAATCCCAAGCTTTTCATGGTCAAGTTCTGAAGACCCAATGATGCACATCAGTAACTTTGTTGAGAACTGTGATATTGTCAAAATAGATAGAGTATCAGTGACTGTCATACATCTGAAACTATTCCCCTCATTTTGAGCAGACAATGCAAAGTTATGGTTTCACAATCTCAATGATGAGTGTATAGAGATGTGGGATCAGATGATCGACACCTTCTTCGAGCGTTACTTTCCTCCACAGAAGACAAATGACCTAGTGAAGAAGATCCATAATTTTACACAACAGACTGACGAATCCTATTCTAAAGCATGGGAGAGATTCCAAAATATGTTGTAGAAGGTACCTCAACATGGTATTGACTTTTTGGGGCAGGCAAAGATCTTCTACTACGATCTACATAAGGGAGAAAGAACTAAGCTTGATAGTACAGGAGTAGGGTTCTTCCTCAACAACAAACCCACCCACTGTCATGAGATATTGTAAAACATGTCCAAGAACCAGTCATGGGGCAATGAGAGAGAGCTTCCGCCAATTGTGAAAAGTGTCAGGGAGTCCAAGGCAATCTCTGTGTTAAATGAAAAGTTGGATATGGTTGCTAAAAAGTTGTGCGCTAAGGACGGACCACCTCTAGAAAAAGAAAATGAAGAGTGCATGTTTGTGAGCCAACAATAGCAGTATAGGAGCAATGAATATGCATGGAGGAATGATCCCAAGTTTTCATGGAAGGATCCCAACAATTTCCAATAAGCTCCATCTCAGGCACAACAACCCAAACCACAACAGTTCGGTGTCTAGGTACACTATCAACAAGAACAAAAGAAGATTGACTGTATTGAAGAGATGTCGGGAAACCTGGTCAGTCAAAATGAAGTGTTTATAGGTCAAACTCAGAGAGAACTCCAAAATCAAGGGGCACGGATTTGCAGCAAAGAAACTTAGATTTCTCAAATAGCAGCAGATGTGGGTACATTGAAGTAGCCAAATAGCAGGAGTTCCCAACAAATCTTAACGTGCCTTCTGGAAATCAACACGTCAAGGCAATTCCACTCAATAGTGGTAAGCCGTTGTTGAATTATGCACCAACAAGCTCAGAAGTAGGTGAAGTTATAGGAACAACATCTCAGACTGTCACAACAGATGCAGACAAATCGAACGTGTTGGAACAAGATAAGACAACTGAGGAGCACACTGATGAGGTGGAGGATACAAGATCAAAAGCATATATTTTTCCTCACTAGATGACACCAGTGACCCCAGGCATATATTCTGCCTCACTAGATGACACCAGTGACACCAGTTCCCTTTCCAAACAGCTTGAAGGCAACCAAAGTAGATCGTTAGTTCTAAAATTCTTAGATGGCTTCAAGAAATTATTTGTCAACATTCCACTCATTGATACAATTGATCAGATACCATCGTATGAAAAGTTCTTGAAAGACATAATCAATAAGAAGAGAAGTATACCTGAGGATGATGTTGAGGTATTGAAAGAGCAGGTGAGTGGTTTTATTTTGGGAACACTACCTCCTAAAAGACAAGATCAATTTGTCTCAACATCACATGCTTCATAGGAAAGACCAAGTTCGATGAAGCTCTATGTGATTCAGGGGCTAGTATTAACCTCATGCCTTTATCAACTTTCAAGAAGCTAGGTCTTAAGGAGACGAGGAAAAGTAGTATGCCTATTGAATTGGCAGAAAACTTTGTGGTCAGGCCATATGGCATTTATGAATATGTCTTTGTGAAAGTGGATAGATTTGTTTTTCATGTTGATTTCATGGAAATGGAAATGCAGGAGGATAAAGGCAACAAACTCTTGCTAGGTAAGCCATTCCAAGCCACTACTAATATGATTCTAGAAATGGGAAGAGGATGTCTGACCATGGGCACCCATGGTGACCGGTTTGAGATTAAGATGCTTGAGCTCTCAAATGAAAGAGGGGATACAGCACAATGCAACATGTTGCAGCATAAGGAGGGCAAGGTTTCTCTATGTTTGGGGAAGCCATTCCTTGACATGGCTCATGTGATGACCAGGAAGAAAAAGACACTCTAGTAGTTGATACAATTGAAAACACTAAGGTGATCTCATTAAAAGAAGCAATGCATTACCCATATGATAGAGAAGAAGGCTATGATCTGGCTACCATAAAGGAGGTCATTGTTGATTCCTTGATGCAGACATATCAATAGTTACCCTTGGAAGCATGATTTATGAATAAAATAGAGGACAACACACACAACTGCTCATTAGAGGAGTGTTTATTGATGTTGAAGGTGGTACCTTATTATTATACAAGATATTTTGAAGACTCAGAAGTACCTCACCTACCATTGGTCCCATCTCTGCTGAGCACATCTGAGTTAGAATTGAAGTCATTGTCGCCACATTTGAAGTATGTCTTCCTGGCTACAGAAGAGAATCTCCTGGTCATCATATCATCGTCCTTGAGTGGTGAAGAAGAGAAACAGTTACTTACTATATTGAAGAACCATTGAGCTACTTTTGTGTGGTCCATAGAAGACATCAAAGGAATCTCTCCTAGTTTGTGTCAGCATAAAATTCAGATGGAAGAAGGAGCTAAGGAGACAGTTCAACCTTAGTGATGACTAAATTTGATCATGACTGAGGTACTCAAGAAATAAGTGGGCAAGCTCCTTTCAGAAGGTATCATTTATTCAATCTCAGATTCTATGTGTGTTAGCCCAATGCAAGTAGTTATTAAGAAAGGAGGGATCACTATCACAAATAATGCTGCTAATGAGTTAATCTCAACTAGGTTAGTGACAAGGTGGTGTGTATGCATATACTATCGACATTTGAATTTCTTCACTTTAAAAGATCATTTTCCTTTACCTTTCATTGATCAAATTTTGGAACGAATTGTCGGTCGTTCAGACTTTTGCTTCCTCGACAGGTATTTTGATTATAATCAGATTTCAATTGAGCCAAATGATAAGGAGAAATCTACTTTCACTTATCCTTGTGGAACATTTGCATATACACAGATATCATTCGGCCTTTGTAACGCCCCTATCGCCTTCCAACATTGTATGCTTGTCATCTTTTTTGATATGGTAGAACGGTGCTTGGAAGTGTTCACGGATGATTTTTCTGTGTATGGGGAGTCATTCAGTGATTGTCTGTACAATTTGGACCAGGCTTTACAAAGGTGAGAGGATACTCACTTAGTCTTGAATAAGGAGAAGTTTCATATGATGGTGAGTGAGGGCATAGTGCTTGGACATATGGTGTCCAACAAGGTCATGGAAGTAGACCCACTTAAGATAGAAGTTATCTCCAAGCTACCTCCACTGACATTGGTGAAGGGAGTAAGGAACTTTTTGGGAAATGATGGGTTTTACCGTTGTTCATCAAAGATTGTTCAAAAATTGCTAAACCTTTGTCAAAACTATTAGAAAAAGACGCAGAATTTTCT
Source organism: Alisma plantago-aquatica (assembly GCA_963693085.1). Classification (NCBI taxonomy): domain Eukaryota; kingdom Viridiplantae; phylum Streptophyta; class Magnoliopsida; order Alismatales; family Alismataceae; genus Alisma; species Alisma plantago-aquatica. Next base: position 974,770,514 of record OY856409.1, read on the forward strand.
TTCGATGATCAATGCTTGAATGCCTTTGAAGTATTAAAGGAGAAGTTTAGATGTGTACCTATTGTGCAGGCTCCTGATTGGAGCCTACCATTTGAGCTGATGTGTGACACATCAGATTATGCAGTGGTAGCTATGTTGAGTCGACACAAAGATAAAGCTCCTACGATCATATATTATGCATCCAAAACCTTGAATGATGTGCAACTCAATTATAAAACCACAAAAAAACTCTTAGTAGTTGTTTTTGTGTTTGAGATGTTTTTCTAATACCTAGTTGGGGCTAAGGTGATTGTTTGGACCAATCATGCTTCCATAAAATACATGTTACGAAAGAAAGATGCAAAACCTAGATTAATTAGTTGGATTTTACTTTTATAGAAATTTGACATAGAAATTAAAGTCAAGGCAGGGGTGGAAAATGTGGTAGCAGATCACCTATCTGTGTTTGAAAGAGTGAATGAAAAAGATGTAGATATCTCTATTGTTGAGGATTTTTTGGATGAAAAACTTTTTCTTTTAAGACCAAGGATCCCTAGTTTGCGGTTATTTTAAACTATTTATCCTGCAAAGAGATGCCTGCAGATTGGGGGTACCAAGAAAATAAGGGATTTTTTCATTCATTGAGGTTTTACATCTGGGATGACCTGATTCGTCTTAAATAATGTAGGGATGGACTTTTGAGGATGTGTGTACCCGAATGTGAGGTTGAGAGCATTTTATTACACTATTATTCGTTACCTATAGGAGGGCATCACTCTATCTCTTGGACTACAGCCAAAGTTTTAGAGAGCGGATTCTATTGGCCAACACTATTTAAAGATGCATATGATTTTGTTTGTCATTGTGATTCATGTAAACGCACAGGTAACATTTCTAAGCGACATGAGATGCCGCTAAATGTGTTTTAAGAGGATGAAGTGTTTGATCTATAATGCATTCATTTCATGGGTCCAATCGTGTCATCTAATTCTAATCTCTACATTTTTCTTACGGTTGACTATGTATCTAGGTGGGTGGAGGCAATTCCAACCCGCACCAATGACACTCAAGTTGTGTGTAGATTTGTGAAGGATAACATTTTAGATTGATTTGGTGTCCCCCGATTGTTTATTAGTGATGGTGGATCACATTTAACCAATAGCCAATTTGGAGCCTTATTGAGTAATTATGGGGTGAAATATTGAGTAGGTACTCCCTACCACCCACAGACACTAGGTCAATTTGAGGTGTCCAATAGAGAAGTGAAGAAGATTTTATAAAGGATAGTTTCAACTAATAGGACAAATTGGAGTTTTGTTCTTAATGATGCTCTTTGTGCATATAGTACGTCCTACAAATCACCTATAGGAACGATGTCTGTAAGGTTGGTTTATGGACGTGCTTGCCATTTACCAGTAGAGCTTGAGCATAAGGCGAAATGAGCATTGAAAAAGCTAAATTTTGGAATGGATGAAGTAGGTAGGAAGAGAATGTTAGAGTTGAATGAAATAGATGAACTTAGGATGGATGCTTATGAAAGTTATAGGATTTATAAGGAGAGGATAAAGAATATTCATAATAGGCACATCTAAAATAGGGTGTTTCTCCCAGGACAAGAGGTTCTTCTTTTTAATTCTTGAATTAAGTTACATCTGGGGAAATTGAGGTCCAAATGGAGTGGACCATTTGTGATTGAGCAAGTTTTTCCCCAAGGTTTTGTGAAGATTATAGATGGGACTAGGTCATTCCTTGTTAATGGCCAAAGATTGAAGAACTATTACGGTGGGAAAGTGGAGCCAAGAATAGAAGAAGTGCAACTTACGGCAATCCATTAGATTCTTGCTCTTAGGAATGTCAAGTCTAGGACATTAAATAATGGCGCTTGTTGGGAGAAAACCCAACATTCATTTCTCTTTATTCATGTTCATTTTAGCATTGTAGTTGTCTTTTCATTATTATTTATTAGAAAAAATGTACCTTAACTCGTTTGTGGAGTGTGCAGATTTTTTACAAGGTCGGCACTACCGAGTCCCCAAGTTGGTATTACCAAGTTTTCATCAGAAAGTCACCCACACAAGAAAGCCAGACTCAGTACTATCGACTCTACCAGTTGGTACTACCTAGTATTTGAAGATTTTTGAGAACCTAACTGATAAGCACTCGGTAGTATCAACATATGAGTCAGTACTATCGACTTTTTAGCACTCTCATGGTCGAAACGCTGAGATGGAATCTCAAAAGTAATGAGAAAGAATTGCCAACTCGGTACTACCGACGGACTATTTGGTAGTACCGACGCATGACATCAGCAATTTGTGGGCACTCAATTCAACGGAGGATGTGGTCTTCATCTCATGATTGCTAGCACCGATCCACAACTCAAGTCGGTACTACCAACTTGGACTTGGTATTATTGACTCCAAGCAATCTGTGCTCGAGACATCATCAAACGTCAGTCGTCGATACATTCGAGCCATAGATTCATGCTTGCAACTCAATACTACCGACACAAAAGTTGGTAGTTCTAACTTTGCCTGACTCTGCTATATAAGGAGGGCTGGTGAATTTGTTTTACTCACACCACTTCCTCAATGCCTCCTGCAACTCAGAGTAAAGCTACATCGGGCATCAATTTTCTTCACCGAGCCTCTCTTTCTTCATCCTCCTTCTTACATCATCTTTATGGCACCAAGGAGAGGCTCTTATACATTAGAGGAGCAAGGAGAGTTGGTCCCTCGACACACATTCATTCAACATCCATTTTTGAGATCAAGAAGGTGTATGAAGAGATTCAGACAAGGACGATAGTACCAACACGATATGGAGATCGCGCCATGATTGAGTGAGCAGGCTTCACCAATAAAATGTTGTGGGTGTGTTAGAAGTAGTTAATGGATGGAGATAATCCTTTCTTCAGTGGCTGGCAGACTTACCTAAAACTCATCCCCGAGTTCTTGGCATCGCTAGAGGTTCTTGTCACCCCCGAGAAACAATTAGGAGGCAAATGGCCAAAGGCAAAGTCAGCTTCCGCCTCTTCAACAACAACTACTCCATCACTCTGTGGGCATTCAACAACATCTTCAACTGGGCACACATTTCGAGAGGCTCTGCCCCTTCATATTTCAACTACGTCCTGGCTTGGGAGCAGCTGACTGAGGTGCCAGAAGGCTTTCACATCATCTGGTACATCAACTCAATTATTGACATTGACCACCCCTTTGCTCGAGTTCTATACCGCCTTTCCACCAACACTATCTTCGCTCGTTCTGGCCAAGCCCAAGGGAAGGTCCAAAGGATGAACCTCTACTTCTTACATAGGCTATTGGAGGGAGAGAATGTCAACTTTGGGGCCTTCCTTCTCCTCCATATGATCTCATTTCAGTGCAATGTGATGAGGAAGGTGTCGATTGTATTTGGAGGTCTCATCACCCAAATTGACTACATCTCTGCCTTGACTTGTCAACCCTCACGCCGATGGAAAATACAAAGAAACTGGACCTCTAGCATTTCCATAAGGTGAGCCTCCTCAGCTTGCACAACATGGTGTATCCAAGCTACAAACGTCGAGGATGGTTCCAGGAGAGTAGCCTCCCCGACCCCATCTTCAACCTGCGAGGAGTAACCCATATTCAGTGGCCACTAGAAGAGGGAGAGGAAGCAGACTAACCCAGGGTAGTAGCCCAGGATGACAACGAGAAGCAAGGTGATGATGGTGACTCTGACGATGACGTTGAGGAGGTGAAGCCCATCATCCCTATTTCCCGGAGAGAAGTCCCGTGCAAACAGGCCCGCACCTACGCTACCTCGACTTCATCTGCCCTATCCTCTTCTCAAGAGGAGCAAGACCCGTACAACATGGTGGGTATGTTATAGGAAATCCAGACAGGATAGCAGCACCCTCAGGCGATGTTAGTTGGTGTGCAAGAGATACAAGGATAGTTGTACCAAAACAAAAAAGTGATATATGAGAATGAATGCCTTCTCTTGGCCAACCAAGAGAATGTTCACATGCTCTAGCAGTAGATGGAGAAATATCAACAACCCTTCTTTGACCATTATTGGAACTAGGGGTACTTTTGAGGGTATCCGCAGCTACAATAGATTCCACTGTCGGATCTATCTTTTCAGGGGATGTTTTCTCCCCACGACACCAACATGCCATAACCACCTCATCCATTTTGAGCAATGGTACCACTGTTTCACCTCTTGAGTGTGAGTATAGACCATGTGGACATAGTCCTATTCAAGCATAGGGGGTTGCTGGAACAACATTCTATCGTAGTTTTTATTGCATTTTTATCTTAGTTTTTTTGGTTAATGCAATGTTAGGATCCACAACTATCTAGTGTAATCGTGGAGCAGTAATGCATGGTTGTGTATACCGAATAGATTGTATTCACATGTATTTGTGCATAGAAATGGGCAAAACTTTATAACTTAATTGTGACATCTTTCCACAACACAACTTGAGGAAGTGTTTTGTTATGACCCACACCAAAGTTAACTAGTAAGTATCATGATAACAACATCATTAAGTTAATTGAGATAAGTTAAGTGCTTATGTGGTGATTAGTGCTTTGATCAATTGTTACAATTTAATGGGAAAATTTGCATGCCTTCAGGTTGTAGAGGATTTCATGCTTGAAACCTTGCAAAAGAAATCACGCAAATTAGACATCCGAGGCAAAAGATACAACATTTTCTAGTTCTTTGGTCCAAATCTGCAATTTTCCCAATTTTTGGCTATAATTTCCTTTCTTTTCGCTTTCTTCCTTATTCTTTCACCCAATAGAACAGATTCGCTTGAAGCGGCGCACAGAGCAGCTCCTAGCCCGAGCGGCCACAGTAGAGGAGAAACTAGGGGTGACTTCTTGAGCCTTAGCTCCGATCTGTGGCGCCCTGTCTACCCTTCTCCTTCCTCTACCCTTCTCCTTCCTCCTCTACCTTGCCCTAGTGGCGCCCCCTACCTACTTGAGCAAGCAGCGGCCGACCTGCAGCAGGTGTTGTGCCGGCCAGTAGCAGGGCACCAGCCAGAGCTCCTTTTGGGCACAACCAACACTCCGAAACGATGCCATCAAGTTCGGCCTTGAGGCCGTAGCAGGAAATCCGCAGCTCCTAGCTGCGTTTAGGCACCCACCCAAGGTTTCTCTTCCACCTGTAAGGGAGCAAAGCACCTACTTCTAGCAGCAGGTCCGAAACAGGGCCATTCTTGGTGAGGAGCAGCACCAAGCAATGCCTTTGAGTCTGGCCTTGAGGCCTAAACACAAATTCATACCTCCAGCCACAATCTAGCACTCAGCTAGCTTCCCCTTTCAACATGTGCATGTGGAAGCTACTATTCGATTGCAACAGGTTGAATTCTAGGTTATTCCAAGGTAGAAGAAGACCTGCGTGTACCCAGAAATTGGTCTCTCAACGCATTTCCAGTCAAATTCGGACATCTCGAACCGCGGTGAGTAGAATCTCACTCCCCAAAGCAAGTATTAACTCCATGAAATGGACGAATTTGGTTTGATCTGTGTTTGTCGTAGTTAATAGCGTATACCTGGGTGTCGTACAGTGTCGGCGTTGCCTGATGTTAAATTTTACGTTTTCTTATTTACATTTGCCCAACCCAAATTATTGATCGATTTAGTATGATTTGGATTAGTGTAATTATATGGTTGATCAAAACCTAATTTGCTCAGTTTAAAAGTGGAAAATAGTAGCACACTACCAGTAACTATACGGTTTGGGTATAAACCCAGGTTGTACAATTTTAGTAATTAATTTGATGCACAATTTCAAAGAAATGACGATGACATGAAAATGTTCAAGAAAACCTAGTTGCACGCTCCCTACTATACTTAATGTGAGTAGTTTATTAACTATACAAATTGACACATTTACCAAAGAAATCATTTGAAATTCTCAATTAATATTAATAACTCATGCCATAATAAGAAATTTAATTATATGATGCACAAACTAGGACTAGGGTTAATGTGCATACTTTTTGAGGAATTTCAGATAATTTACAGATGCTATCGACAATTTCTCATATGTCAGGTAATTTACTCTTATTAGTGCATTAAGAGGTCCAATTGCATGATTCTAGTGTATAAGTGCCAAGTTGACATGTATTCTATTTATTTAAGAATTTTAGTCTGCCTGCATGCATAATAACGTTGATTTCTCAGTAAATTACAAGTGGACATGTATTTAGTTTATTTAAGAACTTGAAATCTGCCTGCATGCTTAATATGTTGAATCTCTTAGCATTTGCAATGCTTGAATATACTGCTCTGTCAAATTTAGAATGATATTCATGTCGTGTTGTAAAGTTCAAGTAAATAGACACGGTACCATAGAGATACCAAAGCTAAGAACAAGTAAGAGAGAGATGCACGGTAGAAAGAGCTTTTCTAGAATAAAAAAATAATGGATTTAAGGGCTCTGATACCGTAGAATCCCTATGAGAGGTGTGTGCCTTAGGGATGAAATGACCTACCCTGGCAGTGCGTCCAGTATATGGGGGTCGGAACACACCCACAGAGCATGCGGGGAGACGAATCCCTTGAGGAAGTCTCCTAAGAAAATATAGGTTACCCAACATGAACCAGAAGTCCCGGTGGAAACCCAGAGGTACCCACAGAGCATACCAAGTTGAGGCCCACAGAGCATCTCAGACCCTTCGCCTGTGTACTCAGCCTAGAGGAGGAGTCCAGTTTATTGCACCATAGGAGTTTCGAGGCCAGAGAGCTAGTTTTCTTGTTGCAGACCAGGACAACAGTTAGACTTAGCTATCTCGGGGTGTCAGTTAAGTCTTGTACGGTGGAATCGTAGTTTCCTACAAATCTTCATATGTAGAGTACAGTGCATATGATCAGGGCATAAGATAAAATATGTTCATATAGGTTCACAGAGTTTCTATAAGTTGAAGAGTTAAGAAAGATTTGAGTTAGGTTCATAGCAGTTGTCCATTAAATGAAATTTTAGTATTCTCTGTTAATTAATTGTATCTAGAGCTTTGTAGCAATTGTTATCATAATGAAAAGTTGGCATCTTCTGTTTTTTAAATTATATTGCTTATATCTACTCAGTATAGTATTAGCTTGTATTTTATTCCAATTAACAAACATAAAGTGAGTTATCTACGATGGTTGGGTGAAATTTTATTCACTGAGCCGGTAGCTCACCAACCTTTTCAAACATTTTTCAGGTCAGTGTCAGCACGAGCAAGTTGAAGGATCGTATCACCCAAGTACTTAGAAGGTAGTTTTTAGTTAGTTTGAGGTCTCTTGGTCCTTTCCCCTCGGTCCTTGGGCATGTGGCATGGTATAGAGAGAGAGAATGAAATGTAAAATGCAGTTTATTTTTCAATTAACTGTTGTACTTTATATTCTGCAAGTAAGATGTAATATGTTGTTTAATCCCCCAGGTATCTTTCAAGATTTTGAAATAGTAAGTTTGCTTCCACAAGTTTATGTAAGATTTCAGTATTTTCCAAATTATAAGATTCTCCTTTATGCAAATTTTAAGTGATTAAGAAAAGAAAAAGTTAAGGGTGGTTTATCGAGGGTGACTCCCCAGTCTCCGAGGTCATTAGAGGTGGCATGGGGATTGGAGCATCACAATTAATTTTGGTATCAAAACATAGGTTGAGTATGAAGTTACTCTAAGTCAAGGTTAGGGGACGATAAGAAACCAATAGGATTAGGACTTATGTGTCTTCCTTCTAACTACAATATTCTAACTGGAAGTGTTCTGTTATAATATTGGAGATGGTAGGAAAAGGTCATGGTCATGACGACCAAGTTGAGAGCCACATTGGACCTGACCCTCAGTTGATAGGTCCAGGTGGTGGAGATGATGTGGATGAGGCAACAAGATGTGTAGAGGAGTTTGTGGATGTTGATAAGCGTTATGAGAATAGGAAGAGACCCAGAGACTTCGGTAGAGGACAACCTATTAGCGGTCACCAAGGAAGTGGTGGTGGGTTCTTCTCGAAGCTTGGATGTGGTTTTGCCTGTTTCAGTAAACAAGGATCTGAAGATGTGATGTCTTCTCAGAGTAGGGAAAGATCTAGTCCAGGGAGATGGAGCTATATGCCAAGAGGAAGGTCATCTGGATCATCAGCTTCAGTGATAGGTCTGCCAAGGAGAAAGGTACCGAGGTGTGATATCTGTGGAAGGCCACACTCAGGAGAGTGTTGAGGAAACAAAGTTTCAAGGATGTCATCAGTGTAGACAGATGGGACATATCAAGAGGAATTGCCCCCAATTACAGTAGTCAGCATCACAAGGTTCCCAGTCACAATACCAGAATATCCCGAGACAGGCACCAGCTGGAGGACCTGGTTCCTTCGTGGCTTCAGGTTCCCGAGGTGGTGCAACACCCAGTGCTAGGGAAGGACAGCAAGGACATCGTAGGGGAGGAAGAGCTTCAAGACGCTTCTTCTCTTTGACACCAAAAGTAGGTATTGTTTCTTCTTGAGTGATTACAAGAGAAATGTTTTTTTAATAGCATTTCAGTTATGGTTTTGATAGAATTGGGTGCTACTCACTTGTTCATACAATGTTCTTTAGCTTGTGAGCTTAACATGTTAACCTAGGAGTTACTGGTTGAGTTGTTGTTGAGGGTTCCGTTAGGTGAACGGACGGTGTTGACAGAGTTTTGTCCCGAATGTTTGTTGACTTTTGGTAGTTACACCATCACAGTTAATCTTATAACCCTAGATATTTACTCTTTTCAAGTTATCTTGGGTATGGATTTCCTAGAGACGTATCGAGTTCAGCTCGATAGTTGAAAGGAGGCTATCTTTCAACTGGGTGAATTTTCTTGTATCTTTTCTAGAGACAGGAAATTCTTACCTACGTGTATCATATCAGTCATCATAGCTGATAAGATGTTGCAGAAAGGTTGTGAGGCGTTCTTGGCACATGTAATAGATACTATAGCTGAGAAGAGGACTGTGAGCCTGTGGGATGTGCCAGTGGTCTATGAGTTCCTAGATGTTTTCCTAGATGAGTTGCCAGGTCTAACTCCTGAAAGAGAGATAGACTTTGAGATCTAGGTGTTGCTAGGTAGTCAACCTATAGTGCTACCAGCCTACAGAATGGCACCTACAGAATTGAAGGAACTCAAGATTCAGTTATAGGAATTAGTGGATAAGGGTTTCATTCGACCTAGTTCTTCTCCATGGGGAACTCCAGTCTTATTTGTGTAAAAGAAAGATGGAACTATGAGGCTATGTATAGACTAAATACAGTTGAATAAGATCACCATCAAGAGTAATTACCCACTGCTAAGGATAGATGATCTGTTTGATCAGTTGTAGCTTTCAGAACAAGATACGGGCATTATGAGTTTCTAGTCATGTCATTTGGACTGACTAATGCCCCAATAGCTTTCATGGATATGATTAACTGGATTTCCAAGCCGTTCTTGGATCAGTTCATAGTGGTTTTCATAGATGACATCTTGATCTATTCCATAGATGATGAGCAGTATGAACATCATTTGAGGATAGCATTATAGTTGTTGAGACAACACCAGTTATATGATAAGTTCATTAAGTGTGAGTTCCGGTTAGCTGATGTAACATCCCTGACCTGGGTTATGCCTTAACCCTAGAAGTTTTGCTTAAGCAAGATAATTATATCTTTAATTTTATCTTGTGAAAAGTAATTAAGGCCAAGAGGAACTTATGTTTCAATTTTGGTCCTGTTTTGATAATGTTGAAGCAATGTTTGCTTATTTTAGACTAAAGTACAAATTACCCAAGTTGAGGGGTTAACTTGCAAATGTTACTTGATAAATATTAATCAAGTTTTGAGGCATAATGAGAGTAAAAATGATGCAGAGGCATGACTTGTGATAGCTTGAGTATCAAGAAAGAGCTGATACAGCAATGTTTGTGCATTAAAACCTAGTTTTGGTGTAATGTGCAATTTACCCAAAACCTAGGGTTCAATATGAAAATTACCACTTCAAAATAGTCCCTAATGATTCTTGGCATCATTTAGAGAAAATAAAATGAGAGGGGCGTCTCATTTGAATTACTTTGTAGGAGAGAGAATCTTGATATTAAAATAATCAAGATTTAAGCATAATTGAAACCTTGTTTCAATTTAATGCAAAATAAATATATTAATTGAAATGCCTTTCAACCAAAATTAAAATGGTTTAATTCAGTTATGTGTGGAAGTCCTTGTTCTTTGCAAGGGACACAAAATATCTCAAGGAGGTGAAAAACCCACTCACATTATTATAAGAAAAAGAAATATCCACTCACTTATGGATATTATTATTAAATGGATTAAGGTTCTTAATTTGCTTTTCTATAATTGTGGATAATTGAGAAGAATAAGAGGCAAAGAGTATAGCCTCGTCCCTAAGGAAGAGAAGGAGTCAAGTGGAAATGATATGGGGGAGATAATTCCTACTTTCTCTCTCCTAATTGAATTTTTAATAAAAATTGCATATTAGCTCATTTATCCATAGAGTAAAGGGGGAATTTCGAATTCACTTCCACCTTTTTCTTGAAAAACGACCTTGGGAGCTTGGGAGCAAGAGTAGAACGAGCCCCAACCTGTTGGTAAGCTTCTTGACCCTCTTTCACCTTGAATCCATGGTGGAAATCACAAATCAATGCTTGATTTCTTCTGTTCTTCACTCCATCTTCAACCCTAGCCAATATTTTCACCCAAAAGCTTGAGGACAAGCCTAGGGGGAGTTTCAAAAGCTTCATCCAAAATTGTTTACGTGAAGATCCAAGCTTTGAAGCTCAATTGAAGGCAGGTTATATAACTTGAACCCATTTTCATTATTATTCAACTAGCAATCTTGCAATTATAATGATTCCTTCTAATTCTTGATTAATTACTTGTTGAAATGAGTAATCCCATGAAATTAGAAGTACTAAGAACTAAAGGGGAAAAGGTAGATGATGATGACATCATCTTGGGCACATTTCCCAAAGAAAATTACATTCCAATCGGTTTCAACAAGTTGTTCATTCGGTTTCAACAAAACCGTTTGAAAGCAAATGGTTTCATCAAACTGTTTGAAGCTAAACGGTTTCAAACCGTTTGGGAGAGTTGACCATGGTTGACCATTTGGAAAATTTGACGCTAATGTTGATGGTTAATGACCCATAAAATTTGATTAATTAATTCCAAAGGGTTCATCAATTGAGGATTAATCAATTAGTAAACCCTAATCAGGTTAAGTGCTGAAATTCAAATTGTTTGATTGAGATTTTTGGGTTTCTTAGCCCAAATAGTCTCAAGACCGTTTGGAGGTCACCCAAATGGTCTCAAGACCGTTTGGAGGTCAACCAAGACCATTTAGAGATCTAGGGTTAAGTATGGTTGAGTATTTGAAGGTCCAAAGATACCAGATTGAAATGCAATCAATTACTGATTTGATGATCAATCCAATGACCCAAACTCTAATTGAATTCCACAAATTTCAAGGATGGAATGGAGAAAACGGTCTCAAGACCATTTAGAGGTCATCCAAACGACCTCAAGACCATTTGGGGTCAGGTCATATCAAAAATTTGATGATGATTCATTAGTTGCAATGGAATCAATTCCACAATGTTGATCATTGATGGCTACTCAATTCAAAGCCCTAATTGAAGGTTTCTTGGGTATAATTTCTAGATCAATTGGGTTAAAAATGCTAATTTATGGTCTAATTGAAGGTTGATTCAATAGTTCAAGTAACAAAGAAATCAAGGCTTCAATTGATAATCGGTTCATCCATTGAAATCATGAATCGTGTAAGTGTTGAAAGGACTTTCTGGTCCATTCGGTTTTGAGAGGGTTTGGACCAAACGGTCTCAAGACCATTTGAGACCAAATGGCCCCAAACCATTTGAAGACCCAAGACCATTCAGTTTCAAAACTGTTTGGTGATGAAACCCCAAAACCGAATGGAGGTCAAATGTGATTCAATCATTTGGAAATTGAAGGTGATGATTGTTCCATTGATCCAATGATTGATAGAAATGATAATCAATGATAGGTATAAAGGTTGAATCCCTAAAGTACCTAGATGATTAGTACCTTTAAAGGGATAAACCCTAATTGCTTATAATAGCAATAACTCAGTACACTATGTTAATCATAGTTGTATATACTTGATCGTATGATTGATGTAACCAAATCAAGTGGAGAGAATGATAGAATGGAATTCATTTTTGAGTATGATCCATGTGGTGATTAAGGGTATGATCCTTAGTAAAGAGATCATAAAACCCTAATCATGAGCATAAAACCCTAATTGACAAGGTTATTGAACCCTAACCCTAATTCAGGGCAATTTTGAGTGAAACCCTAATCTAGGGTAAGGATGTAACCCTAATTGAGGGTGATGCCATATTAAACCCTAATTGAGGATGATTCCATGTGAAACCCTAATTGAGGGTGATGCCATATGAAACCCTAATTGAGGATGATTCCATGTGAAACCCTAATTGAGGATGATTCCATGTGAAACCCTAATTGAGGGTGATGCCATATTAAACCCTAATTGAGGATGATTCCATGTGAAACCCTAAATGAGGATAATGCCATGAGAAACCCTAGTTGAGGGTGATGCCATGGGAAATCCTAATCTAGGGTAATTCCATGTGAAACCCTGAATTAGAATAATGTTATGTGGAACCCTGATGTAATGATGTGATGTGAAATTTAAATCTAGGGTGATGCCATGTAATAATATATGAAACCCTAATGAGGGTATAATGGCCAATACACTAAAGTAGAGTGTGGATGACGTAATCAAGTAAGATGAGAATGTTACACCATGAAGGGTGAAATTGATAAACCATATGAATGGTAATATTGATACTTTAATATGTAAGGGTATAAGGGACAAGGTGAGGCTTAGATAATTATACATCCAACTCTATACATGTTATTAACTTGACATACATGTATCAACCCTATACACCTTACAAAGATGAGGACAGGACACTCTTAGGAGTGATGTATGCAACACTAAATAATGGTGTGGATAGTATTTTGAGAGTTGAGATACCTAAAGTGGTTGATAATGATATCAACGATGCCTAACCATTAGACAAGTCCATATCATTAAAGATAGCTAGACAAATCAAGTGTGTGACCTATGCACTATATGATAAAGGTGATAGGTGAGTGGTTAAAAGTATTAATACAAGATAAGTTTATAAATTCAAGTGAGTTAGAAGTGATGAGAAAAGTGATACATCAAGAAATGATAGATATCACATTCAACACTTCAGGATTGATACACCTTGATACACTAAATCCAATTTTAGTTGGATAAGAAACACATGAAATGTGTTATATAAATTGATACAATGAAATGTAAGGAGTTTGATACATTTTGATAAATATAGGCTAACATACCTTGAGAGAGGGGTTAAGACAAACTAATGAGTATGATGTAATCATACCCTGTAAAGGATGATAAATAAACTCATACCTTGCATTAATAATATTTAATGATATGTGATGAGAGCAATAAGCATGTGTGAATGCTTGTGATATTAAAAGAGGCTCTTAGAGGAGTGGAGAAATTAATTAGGGTTTGATTCATAAAATGAACATAAGCCCTAATTAATGTGTAATGGGAAATCCTAACCCTAATTTTGGGTAATAGGATGAAAAACCCTATTTGATGGTAAACCCTAATCCTGGTAAGGAAATAGTGATGTTACTATTGTATTGTATGCTGTGATATGCTTTTGTTGCTTACTGAGAAGTAACAAGATATGCATTGTCCTGGTGTGCCATTATATTATATTTTGCTTAATGAGAAGTAGCAAAATGTGCAGTGGCATTGTAAGCCATGTGATCAAGTTGTTGCCTAGTAAAAGGTGACACGACAAATAATGGGCTTTGTGAGCCATGTGTAATGCTTGTATAAAAAGTATCATGTATACCTTGGTCTGAGGACCTAGAGGTAATCGTTACCTAATAAGTGGTAACAATGCATGTTCAGTGATGAACCTAGGGTTTAAATACCCAAATTTTATAAGCATGGTAATAATGTGGTGGAGGGATGAGAATTCCCAGTATTTAAATGAGGGACTGAGATCCTAATGTCTTATAAACACTGAGAAGTGATTGATGAAACAGTACATGATTCTTTGTAGCATTTGTCCTAATAAGTTATGTTTGAGAACTTGACTGATGCTAAAAGATTATGATAATGTACCTAATTAATCAAGTGAAATCATATCATCTAGAGCCCTGGCCATAGATCCATCATCGTCAGTAATAGGTGATGGTGAAACGGGTTGCTCCGCAAAAAAAACCCGGAATGCATATTTTTGAATTTGTGGGGGTTAATGGGTGAACATATCCTTACGTCCCGATGAGGATATTGATGGAAGCTAAACATTAAACCTCTCAATCCTTCATTGTACGTGTTAGGATGGATGTATCACAATTCTCCCAATGATTGGGATAGATGTCGTACACATCTTCCAATAATACTTAATGTCGGGTCGATGGGGATAAACATTAAATCTCTCGATTGCCGATGAGAGTGCAGTTGACGTTGTAACTCTATAGCAAAGTTGCCAGTATACCCTGGAAAGCTATATTGAGCAGTTGACATAAGTCCTACTTGTGGTCCCACACTGACCGGGATATGGGAGGTCATGGGAATCCGGCTCTTCCATTGACCTATGTATGGTACTGATTTCAACTTCACAGTGGTCGGTTGGAGTATGAGCGGTATACCTCATCTCCTCAGGGCATAAGTGTGATTGTAAAATATAATCAGTTGTATAGCACGTTTGCTTAGGGATTGAATACGGAAATTCATTGGCTGATGTTACATTTCTTTTATGCATCTTTAGTTGATAGATGTGAATTATGTCTCTTTACATTCCTTGCAAGGTGGATAGATGATTTACAACTCTACCATGAGTAGATGCAATGTTCTCCTTAGGAAAGGAGATTACTTGATTCTATTCATACAATGATTTATCTGTTGTTGAATATATAAGATTCTTCTACTCAGTTTTATTTTAATAAACGGTAATAATGATGTTTCTGGAGGAGAGTTATATCTCTCACTGGGACTATTTACAATTGTCTCACCCCCATGGGAACCAAAATTTTTAGGTGGACGCGGACGAAGAGTCAGAAATCCCATAGCAAAGAAAGAACAACAACAGCATCAAGGACGACAGTAATATCTCAGGTGGAGATACTGTATGTCGAGTCTTGTAGTCAAGTTTTGTATGTGTCGTCTCTGTACTGTCAGGTCCTAGGAGTCAGTAGTTTGTGATTTTATAAATGATCTAAGGTTTTGGCTTGATTCCTCGAGGTTTTAAGTTGTCTATGTAAAAATTTAATAGAGCAGTTGTTGTATGTAATCCTCAAGAAGAGATGGTACATGACATGTACATTATGAACCATGATGTAATTGAAATACAATGGTTCTTGTTAAAAGAGTTTTCTTGAGAAAGGATCACTTTGCAAATGGTTTTAATTTTTAGTGATTTTTGTTAATCCACCTCTAATGATCACTTCTGCTTGAGTAAATCTTGTTTTTGTGAGTTGTATGTCACAGTTTAGTGGTATCAGAGCTCTAGGTTCGCTGAGTCTACAGAGACATAGGACTAAGGTAATAGAGTCTGTTCTAGTGTTTTCCTATGTATCTAATAGTATCTTCTTATCATATAGGAGAAGAAGAACTTGATGATGTCTGGATCACACAAAGAGTATGTTGCCGAGAGCAGCATTGCTGCACCAAGAGGGAGTGCAAGAGATGAGGCGAGATAAGAACAACTGCCTGAGAAGTGTATCTAAAAGTTTCACCATGGAAAGGAGTGTTGAGGTTTGGAAAGAGAGGCAAACTGACTCCTAGGTTTATGGGCCCATATCCTATCGTTGAGAGGATTGGACCTATAGCCTACAGGATGGAATTGCCATCTGAGTTGGCTAATCTACATGATGTGTTTCATGTATCGATGCTGAAGAAGTGTTATCCTGGTATAGAGAAGATAGTGGACCAAGAACCTATACAGATCAGATCAGATGTGTCCTATGTTGAAGGACCAGTACAAATAGTTGATCGGAGAATCAAGAAACTCAAGAATCAAGAAATACCATTAGTGAAAGTTCTGTGGAGGAACCACAACCTAGAGGAATCCACATGGGAGCTTGAGTCAGAGATGAATAACAAGTTTCCTTTTCTTTTTTAGGAATTTTAGGATGAAATTCTTATAAGGGAGGGAGATTTTTATGAACCACACCAAAGTTAACTAGTAAGTATCATGATAACAACATCATTAAGTTAATTCAGATAAGTTAAGTGCTCATGTGGTGATTAGTGATTTGATCAAGTGTTACAGTTTAGTAGGAAAAATTGCATACCTTCAGGTTGTAGAGGATTTCACACTTGAAACCATGCAAAAGAAATCATGCAAATCGGACATCTGAGGCAAAAGATACAACATTTTCTAGTTCTTAGGTCCAAATTTGTAATTTTCCCAATTTTTTGCTATAGTTTCCTTTCTTTTCCCTTTCTTCCTTATCTATTTCACCCAATAGAACAGAACCGCTTGAAGCGGCACACAAAGCAACTGCTAGCCCGATCGGCCATAGTAGAGGAGAAATTAAGGGCGACTTCTTGAGCCTTAGCACTAATCTGTGGCGCCCTGTCTACCCTTCTCCTTCCTTTACCCTTCTCCCTACTCCTCTACCTCACCCTAGTGGTGCCCCTACCTACTTGAGCAAGCAGTGGCTGACCTGCAGTAGGTGTTGCGCCAGCCAGTAGTACGGCGCTGGCCAGAGGTCCTTTTGGGCACAACCAACACTCTAAAATGATGCCATCAAGTTTGGCCTTGAGGCCCTAGTAGGAAATCTACACCTCCTAACTGTATTTAGGCACCCAACCAAGGTTTCTCTTCCACCTGTGTGTGAGCAGAGCACCTACTGCTTGCATAGGTCTGAACCAGGGCCATTCTGGGCAAGGAGACGCACTAAGCAACGCCTTTGAGTCTGACCTTGAGGCCTAAACACAAATTCACAGCTCCAACCATGATCTAGCACTCAGCTAGCTTCCCCTTTCGACCTGTGCGTGAGGAAGCTACTGTTCAATTGCAACAGGTTGAATTCGAGGTTATTCCAAGGTAGAAGAAGACCTACATGTACCTGGAAACTGGTCTCCAGACGTGTTTCCAGTCGAATTCGGACATCTTGAACCGCGATGAGTTGAATCTAACTCCCCAAAGCAAGTATTAACTCCATGAAACGGACAAATTCGGTGTGATCTGTGTTTGTCGCAGTTCACAACATATACCTGGGCACCGTGCAGTGTCAGCATCACATGATGTTAAATTTCACATTTTCTTATTTACATTTGCCCAACCCAAATTATTAATAGATTTAGTATGATTTGGATTAGTGGAATTATATGGTTGATCAAAACCTAATTTGCTCAGTTTAAAAGTGGAAAATAGTAGCACACTACCAGTAACTGTACGGTTTGGGTATAAACCCAGGCTGTACAATTTTAGTAATTAATTTGATGCACGATTTCAAAGAAATGACGATGACATGAATATGTTCAAGAAAACCTAGTTGCACGCTCCCTCCTATACTTAATGCGAGTAGTTTATGAACTATACAAATTGACACATTTACCAAAGGAATGATTTGAAATTCTCAATTAATATTAATAACTCATGCCATAATAAGAAATTTAACTCTTAACTGAGTTATGTGATGCACAAACCAGGACTAGGGTTAATGTGCACATTTTTTGAGGAATTTCAGATAATTTACAGATGCTACCCATGATTTCTAATATGTCAAGTAATTTACTCTTATTAGTGCATTAAGAGGTCCAATTGCATGATTCTAGTGTATAAGTGCCAAGTTGACATGTATTCTATTTATTTAAGAATTTTAGTCTACCTGCATGCATAATAATGTTTATTTCTCAGTAAATTACAAGTGGACATGTATTTAGTTTATTTAAGAACTTGAAATCTGCCTGCATGCTTAATATGTTGAATCTCTCAGCATTTGCAATGCTTGAATATACTTCTCTGCAAAATTTAGAATGATATTCATGTCATATTGTAAATTTCAAGTAAATAGACATGGTACCATAGAGATACCAAAGCCAAGAACAAGTAAGAGAGAGATGCACTATAGAAAGACCTTTTCTAGAATAATAAAATAATAGATGTAAGGGTCCTGACACCATAGAATCCCTATGAGAGATCTGCGCCTTAGGGATGAAACGACCTACCCTAGCAGTGCGTCCTATATACGGGGGTCGGAATGCACCCACAGAGCATGCGGGGAGACGAAGCCCTTGAGGAAGTCTCCTAAGAAAAGATAGGTTATCCAACATGAACTGGAAATCCCGGTAGTAACCCAGAGGTACCCACAGAGCATACCAAGTTGAGGCCCACAGAGCATCTCAAACCCTCCGCCTGTGTACTCATCCTAGAGGAGGAGTCTATTTTATAGCACCATAGGAGTGTCGAGGCCAGAGAGCCAATTTTCCTATTGCATATGAGGATAACATTCAGACTTTGCTATCCTGGGGGTGTTGGCTAAGTCTTGTACAGTGGGATCGTAGTTCGCTACGAGTCTTCATATGTAGAGTACACTACATATGATCAGGGCATAAGATAAAATATGTTCATATAGGTTCACAAAGTTTCTATAAGTTAAAGAGTTAAGAAAGATTTGAGTTAGGTTCATAGCAGTTGTCCATTAAATGAAATTTTAATATTATCTATTAATTAATTGTATCTACAACTTTGTAGCAATTGTTTTCATAATGAAAAGTTGACATCTCCTATTGTTTAAATTATGTTTCTTAGATCTTCTCAGTATAGTATTATCTTGTATTTCATTCCAATTAACAAACATAAAATGAGTTATCTGCGATGGCTGGGTGAAATTCTATTCACTGAGCCAGTAGCTCACCAACCTACTAAAACATTTTTCAGGTCAACGTCAGTACCAGGAAGCTGAAGGATCATATCACTCAAGTACTTTGAAGGTAGTTTGTAGTTAGTTAGAGGTCTCTTAGTCCTTTCTCCTCAGTCCTTGGGCATGTGGTATGGTAGAGAGAGAGAGAGAATGAAATGTAAAATGTAGTTTAGTTTTCAATTAGTTGTTGTACTTTATATTCCACAAGTAAGATGTAATATGTTGTTTAAACCCCGAGGTATCTTTCAAGATTTAGAAACAGTAAGTTTTCTTCTGCAAGTTTAAGTAAGATTTCAGTATTTTCCAAATTATAAGATTCTCCTTTAAGCTAATTTTAAGTGATTAAGAAAAGAAAAAGTTAAGGGTGGTTTAACGAGGGTGAATCCCTGGTCTCCGGGGTCATTAGAGGTGGCTCGAGAATCGGGGCGTCACATGTTTGGTTAAGTCAGCTCTAGGATAGAGGATATGAATGAACATCTAAATTAATTGGGATTGTGAAATGAAAATGTTGTTGAACCTAAGCTGATCAAACCTTTAACGAGATCTTAAATGGAAAGCTAAGAGAAAAACCTTAAGATTACCCTATGTACATGTCATTAAATAGGGACATATCATAATCCTATGAAAGGCATTGTCTCTTAGTTATGTGATTCCATCCATATTTTCCATCCAATTTTGACTCACCACCTCAAGATGAATGAGTACTCCAACTTATTTCTTTTGATTGTATTGTATGGCATAATAGGTGACATGATAGATTAGGTAATTCTTTCTTGCATTAAAAAAAGCAAGAAGAAAAAGTTGCATTTGTATGCATGAACAACTTTAGTGTATACCATCTTAGTTGCATAACAATTGCATGTAGATAACATACATTTCATAGCACTCATTTTTTTCATGTGAATTGTTGTCTCAATTTATGAAGATCAAAGAAGGGATATACCTCCATATCAAAAAAAAGTATGATTTGAAAGCCCGAGCTTAAACCCTACCATGCTGAATATAATAAAAATTATGGGCTAGAAAAAAAATCAATATCAAAATTTCTTCGGTAGAAAGCATGTCCTTGATTCATCTTAAAGAGAGGAATTAATACACATGATGCATTTGTTTGTTCTTGGCAATCTCATTTTCTATTATGAGATAACGCCATACATGCATCATGTGCTAAAAAGAAAAAAAGAAAAGAAAAAGACAGTAGGCATTAGGATGCATGCATGACATTCTTTTCACTCATGTAGGCCATCATTCTTTTTGCATAAATAAGTTGGATGTACTTGTGATTCTTCAATTGCCACCCATCTCATATCATTAATTTCTCTCATTGGTAGGCCACTCAAATGATTTATCTCCTCATACATTATTATAAGGGGATCTGCTTCCAAGTAGTTGGTAGTTTGTAGAGAGCAATTTAGACTAGGGAATCACATAGTGCACCAAGCAAATGCCTAAATAATTATGATATTAACTACTTTCTTGATAGTGTTCATTTATCAAAAGGTGGACATCTTCTACGGAAATTTTTGATCGTTGTATAGCAGTTATTGGTTCAGTGGTCGTTGAAGGCCGGTTTAGGGATTGTTTGGTGGACATGATTATGAAAAGAGTTCATGTGTATTATCCTTTTGCTGACTTACATCAAACAGATGAGTGTTACTCCAGGACAAGCAACATTTAATCTTAGGGGAATTTGATGCATGCATTTTTAGTCATTTTCACAGGCATATTTTGCTTAATCTTATGTGTTGATTTGTCATTTATTTGATTATTTATGCATGAAATTCTATCAATGGCCTATTCTATCTAACTGTACCAAATTATATGATTTTTATGATTTAAGATGGTTTAATATTCATCACAAGTACTTATCCACGTTCTTGTGCATTTTTGGGTATAATAGAAGATTCACAGACTCGGTGCAACCAACATCAAAATTCAGTGGTACTAACTTCACATCAATACTGGACCAAAAGACTCACATGTACTCAGTACTGGATAAGAAGACTAACCCAAACTCAATACTATCGACACTCAAAGTCGGTAGTATTGAAAACTCATAACTAAAGTGCAACAATGAATTACAGAAACTTGGTACTACCAAGTCCACAAACTCGGTACTACTAAGATAGCATCAGTGAAGAAATGCTTGAGTGACCTAAAGACTCAGTGATATCGAGACAAGTCGATA
Organism: Alisma plantago-aquatica; assembly: GCA_963693085.1. Classification (NCBI taxonomy): domain Eukaryota; kingdom Viridiplantae; phylum Streptophyta; class Magnoliopsida; order Alismatales; family Alismataceae; genus Alisma; species Alisma plantago-aquatica. The sequence continues at coordinate 974,791,631 of OY856409.1, forward strand.
GTGACATTGTGATGAATCGTGGCCACCCTAGAAACTCAGTATTGTCGGCTATCCAGTTGGTACTATCGAGTCTGCCCGATAAGGCAATCTGAAGATAACACTCTAATCCAATGGCTGGCAATATTTTGTACCTTAATTGATTCCTTTGACTTGAGGGGAGTTCGGCTAGACCTAAGGAGGTAGTTGTCTTCTATTGCATGACTCCAAAGAGAGAGGATAGAAGAGAAAGGAACTGAAGGCTTCACCCAATCCAAACACCACTGGAAGGTGAATCTGCAGCTAAAAGACAGCAGATTGCACGCACAACATATGGGATCATCCAGATCAGCCATTTTCTAGGGATTACTTAGTTTTTCTAATGTTTTCTACATTTTTATCTTTCTCTACCATGTATTTGTCAATGAAAACCATGCAAGGGTAAACCCCTTGATTCCTTAGGATCCGGGAGTAGCCCGGATATGCATTGTAATTGATTTTCATGCATTAATATCATCTTTGTCCCTATTTTCAGGATATAAATCTATGAAGTTGTCATGTTCTATTTATTCCTGATCACCATAGATAGATTATCAGACCCTTAATCATTTTGGGAGAGAGGTTAAGGGTTGGAAAAGCATAGATTTACCCATTTATTGCACCACTTGGGAACGATGGAGAATGAATATGAGGAGAAATCAAGAGATTAATTGTAAAGCACCTAACTAATCAACCAATTACTATGGAAATGGGATTGGCATTAGAATGGGTAGTGAGATACACTGGGGGAGTGGGTAGTTTTGACTACAAGCTCTTTATCCAGGGATAGGGGTAATAGATATTACTGTTTGGAGTAAATTTCAATGTTATCTATGGAGAAACCATTGTCCCGAGGAATTCCCTTAAATCTGAGTAACTTAATTGTTAAGTTTGTTTTGTAAGCAATTGTTTTTGTTCAACCAAATCAATTCACTTTCAATTTCCTGTCTTATTAGGCCATAGTTAGTAGTAGTATTCTAGAGAATGTTTCCCTGTGTTTGACTTGGGCCTCAAAAAGGCCTATATTACTTCGATATGTTCACTTACGTACAACACATGGTAAACACATGTCAGTACTCCGCAAGCCTCTTCTTGGCATTCTTCTCCTGATTCTCAACCACAGATCCTTAAATCCTCCTGAAACATTCCACAAACATCGCAAACTTCTCACGATTCTAAGGCTCTTCCATAGCTATTGTCAGCTCACCGTTCAAACCCTTCTCAAAACTTTGAATCCTCTCCTCATCTACCGCTGCCATGTAAGGAAAGAACCTCAACAACTCCTGAAACTTCACCTCATACTCGTCGATCATCATGGGTCCTTGTCTGATCTTCTCGAACTGACTTCTCATCAAGATAGGTACACATGAAGTACATGCTGACAAACTCCTATCTGAACTCCTCACAACTAATATCAACACCTGGCTATTTCTCCTCCTTGATGGCTCACCAATGGCTAGAACTTCCCTTCAAAAGGTACACTATGTGCTTTACCTATCTGCCTTGGGGATGCTAAGGATATTGAAAGCCTTCTTCAACTTTGTGAACCAAAGATCTACATCTTCTAGATCCTCCGTACCAACATACTCCAAAGCTCCAACAAGCCTCAACCTCTCAAAGGTCTTCCCAGTGCCCGAGGATTCCATATTGGGGACTAGTGCTCTTATTTTAGGAATAGGCATTCTGTCTGCCATATGTGTAATTGTGGCCATAAACTACCCAAACATTGATTGATATGTAGGGTTTTATAGCACATACAGGTCAAATTGGGGCTCTTCAGGAGCCTTCCCATCACCAATCTGCCTTACTGCACCTCCACATGGTGCTACAACACCACTCTCAACAATGTGTTCTTTGTGTTCTCCAACCATCTTTTCAACTCTTCTTCTTCTACATAAGAAGAAGTGACCATAAGATAAACTGAAGGACACTAGAATAGACACAACCCTAGTCCTATGTCCATGTAGACTTGACAAACCTAAAGCTCTTATACCAACCAAACAGTGATGCCCCATGCCACAACAAGCGAGATAACCCAAAACCAAACTATGGAAATAAAACTAAACATCCAGATTACCATAAAATGCCCTTTCCATACAACAATGAGCATAAATTCAAAACCACATGTTGATACATACAACAAAAACCTCCCCAAGGACTTGAGTGTATAGGGATGACACATAGGACTCTACTTCTATACACAAGCAACATATCCAACCTTTCAACAACTACTAGTCTTCTTGGTGCTCAACATCAACAACATGATCACTACCTCCTCGTGGTTGACCACCTAAAAGATGTGGAAACCCATGAGGTGAGACCAAATGTCCCAGTGAGAGATATAACTCTCTACCAAAATCTATTAACACAAAGATAAGCTAAGAAAGAAAAATAATGTACTAAGCAAGTTGAGAAAATTCAACTAAATGATATATAATCAACAGATAAAGCAGATTAAACAAGACTAGGCGGATACCACTGAATAGTAGATGAAGTTATATTCTAAAAAGGAATATGAATAACATGTATAACAATTGACTTCTCTTACCATCTTATAATTCAAGAAATCAGTACAAGAATAAGGTAAAGGGCTCAACTAATATTATTCGTATTTGACCCTAAGCAAGATACAGTACATGGTTGTGTTACATCTTTTATTATTTCCCTGAGGGTTTGAGTCGTACCACCCAAATCCAACTGACCACTACTAAGTAAAATAGGTGTTGTACAAGGTCAAATGGAAGAGCTAGAATCCACGAACTCTCCACACCTCTTGGTCAACACAATAGAAAACACCGCCGAGACATATCAATCAACTACAAAAAGTGACATGTGGTAAAAAAAAAGATCAGATCATGCATGGCCATCCATATATAAACACCTATCTCACCTTGGTACATGTAACAACACTAGTAGAACATGCTCATGCATGGCCATTCTTAAAAGAAGGAGTGGCTCATGCATGGCCAACTTTATCATAAGGAGATCAACTCATGCATGGTTGTCTAGCACAACCTATAATTATGGATACAAGGAAATACTAAACTTGGACCTCCGCATATTCAAAAATATGCACTCTGAGTTATACTCATTTCACCAATCTAGCAATTTGAGCTGAAACTGGAGAGGATCTATGGCACAAGGCACGTACACGATTAGGGTTCTGCTTAATTAATTAGCCAATTTAGTGCCTTTTAGCAACAATCAAGTTACAATGTATAAATCCTTAATAAACTCTATAAGAAAAAGGGATATAGTACAACTCCAGAAGACATAAAAGTTATAAGGTGTGAACTTGTCACATGATTACCACATGGTACTTGTATAAAAGCCATTCTTGAGGCCAAACATCAATGGTGCGTTACTGTGGGATATAAATCCCTCATTCACATCATTGGAGGCTATCACTTCTCAACAGGCAATTAATCCATCACTAGGTCATAGGACGCAATCACATAAACTTTGTATGGACTTCACCACACTATGCCTCATTAATGTGCATAAGAACCACCCTCTATCATGTAATCATCACCACAATATATACAAGCCATGACATTCATCTCACCACAATATATACAAGCCATGGTATTCATCTCACCTGCAATAAAAAGAGAAACATCAAATCATCATAGCCATTCCAAGAGAACAATGCAAACATTTCAATTATTCCTAGATTAGGATTAAGGCTCCATAATTAGCTGATTAGGGTCATATAGTTATATTCATTTACTAAACCCTAGGTATGACATCTCCCATATACTTGGAACATTGTAGGGTTAAGGTTCACCGTTAGGGTTGATTAAGTAACCACCCAATCAAAACAATACATGTCTCATTCATTACCCATATACATGTGTTAATTATGTGTTCAAAAGCATCTCTCCAACATTCATCATCCATGTGTCGTGACCATTCATCATGTACATGTCGCAACCACCACACATATGGGTTGTGACAACCCACTCTTCAAGGAGTCTCGACCATCTATAACCAAGGTGGCACGACCTCAAGAATAGGGTTGTGAATCAACCCAAAACCAAGGCTATTTAGACCTCCAAAACCAGGCCATGTCACGACCAAAAACATCATTGCATGTCATGACCCACTACCTATTAGGGTTAGGTCGTGGTCACAATGCTATGTCATTCATCTCGACCCAAAACCAAACAAAGCATCAAGGTGTCGCTGTTAGGTTTTAGGGGAGACAGAGAAGGTAGCAGAAACAAAAATTTTCTCCCCCAAACCCAGAACAAGGAAATGTGTCAACGTCTATATAATAGGAAAGGATAGTTTGTGGAATCATACCTTGTCCTGAGGCTTGCTCGGCGACAATACCTCACGCCTTGCGCGGTCTTCACCTCCAGTCTTGGACGGTGTCTGTGCAGCTTCTGGTCGCACCGGGACTGACGACTCCCGGTCACACCAGACTGTCGGGTTGACAGTTGTCCTCCTGAGCGGCAGAAACCTCCCACCTCTGAATTAGTCCACACGGACCACCGGGAACTCCACACTCCTTGTCCCACAAGGAGTTCAAAGGAGTCGCACCCTCCTGTTGACGTACTAGTCGCCAACACACTCTCCTGCTGCCATTTGCAACTGCAGTTGTCTTTCCCTTAATGTGCCTCCCTTATCGGGTAGCACTTGCTCGGGCTCTCTCTCGGTTACCAAAACCAGAGAGAATGACAACTTTGCAGAGCAACTGGTAGCACTGAGTTGTACTATGAGAAGCCCCCAATGCCCCTATATATATAGGAGGGTCATGGGACAGGGTTCTTTATCCCGAGAAATGCGGGACTAAAAGCAGGAGTAGAAGGGTTTGATATTTTCCACAAAAACAACCAACTCGCAAGCTGAACCGATCGTTTCACAACTGAAATGGTCAGTTGGGGATATGAGCCGGTCGGTTGATACTCAACCGATCAGTTGGGACCCATGAGTCGGTTGGTTCACTTTATGAACCGATCGGTTCGTGGTCCTGATCAGTTCCCGATCGACTTTCCCTCTTTTGTTACTAATTGATATCAAATACCAATCCTTGTTCCAATAAAATTGGGCAAGTGAAACGCAAGGAAAATTCTCACCAATCTGACTTTCCCAACTTGCTCGGTTGCAACAGTTGAACCGATCGTTTCAATACTTGAAGCAATCGTTCACCTTGTCCATGAGCCGATCGACTCACAACTTGAGCCGACCGGTTCACCAAGCAGAGCCGATTGGTTCATCTCATGAGCCGATCGGTTGGGAGTGCAGATTCTGCAGAATCAGTCAATTGTGGTTTCAATCAATTTGATACTCTAATCAATCTGTCTAACACCTTGAACACTGATTTTGAGCTATGAATCAATTGAGTGTTTAATTGTACTACTAAACTCCTTTAGTAATCAATCTAAACATTGTTTGTGGACAAAACTCCTCTTCCAGGTTAAATCCTATGTGTGTGACCCTACAGGTCCATTTCACATTGGCAGTGAAAGTCCATAACACTTATGACATCACAAGCAAAGAGCGGTGCCTAGTCATACATCAGTTCTACCCAAGTGAAAGTAGAAAGTTGGAGAACAACTTTCAGTCCTACAATCCGTGAATGGTGTTACAACGAATGTATAATTCATTTGTCGCTGATATCCCGAATGAACTCGAGGCATGGAACAGTCATCCTGTCAACGTTCATTCACTTTCTTGATCTCAGAGTAGATTGGAAGAGATACGTATGACATAAATATCACATACTGATTCACACATGTGTGCACACGCCTATTTCAATCCTACTCATCAAGTGGCCTTGGATATCAAACTCCCTCAGGAGGGACAAATCCCATATCTATCACTCACCCCTCAAAAGCCCCATGTGTCAAAGCCACCCAATCATCACCTTTATAACAACCCATGTTTCAGGACTGCGTTTGATGATGTCAAAGTGTGCCCAATGACATGTGTTGAGTGTAGTGATTTCAGGTCAAAGAATCACACTCACCACCATCACTATGAGTACTGACTGTGACTACCATGTCATGGTTCCATGTGTCAAACTCACGGTGGGTCTGTCCGGTACACTTGTTCTCTAACAAGTACCTATGTGTTTGGTTTGATATCTCTATTCATGACTAATGAGATTCTGTCATCAACCAACACCACAATCTAATCTTGTATGTCATTGCTATCTATTTACCTTCCACAATGACATCCATATAGTATCCACTGTTGTTCTCTAACACATGGATACTTGACATTTCCTTTTAAATGGTTTCATTGGAACACTTCCAATTATCAACAAACTTTCACTTTTACATATCCTATATATATTTTGCGATTAATTTTCTATCCTTTTGGAAGTTCGCATCAATGTAACTCTTTACATTGAACTCTTCCTTATCTCCATAGAACTAGTACTTCCCAAGCACTTATCAAGTTCTCATGGAATTCCAGTAACTCTTACTGGAAGCAGATAGACATCCACTCCTCATGTCTCACATATGAGTTATCAGGATGAGCACATCATATTTCCATGTCATACATACAAGATGATGAATGCATTTTGTTCTTTGCCATGTCGATACATGCAAGATAATGGGATGATTACATACATGATAGATCCATATTTATTCTTAGTGTTCCCATTCTTCATAAGAATTTGACACTTGGCCTTGGGATACTAACTCCATGTAACATGGACACATTTTCTCCCACTGAATCTGTGCACACTGAACACTTCAGTACAGATTGCCAATTGTATGCTCTCTCTTTTCAGGTCAAGAGGTTTTTCAAGAACTATCTCTATAGATCTCTATTCCTATCACATAGGAAACATCTCTATCTTCTTTAAAGATAATTTCCACTTTTGGATTTCCATTCTAGAACATTTCCATTTCACATCAACATGTGGAATGTGAACACGCTCCCACTAAATCATAGATCCCTTCTTTATCTTTGACATATCCGTCAAACCCTTTGACTATATCATCAAAGTAAAGATCCAATTCTGAGTTGCTTGTACTCAATCAATCACATTTATTAGTCTATTGTAACTTATAGACTTCATTTGCATTAGTGGATTCATAAACCTTATAGGTTGTTTCACGTACACATCCTTGTTTTATTCCTCATAGGAATGCGGTTTTAGTATCCATATGCCAAATGTCTTAGTTGCAATCAACAAGCATCATCCTTCTCAAAATGTTATCCATGTGTCTTAACACTTAAGACTTATTTGCACTTATGGATTTTATTCCAATGGGTGCAACCATCAAGGTCATACCTTATGGTTCACATGGATGTCATTTAGGATGTAATGGTCATCAACCATAACTCAAAATTCAGTTCCTCATATTCATCTAGATAGTTGACTCATCACATGAACAACTCATCAAATAAATAATTGAGGTGTATCTGTTAAGGATATAAGAACTCACAGCTCCTTGTGATTCTTAATGTCCTTTATTAGTGTGGGGTATTCTTTTATTAATAAGAATTCAGTTATTTGATAATCATTCTCTAACTCCTTAGAGTATGATTCCTTCTTGATTTAGACATCACCATGCCTTAATCATGAGTTCACTATGATACACTATCATAATCACTCAAAAGGATCTCAAACATTTGGTCCAAGTATTTCATTCATTGATCTCATCAAGAATTAACACTTTACCAAATTTGTACTTCATCTATGATAATCTTGAACACTTCAAGATATTCATATTGGTATTTCTCTAAACACCATTTGAAGTATTAGCATTTGTTCCAATAGGTATGTAAATACATCACATGTATCATACCTAATAGGATAATCATTCTACTACTACCGTTAGTGAAGATTGATTAATCATGTCCAAGATATTCATGTCTCTTACTGGTTCTCTAACCAAAAGAGTCTAGATTTGTCCATCATATGGACACTAGAAATGAATTTCTCATGATTGATGCTAATTTGATTGTTTTAGTTATCAATAACTTTAGGTATCATTTTATCTTATGCATACCATGTATCACAAGATAAACAAGGCATTGCCTTAAAGATCATATCTTTGAGATTGAAACATCAACTTTATTCATTGCCATCATTGTCATACAATATGCAAAAATAAAGTGTTTCTATCTATTGGAAATATCTGAAATAGCAGTTCTCAACTCTATTTTGTGCCCTTTAGGCTGAAATAAACTGAAACATACTCCTATCTATGGCAGCAACACTTGCTCCAATGATGGGTACTTCTTTCTTGGTCCTTTCACAAAGGCCATCACTTCTTTGTGGATCTTGCATATCATATATGATAGATCCATATCTTGGTATCATATACCTCAGATAAAGAAGCGGTTCATTTCATGATACCTTAGGTGGAGATCTCCATCCCCTCCTTCATCTTCTTTTGTTCTTCCATATATAGAGGGCAATTCCCTCATACACCCTTTCCCCATGTGCCTTGAGGCTGAAGACAGCTTGGATTGCTGGCAAGCATCAGAACACTTCTTTGCTTTTCCCTTGTCCTTGCCCTTAAGAATTACCTTTTCTTTGATCACATCAAATATTATGGTTTGTCTTTCTTCATATTTGCCTCTACTATCCTCAACATGTCCAACAACTCTGTCAACGTTTGTCAAAGTTGTTCATGTTGTAGCTTATCATGAACTGTATGATTCTCGCAACATTTGCAGTATCATACCAATAGCCAACTCTTGGCTCAGAGGGAATCCTTCTTAGTCAGGTCTTTCCACATACCCAATCATATTGAGTGTGTGAATACCTTACTGGATCTCCTTTTGTTATGACATACTAGGACAGTGTCTTGGAGACATCATATGTCTCATGTTGTCTCTGCAACTCATAGTTTAGAGAACACAACATCAAGCACTCCTCATCAATGTCATCCTCGGTATGCTTCCATAAGCATACTTTCAGCCATTGATGTGGTGGGATAGAGTTCATCTGGTCTTGGTATAACTAGGACTTAGAGCTTTCGCTCCTTGAGAACACTTCTCATCATCCTAACCAGTCGTGGAATTATTCCCATTTAATTTGTTGGTCTCAAAGACCAATCGCAAATAAAGTGATTTGTTGATTAACCATTTATTTTAACAAAAGGAAATATATGCAATTTTAGTCCAAAACTCTTTTTGACTTGTTTGATTGATTTGAAAAGTTGACGATAAAATTAGGCCTTTAATTAATTATCGCTCCCACTATTTTACTTCAAATTGATAGCCCTCACCATCCATTCGGAAGATTGCAGCGTACAACCTTCTAGTGGGTAAGATCCATATTTCATCAAGTCATGAGTTAGCTTTGGCTGATCGCCCACAATCTTGACTATTTAGGTAGGTCATCATGGCAATTGCATCATATGCAACTCTTGATGAATGAACATGCGCAACACCTTGCCATGAACATTCCTTGCCTCTAGGCTTAGACGCTCTAAGAATCACCAGTTAAGTCTAACCCAAAAGCTGACACGGTAAATATGCACCCTGCTTTGGCATAACCTACCTGTCTACCCTTCACACTTCCACAAGATAGACGGCGCACCACGCTTTGGTGTAACCTACGCTTGGTCGATCATGTTTTTCATGTGTGCCACTAATGGAAGGCATATAAGACTTAATATTTAATGAGGGATTTAGTTTTTATATACATATACATATCCAATCACCACAATATATAGTATGTATCATATACATGCTATATCCCACAGAAAACATACAAAATGATAAAAGCAATGATTATGGCCATCCTAATGTGATTCCTCGAGCCAAGAGGAATCACGGTCATCTAGGTCTACATCACATGCAACCTGTACAAGATGAATTTCGTGCCTTGCCTTCCGAGTAGATCAACTCATCATGTGAGTAGCCTGTTCGATCTGGCCCAGTCGTCTGGGTGCCACCATTCGATCGGTTGGCTCCTCCAACCGATCGGTTCTCCTGATCGTCGTGCATCTCATCATGGCCGCCACCCGCTCATCTCGCTCCTCGAACCGGTCATCAACCGATCGGCTCACTCTTTGAACTGATCGTCTGGAACGTCAACCGATCGGTTCACACCTTCAACCGATCATCTCAGTTGTCGTCTAGATGTCCGCCGTTCTTTTACATAACAGGAAATAAAATCTATCCTAATTTTACATTGCTTAAAAGGGAAACCCCGAGTTACATTTGGGGGGAGCAAAGGTAGGAAAGAATTTCGAATTATTTGGAGTTACATCAGGAATAGGAGAGGGAAGATCGGTGCGCAGACCGAGATGCAAGCAACCACATACAACCATACACATATAGGGTTTATTGGCCATAACCATGCTAAACATCCACCACAAAACTCATTTAAGGGTGACGTGTATCGAGTGCATTAATAATACATATCATATATGTAATTGGGATTTGTGGATTTAGGATTGGACATGCATAAAGCCAATTTTATTCGCATCGTATGCAATAAATAAAGGCGACACACCAAAATTGATCATATCGATATTCCTAAAATATATAGCAGTTGACGTGGCTCTGATACCACTGTTAGGTTTTAGGGGAGGCAGAGAAGGCATTGGAAATAAAAAATTTCTCCCCCAAACCCGGAACAAGGAAATGCGTCAACGTCTATATAATAGGAAAGGATGGTTTGTGGAATCATACCTTGTCCCGAGGCTTGCTCGGAGACAATACCTCGCGCCTTGCACGGTCTTCGCCTCCGGTCTTAGACGGTGTCTGTGCAGCTCCTGGTCGCACCAGGACTGACGACTCCTGGTCACACCGGACTGTCGGGTTGACAGTTGTCCTCCTAAGCAGCAGAAACCTCCCGCCTCTGAAGTAGTCCACACGGACCACCAGGAACTCCACACTCCTTGTCCCACAAGGAGCTGGAAGGAGTCTCACCCTCCTGTTGATGTACTAGTCACCAACACACTCTCCTACTGCCAGTTTCAACTGCAGTTGTCTTTCCCTTGTTATGCCTCCCTTATCGGGTAGCACTTGCTCGGGCTCTCTCTCAGTTACCAAAACCAGAGAGAACGACAACTTTGCAGAGTAACTGGTTGCACTGAGTTGTACTATGAGAAGCCCCCAATACCCCTATATATATAGGAGGATCATGGGACATGGTTCTCCATCCCGGGAAATGCGGGACTAAAAGTAGGAGTAGAAGGGTTCGAGATTTTCCACAAACACAACCAACTCGCAAGCTGAACTGATCGTTTCACAACTGAAACGGTCGGTTGGGGATATGAGACAGTTAGTTGACACTCAACCGATCAGTTGGGACCCATGAGTCGGTCGGTTCACTTTCTGAACCGATCGGTTCGTGGTCCTAATCAGTTCCCGATCGACTTTCCCTCTTTTGTTTCTAATTGATATCAAATACCAATCCTTGTTCCAATCAAATTGGGCAAGTGAAACGCAAGGAAAATTCTCACCAATCTGACTTCCCCAACTTGCTCGGTTGCAACAGTTGAACCAATCGTTTCAACACTTGAAGCAATCGTTCACCCTGTCCATGAGCCGATCGACTCAGAACTTGAGCCGACCGGTTCACCAAGCTGAGCCGATCGGTTCATCTCATGACCCGATCGGTTGGGAGTGCAGATTGTGCAGAATTAGTCATTTGTGGTTTCAATCAATTCGATACTCTAATCAATCTGTCCAACACCTTGAACACTATGATTTTGAGCTATCAATCAATTGAGTGTTTAATTGAACTACTAAACTCCTTTAGTAATCAATCTAAACATTGTTTGTCGACAAAACTCCTCTTCCAAGTTAAATCCTATGTGTGTGACCCTGCAGGTCCATTTCACATTGGCAATGAAAGTCCATAACACTTATGACTTCACAAGCAAAGAGCGGTGCCTAGTCACACATCAGTGCTACCCAAGTGAAAGTAGAAAGTTGGAGAACAACTTTCAATCCTACAATCCATGAATGGTGTTACAGCGAATGTATAATTCCTTTGTCGCTGATATCCCGAATGAACTCGAGGCATGGAACAATCATCCTGTCAACGTTCATTCACTTTCTTGATCTCAGAGTAGATTGGAAGAGATATGTATGACATCAATATCACATACTAATTCACACATGCGTGCGCACACCTATTTCAATCCTACTCATCAAGTGGCCTTGGATATCAAACTCCCTCAGGAGGGACAAATCCCATATCTATCACTCACCCCTCAAAAGCCCCATGTGTCAAAGCCACCCAATCATCACCTTTATAACAACCCATGTTTTAGGACTGTGTTGAGTGTAGTGATTTCAGGTCAAAGAATCACACTCACCACCATCACTATGAGTACTGATTGTGACTACCATGTCATGGTTCCATGTGTCAAACTCACGGTGGGTCTGTCTGGTACACTTGTTCTCTAACAAGTACCTATGTGTTTGGTTTGATATCTCTATATCATGACTAATGAGATTCTATCATCAACCAACACCAAAATCTAGTCTTGTGTGTCATTGCTGTCTATTTACCTTCCATAATGACATCCGACTAGGGACATAATAAGAATGTACAAACTCTTAACATCCATATGATCTCATCGTTCAGGTCCTCAACCTGAAAGCATATGTCATTGAGTACTGTCATTCTCTAGACATTCAATCTGTTCTATCACTATCTCATATGACTGAACCAGAAAGAATTGGAAGCTTGCCTTTGATGTTTATCAAATCAATCTTAATGTATCCCACCAATCATCCCATGATTGGCTCTCAGGGCATACATACCAACAGTCGCAATCTCAACTAAACCATGGTGTAGACACCTCTTTTTTCCAAACTACCACTAAGGAAAGAGAAAAAAAAACCAAAACTAGGATTAAGGATGAGCAAAATAGAAGATGGAACCAAGTAAAACTTGTCCTTAACATGGAGGAGGAACCTCATGCAAAATGGTCACCAAGAACACTAAAACTTGAATCATGAAACTACCATGAAAGAGTGTTATGCAAAAGAGAGAGAACCTTGTCTAATACCTCCAAAAAAAAACCCAACCTTCTTAGCACATCATAATACACGACCATCAAGCATGCAAGTAAAACCAAGATTGAAAGGTAGGAGAAAAACACCATAGCACCATCATCCTCAAAACCAGGTTCATAGAGAAATAGGATTTCAGATTCCAAACACACCAAGCATGATAACCACCACTAATCAAGTTCATGGTATCATCTTTTAACACATAAGGGAATTTTTTATAGAGAGAAAATATTAACATGCATGTATGAAATGTGCAATAATAGAGAAGGTTAAGGGTTATATCACCCGCCATAAGGAAGATCGCTCTAAGGATTGCAAGCTCCAAGCACACAATCACCAAGGGAAAAGAAGCTCCACTCTCAGCCACAAAACACCTCAAGAAGGACAAGACATAATGGTCAAAGACTGCCCAAGAAAAAGGGTCATGGAAAAACCCTAGGCCGAACCAGAGAAAGGAGAAAAGAGAGGAGAAACTCCCTCTCACTTTGGTGTTGCCTAGTAAAAACATCGCCTATTACCCTTGTGATGAGGATCTCTCTTATCAAGAACGAACACCATGTCAAAACATAGTATAAGGCCAAGATAGGAGAGGAAGGTGGGGTATGAAATCCAAAGAAAACTTTGCAAAAGAAATGCATATACTTACCAGGGTTGAAGATGTGCAAAGATCACCACAAGAAGAACATGTAAGAGAAGTTCAGCCACCAATAGCTCCAAGATCAAACCTTCTTGTTCCTTAAGCCTCCAAGGACGACCAAGAAAGGGAGGAATAAGAATATGACCGAAAAGAATTGCTTGCATGGAGATAAGACGGTTTACGTAGCAAAGGAGGAGATATGTAGGGTGAAAGATGAGGTGTCAACAAGATAGGGCTCCAAAGGAACACTTGTCCACCCAAGAAAGTAACATGCAACCACTTAAAACACACATGCATGCGATGGTGACACACTCTATGTTGGTTCTCGACCACCTAGGCCACCCAACATGGTCGTGGTTGTTACCCACCAAGGATCTTCATAATGGTCACGACAACAACACCAAACATAACTTATTCAAGACAAAGGATCACCACAATCACACCCTAGGTCAAGATACTTCTACAAAAGTAACTTGTCTCGACCCAAGACCATCTTGGTCATGACCACCACACCTATAGAAGGTGTCTTGACTGCGACACCCACAAAACATGCCCTAGGTCATGACCTAGGTCAAGATAACCCACAAGGTACACATAGGTCAAGACAAACGAACCCTAGAAAACCTTAATCACCACTAAGGGTGACACCACTCAACCAAGACTCAACCAAGGTACCCAAAAGCACCACATGCTACCTCATGAAGTTAAGAGAGAAAGAACACTCTAGAGGTGGTAAATTACAAGATAATCCTCCCAAATGGGTAATTTGCAATTTAACCCAAAATAAGCACACAAACCACAAACATCATCCAAACCAGCTCAAACTAGAAATTTAAACTCTCCACAATCTCTAAGATCACCTCAAAAGATTAGAGAAAGGTTCTTAAGAACTTACTTAAGAAAAAGCAAACATGGTTAACTCAAAACATGGGTCAGGTGTCTTATAAGCCATAAACCCCTAACAAGGATTTTGCCCCTAAAATCCTAAGAGAAAAGAGACGGGTACTTCCTCGTCATCTCTTCCTCAAGCTCCCACATGACTTCCTCTATGCCATGGTGGTTTCGTACAACCTTCACCAAAATGATGTCCTTCTTCTTCAACTTCTTCACTCTACTATTAAGGATCAACATGATTCCTTCCATGTAGGACACGTCATCATCAAGCTCTATCTCAATAGGCTACAAAAATTGCTCTGTATCTAGGTGGAACTTCCTCATCATGCTAACATGAAACATTAGATGTAGCCTATGTAACTTAGGTGGAAACTCCAACTTATAAGCCACCTTCCCAACATGTGCCACCAATGGGTAAGGTCCCATATACCTAGGATCCAACTTACCCTTCTTCCCAAACCTCAAAACACCCTTCCAAGGAGAGACATTAATGTACACTTTGTCTCCCACTTGGAACTCCAAGGGTCTATGCCAGTTATCTTCATACGATTTTCGCCTATCCTATGATGCCTTCAATTGATGTTGAATCACTTAGATCTTCTTTGTTGTATGCTACACATGTTTATGACCAAGAAGTTGGTATTCACCGATCTCATACCAACACAACAGATATCTGCAACTCCTCCCATAGAATGCCTGATATGGTGCCATGTCGATGCTTCACTGATAACTATTATTATAAGAAAACTTTATCAAACTGAGGTGGATATCCCAACTGCCCAAAAACTGCAAGACACAAGCTTTCAACAGATCCTTTAAGGTATGTATGGTCCTCTCAGACTACCCATCTATCTATGGGTGGAAGACAATACTAAACCTCAACTACATACCCAAGGCTGCTTGCAAATGCTTCTAGAAGTGGCTCATAAACTGAGGACCTCTATCTGATATGATGGTGTTGGAACACCATGAAAACGTACTATCTCATCAACATATACATGAGCAAACTTCTCTTTTGTATATGTTGTCTTCATAGGAAGGAAATGAGCTGACATGGTCAACCTATCAATGACCACCCAAATGGAACCATGACCTTTGGTTGTCCTAGGCAGGCCAACCACAAAGTCCATCGTCACGTGATCCCATTTCTAGTACAGTATAGGCAATAGTTGCAACGTCCTTGTAGGTTTCTGATGTTCTTCCTTAACCTACTGACACACTACTCACTTGTCCATGAACTTAGAAGTCATTTTCTAGATCTATCACACTTCAGTGTGTCGTTGGTCTCTGGAAGAGCATATCTAGCTCTTGATATAGGATAATTCCAGATAGTGTAGTTATGTTGAGCGACAGAAGGGAGTCAGAAGACTGAAGATCATAATAGTTTTGCAGATATGAATGCTTCTTGAATGAGTTGGAGAGGTGAACAACCACATCACACTTCAAACCAGGCCACTAATACAGATTTTTGGGGTTATGGTACATCTTGGTGCTACCTGGGTGCATAGCATACAACAAAGAGTGAGCCTCTTCCAAATCCATCTTCCTCAAGTTGTCAACACTAGGAACCATGACTCTATTGTAGTAACACACTATCCCATCATCTGCCTCATGGCAGCCATCATGCTTCTCACTGCCAAACTCTGATCTCATCAGATGTATCAGAAGATCAACTCGTTGTGTCTCTCTAATCTGCTACCTCAGCGTGAGCTTCAATTGCAGTTGTTCCAACAAGGAAACTTCTACCTTCACTTTCTTTCAATGCAAGGAGACTAACATGTCTCTCTTATGGCACACTAAGGAAAACAACTACACTTTGTCTGCAGAGGATGATGAAGAAGACTTCCCACTTCAAGCATACACCACAACATTCGCCTTCCCTGGATGGTAATCAATCATAAAGTCATAGTCCTTAATTAGCTCCATCGATGCTTAAGTTATTGGAATTTCTTATTGATGATAGTCATGCCTATATTGTTAGCTATACCCATACTGTTATTCATGCTCATGCCAATTGTTTTGCTTATGTTGTTAAATCTACTTATGAAGTAGTTATGCTTAGATTTTATATTGTTACAGATGCTTATATTGTTAGAGTTACTTAAATTGTTAGGAATGCTTATATTGTTAGAGATGCTTATACTATTAGTTTCTTTTGTGACTGTAGATATTCTATATTGTTAGACATGCTCCAATTATTCAAATATGCTCATACTATTATTGACATGCTCATAATAATGGTTAAATCTAATAATTGAGAATAATGATATCTTCTAAGACTCTGAGTAGAATTGCTCTTAACAAACCATTATGATTAACAATTTTGTTATGGTGCTTTATCTATCTCTCTATTTGTTTAATATGCTCAATCTACTTAACATGTTTTATAACATAACATGTTGTAATCGATAAGTATTGTTGTGAGTTATATCTCTTGCTAGGACATGGTTCTCGCCTATGGGTCACCACAATCTTTTTAGGTGATTGTCATTAGTAGTACAAAACTCGTGGTGGTGAGGAGGAATTGATGTGATGGATCATAGATGGATAGTTTTTAAGATTTCTAGTATGTCCTAGAGTCATCCCTATACTCTCAGGTCCAGGCAAGAATGTTTTGAGTGTTTTCTCGACATGAGCTTTCTTAGTATTCTGATGTTGTACATATGGATGCTATCTCTTGTGTATATATTGAGGTTGAGGACACATAGCCTTTGTAAGAGAGTTTTTGTATGATTTATGAGATAATCTGAGAGGTTGGGCTTTTATACTAACTTTGTTAAGAAAAAATGTGAAAATTTAATCAGTTTTAATTAACCCTCTCTTTAGTGATGCAGTTTATTAGTGGTTGATCATGTTTCAGTTTCGAGTAATCTCGCTTTGTGTGACGGGTTGTTAATGAACCTAACCAGGATCCACATGATAGGTTGGATATGTTGAGCTTTGCATTTAAATCATCTTTTTACATTCTAACAACCCTAAGTCTATTACTAGCAAGTTCTAGACGTTTGTATTGCTTTTTCTCATTTCACAATGACTCTTAGTACCTTTCAGTCATATTTTGGTATTTATGTCTATGTCCATAGTTCAATGATTTATCGATTCTGATTTTGGAGTTTGATTGTATATTAATATTTTTTTGTTGATATCTTCAAATGGCAATTGTCACATTGTTACTTGTTAGGCAACCCAATCGGGTGGACTAAAAATACTAGTGTCAACATATACTCTTTGTCAGCAATATACAAGACAAAATTCAATATAAGGCTCCCATTTAACCAAGCGATGTGAAGCTTCTACATAAATCCTCATCACACATGAATAATATAGTCTTTTTCGCATAAATGTAGTATGGAGTGCATATGCATAAAATATGTGTCTAAGCTTGAATTGAATATTCATCTCACGTTGCACACTTATAAATATGTCAAAAGTTTAAGTGACTTAAAGTATATACAATGTCAATTAATGTACTAATGTTCCCAAACATCAATATACTCATTCCACGCATCCTTCCAATAATTTCCTACACTATATCCACAAAAAACGTATTTCAGTGACTTGGTTTGTAATTAATTGATATTTTCAAGAATTTATTGTAGAATTTGTTGACATACTACCATATCAATATAATTTCTATTCACTTCATTTTTTTCCTGTGTGGTTTATGTGAAACAAATGTATAGATACAAACTATATTGTATGTAAGGGAAATTTTGGCATAAAATGGCATCATTTCCAACTCAATTTGGTTCCAGACAAACTTTTTTACATGGCATCCAAACAGAATCGTGTTGAAACCAAACTGACATCCAAACAATACTTGAATCCGGATTAGGCAAATTCAGATATGCCAACCGACTCAACCTGGACTGATATTTCGAAGTTGATTCTCGAACAAGGGCCTAGAGATTTTGTCATTTAACCATGAGGGTATAGAATATGGTTTGCATGAAATTAATTAGTTCATGGAACTTCAATATGGAATACAAGGACTATTTAGGGTGCTGCACGATTCGTGATATGTTATAAGTTTTTCTGTTTGATTCCCAATTAATGGAAAGACAAAGTGCAACATGAAGAAGTTGATAAAGCTTGTTTCGTAAGGGTTAAGTACAAGTGTTCTTCGATACCGTTACATTTGCCGACGGATTTTACACAAAACCAAAGACCGTTCACCAAGAGTACTAAGTGACTCGTTGTTATCTGTGTAATTACGACTACAATTAAAGTAGCTGTACCCATCTATCCACGGAAACTAATAGACGGACATCTGTAATCTTATTATTTTTTATAGCTAAGAAAGGTTTCTTTTTGGTTGTTATACCTTTTTCACGTGTAATGAGAGCCTCTTTTAGGTCATTCTTTAGAAAGTTTTATTCCCTTGTACTCGACTGTTGTTTTTATATGCTGGAGGCGTTAGTGCACTCATGTGAGAACAGCTATGCAATGCATGCATGAATCATTACCCTGCTTTACCACACGTACCACCAGATCACCGGTATCATCGCCTCTACCTTGACCAATTGTGCGAGTAGTTTAATGTCATACTTCCTTGTGCATCGCATTCTTTTTTATATATTTTCTTTCTACCGTATTTCGCCATTCATATTTCAGCACCAATCATCATAACCCTGCTGACCAAATACGTGTATATCGTCCAAACAACTTTAAAACCATTCAAGAAACATGCATTAAAATCAGGGTAAACAGTGATAAAATCATCTGGCAGCACTCGCTTTAACTTGGATGCTTGCAGGCGGCAGTGATCATTTCTGTCGGGCTACTGGTCATAAAAATCTCTTGCCCTGTTTTTTTAATTAGTGTGGGTCCTTGATGTAGGAAGTAACTGATAAGGGCAGACGAAGCATGGGGGTCCGATCACAAAGGAATCACCCACCCACCATAAGATAACAAAAAGAACAAGCTAAAATCGGATTTACTATAGCTACAGAGCTTGCAAGGTGAACTAACTGTGTATGTATAATATTATAAGCTAAGGAAAAACAAAAAGCTTAGGATGAGTCACTGTGCGCTGATACATGTACGATATGATCATATGATTTGTCAAAGAGAAGACAGGAGCGAGCGAATTCAACAAACTCGTCACGACAACTATGAATTTATGATTAGGATTTAGGAGTGAGGGTAGTGTGTACCTTATGAACCGGTTAGGTCTACTGCTTTTTATTCAATCTTGGCGATAACACCTTAACGTGTAAGAAGAAACGACCGGTCAAGAGAACTAGGAGGAAATTATCCATCGCTAGGAAATGGATAATGTAGTTTGAGCTTAAAAAATCAACGTTGTAGTACGTTCTAATATCTCGTGTTATGTTCTGAGCAAAAGAGGAAAAAAGACACAGACTCCATGTCTCCTTGGTATAGTAACACATGAACTCAGCGGTGGAGAATAGAAAACTGTGTTGAATGAAGTCGAAAGCATTTCATCTCATTCTCTCCACCCGAGTAAAGGTGAGGAGGGCACGATCACAATATATTTCATTTTTTTGGGTTTAAAACACATATTATTCACTTGTCGTCGCCGTTTTGAACTCCAAATCGAATATTACATTTTAAACTGTTTCATTTGTGTTTTATTTGCGTATTACATTTTAAACGCGTTCAATACATTTTTTTGCCGTTTTATATAGTTTTGTACTTGTGTTTCACATTTATTTTTTCCAAATCCTTCTTTACTTACAGCAGGGGTTTAGTCCTTCCTCCTCTTTCCCCTGACACACATTGAGCCAGGAGGAGTAACCCTCAACATTCTACATGTATGCTCCATCTTCCTCCTCCATTCTCCCTCCTTCCCTGATTTGTGCTTGCTGCTTGCTGCTCCCATTTCTTTCCCTTCTTCCTCCACCATCCCCTCTCCCTCTCTGATTTCTTCCTGTTGCTTGCTACTTCCACTTCTTCCCCTTCTTCCTCCTCGGTCGTCCCCTCCTCCTCCTGATTTCTTCCTGAAATTTTTATTTGTTCCAATTCTTTCTCCTCCATCGTCCCCTCTTCCTCTTCCTACTGCTTCCAACTTCCATGTTCCACCTCTTTTTCATCCTCTCTTTTTTATTTTTCTCCTACTTCCTATTTTTCCCTTTCTCCTTCCTCCTCTCATTTCACCCATTTCTCTGTTTTCTTCTACTTCTTCCCTATTAGACACTTAGACTATCTGCTTCCTCTTTATGATATGCCATCCTACTATTATCTATCTTTGGCTATATTCTCCTTCCTGCCTGATTTCTCCCTTTCTTTTGCTTCCACATATTCTCTAGCATCCTCATTCCCATTCCTCTCGTTCCCAACCTTCAATTACTTCCCCTTCATCCATCATCCAACATCCTCATCCACTGTTTCACCCTAGTTTGTTTTTTTTTCATTCTTTTTTAGCTCGAGAAAGTTGGGATCATTGGATGTGTGAATTTGACACAAGTCAAACAACATTCAAGCTCAAGATGAGTAATAAGTTTGCTAACCCTCTGCAACATCCACTGCCCATGCAACCCTTCTTCCTTTTTCATTCACTTCTTCTTATTTGCATTATCAATTTGCAATCAGTTATTAGTCCATCAGATGATTATTATGAAATTTGTGATACATCTATTATTAGTCGATACTTTAATATTAGGGTAATCAGTTTGATGTTTAGCCATTTTAAATCATTATATATGTATATATATATGTTTATATATGTTTATGTATGTAAATATAATCCTTTTTTTGCCGATTGTTTTCCTAATAGTTGACCGAACTTTTACCATACACTGACCGATTTTTATCCGAATTTTCCACATAAATCCCAAATTCTGAATTTTTCAGCTTGGTCATACGTATCTTGAATACCAAATTTGTGACTATGGAGGAGGGAACTGAGCCACAATGGGATGAAGGAGGAATATTGGAACAATAGAACTCGTCTACACATTTATATTATGTAAGAAAAGTTGTGGAGAGATTTTTCTGAATTTTTTTCTATTTATCTAAATTATAAAATAGTCATTGTACTCAAATTTATTTTTTATATGTGAATAAATGTAGAGGTACTATAAGAAATTTTTATTTGAATTATAAATTAAAGTTTCATTTTAATAAGGCAGTGTGTGAGAGCGTAAAGGTACATGGATGTAATTGTAACTATAGATTTTCAAATTATAAATCAGTCCTTGTGTAAATAGATAAGGACATATGGAATGACACAAGAGAGGTTGAATGTAATATTTGCAATTAATTTTTCAAATTGTCGATTGACATTCGTATTATTATATTTGAAAGTAGCGTTATTAATTAGACCTTGTCTATTATAATCAAGTCATATTTACCATTGCAATAGTAGAGGTTAACTCCTATTTATCTTTGTACTCACGTCTTTTTTTGAGGTTGCTACTGTTGGGAGTTTGGCATAAACAAGATCGTCGGAGGACATGATTTCTCTTAGCATGACATCAGAAATGATTTGTCTGATAAAATTGTTCTCACTAACCAAAAATCATTATTATTCTAGTTCAATATTTCTCTTGTGAATAATTTTCTTCCTTAACAATGTGTACGTTATGGCATTGGTCAATATAAGTTTCAACATATTTCTTTTTCCTTCTAGCTTACATTACCCATAATGTAATTGTCTACTCATTCCAATCTTATCTTTGACTATTCTTTAGAAAAATAAAGAAATGTGACGTCACATTTATGGTTGTCAAGATAATATAAAATTATCAACATATTCGATTCACGAGATATACTTAATAAAGAAGAAAATATATTGCTTTGTTGTTTTTTCATCCACCATGAACTTCTCCACATTAAAATATACATGAAAATTGAACTCATATGGTAATAATTACCCAAACTAATACTAAGTATGTGCTCTCAAAAGAAGCCAATGTAATGTATGAAAAATTGTGATAATTTAATGAAGTAGCATAATATAGGAATGTACTCAATAATGTATACAGATAACATGACACGTGACTGACTACCATATAACCAAATGCATGTAGTTTAAACATATTTGCAAAAAAAATAGAAATTGAATATTCTAAAACAAGATAAAGTGGACATTGCACATACATGAGTTGAATTTATAGGTTGTAAAGGGGAATGCATGATTGAACAAGTTCAATGACAGCAAGTTTGTTTGAGAGAGACGTAGTTATGTCAAAGAGAAGTGAAGGTGAGGATAGAGTGATGTCGGGGATCAGATTTGCTGCTCCCAAATTAAAAAAGGAGTGGGTTATATTGTTTTTATCTTTGTGTACATGTCGATGCAATTAAAATAATTAATTTGTATTAAATATGAATCACTACTGCAGAACCGACCTTTGGTGTCGGTTATTTAAGGCCTTTGGTGACGGTTAAAAAGTAACACCTATGTGAGCGACACTAAAAGGTGAACCCTTAGGCGTCGGTTTTAAAACTGACGCCAAAACCCTTCTCGCCACCCAAAACGCGCCAGTAGGGGCACTATAGGCGGGGTTATTAGTAGGAAAACCGTCGCTAGAATCCTGCACGCCACAAAAAGGGCGGCAGTAGGGGCACTACAGGTGTCGGTTATTAGTGGGAAAATAGACGTCAAAACCCTTCGCGCCACAAAAAGGGCAGCAGTAGGAGCACTATAGGCGTCGATTATTAGTAGGGCACTATAGGCGCCATCTAGGACACCATCGGCGTCAGTTTCGTAGTAATAACCGACGCCATATCACCTGCCACCACGGTCGTGCTGGCCAGCACGACCATGTTGTCTGGCCACATTAGACGTCAAATTTTTGTTATTAACCAATGTTGCAAGGCTTTGTTCTCAGTTTTCGACTAAAAATTGACACCTATGTTTTGATTTTTTTTTTCTTATTAGTTTGCAGGCCTGCTTTGGCTGGTCATAGGATAAAGCAACCTGCAGTTTAGTGGAACTGAACTGCTGGTTTACGACATCCATTGATATCAGCCAACAACAGGCCACAAACCTACAAATTTAACAAGATTCACACACGTAGAAATAGGCCACAAACATGTTGTTCCTTTCATTTTCACATTCACACATGTAGAAACATTCAGACACATGTAAAAAAATTCATGTAGCAACATGTAGTTCCTTTCATTTTCACATTCACACATGCACATGTAGAAACATTCATGTAGCAACATGTCATTCTTTTATTTTCACATTCACAAATATATAAGCATTCAGACACATGTAGAAACATTCACACATATGACAATTCAAAAAAATTCATTTACAAAATATCATTCTTTAGTCATTATCACTATCAACATCCCAATTATATTTTAAAACCCGCACTACTTGTATGACTTTTGTCCATTCTTCTCTTACATCATTTAATTCTTCCGTCGTATATGAAGCATGTACATCTGATAAGGCCTTACATATAGTGTGGTCAGTTTTAAACACCTGCAAAGAGAATGATGTATAACAGAATGATGTATATATATAATTAATAATATATAAATAAGATTGATATATTTCATATTATCTAATGAGACTATATATAATACCTCAGGTATGGTATCGATGTCCACTGCGGCATATTTGATAATCATGTGCATAAATCGCATCACATAGTATGCACATGCTCAACCATTGTCTTGTGTAGTACACTATAAATTGAAACATACAAAATATTAAAAAATAAAACTAAGCACAGTTCACATAAATAATATATACATTAGAGTCGAGAACTTACTTTCATGTTTTCCCAAATTATTGGCTGATTCTTTTTCTCAGGGACCTTTCCTGCAACTTTTTTGAACTCATGTAAACCCCTACATGTTACTGTAACACAGTAAATTGTATAATTAAATAATAATGTAATAATAGTTGTTAACGAATATAAAAATGAAATATTTCTCACCGGAATAATTCTATTTTCATTACATGTCCATATTTTGGATTCAATTTAGTCTCCTTAGGATCTAGATAATAGACAGTGAACGTCCCAGGGATAATAACTAGTAACTCCCAATGCGTACCCCTAGAGGTAAACAAGTTAAAAATTAATAACTCGAAATCCACAATAAAAATGTAATTTCCTTAAGTCCAAACTATAAGCAAAGTAAACTTACTCCACATTGAATGGAGCTATTATCACTGTCTTCTTATTTTGACCAAAATTTGTAAAAGCATCACAACAGTATTGTTGAACTGACATAGGGTCTTTAGCTACTAGACTAATCAAAGATGGAATAAAAAATCCTACATGTTCAAATGAAAAATCTACACATATCTTGTCTAAGTAGCTACAAAACATGTATTACGTATACATTATATTATAAGAAACCAGATCACCAGATCCTATACAAGGTATATGGATGTATAAACAAGATCTCATCTTATCCATAGCTCTATCACAGATGTATTCAGACAATCATAGCAAAATAACTCCAAAATATCTTGTATAAATAGTTTAATTTTGTATGATTGACCTACAACATCCGCATCTATAGAAACATTTATAGGACAATTTATATCATATTCGCCTGACTATACTACCATACCCCTACAATTAGGACCTAATGGGGCCACAGACGTGGCGGAGTGCCACGGTGGTGGAGTAGCATCACAATCATTTTGTTCTTCATTGGCCACGGTCGTGGCGACTTGGAGAAAAACCCAGTTAAAATGTTGGTTCTTGGTCATAAATTCGCACGACCGTGGGAAGTGCCCACGACCACATCCCCCTCCTCCAAAACGGTCATATGACCCAACACGGCTGTGGTGCCACTCACCCACCATGACCGTGGCACTCCACCACGGCCGTGGCACTCCGCCACGGCCGTGGCCACCAACATACCATATCACCACCAACCCCATACCACGAATGTATTCTTACCCCATGACCGTCCTATACTACCCTCACCACGGATGTGGCACACCAACACAACCATGGTGACCAACCTACCCTACCATTTCTGTAACATCCCTGACCTGGGTTATGAGTTAACCCTAGGTATTTTTGCCTAAATATGTGAATAAATCTTTGTGATTAACTCTGAGCATGTAATTAAGTTTCTCAGAAAAGTATATTTCAGTATTTGCTCCTTTTTATTTAAAGTTGTAGCATTGTTTTGATATACAGGGACCTATGAGCAATTTACCCAGTTAAAAGGGTTAGTTTGCAATTTTCACATGTTGAGATGTTCCTCTAATGATGAGACATCATGAGAATCTTTTTGGTAAACTTTGAGGGATTTCCCAAGCTAGGGCACCAAGGTGCAGCTGTGGAAGCAATCCCAGTGCTTGAAACCTTAAATTGGGGTAAAATGCAATTTACCCAAATTAAGGGATACAAATTGTGAAATATGTCATATAATGTATCTTTTTAGACTTTTGCCATCATTTAGAGAAGAAATGATGAGGAAGTCACCTCAATTGAGTTATCAAGTTATGAAATATGCCTTGTGATTGAATAATCAGGGTATATGTGTAATATCTCTTTATGTATGTACCTCATTATTAGCTTGCTCTCCTTTACCTTCTTTTCCTAAGACCTTAAGAGAAGGTTTGTCCTTAGAATAAAGAGGAAGGGACGATCAAGTAAAGAAGGAGGGACCTAGTTGGAATTATGGACAACTTATGAACTAATGTTGAAAATCCTACCCCATGTATATAAGCTCTCCTTCCCTTAGTTGCAAGGGAACTTACCCTTCGTTCCCTTACTGTTTCATTTCACCAAAGACGACCAAGGACTTCCTTGGAGCTAAGGAGGACGAACAAGGGGTGCAAGGTAGGTTTAAACCCCTCTTCTTGCCTAATTCCATGGTTAAAACTCGAATTCAAGGTCATCTTCATGGCTAACTCTTGAAACCCTACCTTTCTAGCCGTCTCTTTTCATCCTTCCTTGGAGTTTTCACCTTGGACAACCTGTGGGAACTCAAGGACGCCATTAGAGCTTGGAGCTTGAAAGCTTGTAGCTCAAGAAGCAAGCTTTAGGCGGGTTTTATAACTCTAAACCCATGCTTTACTATATGCATCCTTTATATGCGGTTAGATGATAGTCCTTCATGTTCCTTACTATTCTTTGCTATTTTACAAGCAAACCCATGGGATATTCATACTGTTCTTGAGATAGGAGATGAAGGCGTGATTTTCAAGAAAAACCCACCGCTTTTCTTTTCCTTAAACGGTCCTAACAGTTTGCTCTCTCGAACTCAAGACCGCGAGGTGAGCAAACGGTCTCGAGACCGCGACAGGGCAAACGGTCTCAAGACCGTTTGGCCCCATTGACCGAGCATGGACCGTATAAGAAATCTGTTCCTAATTATATAGGCTAATTGCCCTCAAAATTTGGGAGACTAACTCCAAAGGAATCGGGAGATATGACCTTTTAAGTCACAACTTTAAATGAATTAATTGCTGATTTTCAAACGGTCTGAAATTGCCTTTTTGGGCAAACGGTCTCAAGACCGTGTAAGGTCGTTGACTAAGCTTTGACCGTATCAGATTACTGTTCAAAATTATGTTAATGAACAACTCACCAAGTTTGATGGTCTAATTCCAAACGGGCTAAGAGTTGAAGGGTGATTACTAGGGATAACCCTAGGCGAAATCAGTACTGAAATTATGGTGACCTAATTAGGGTTTTTAGGGTTGATTGACCTAAACGGTCTCAAGACCGTTTGGGGGTCACCAAACGGTCTCAAGACCGCGAGGGAAATCAACCAAGACCGTTTGGAGGTCTGGGGTCAAGATTTGTTGACCAATTGAAGGTACTTTTACACCAATTTACATTGCAATTAAATATTGATATAATCATCAACTCAATTTGTTCAACCTTGATGAATTTCCACTAGAATCCAAAAATTGGATGGGCAAACGGTCTCAAGACCGTTTGGAACTCATCCAAACGGTCTCAAGACCGAGAGGACAATCACCCAAGACCGTTTGAAAGTCTAGGGTTGAGTAATTTGACCAATTGAGGACCCAATTGCAAATAAGTTATCAATTTAATCAAAATTCTGTTTTGTGGTTCAATCATGGTTCAACCCCTATCAAATCACCTTAGACTTTGATGAAATCTTGGGCAAACGGTCTTAAGACCATGTGGGGTCCACCCACATGACCTCACGACCGTTTGGGCAAAGTTTGGGCCCAATTGGAGCTCAATTGAAGAGTTCAACCTTGTGTTGATGCACATTGTTGAGTGTTGATGGGTGAACATTGATAGATCCCAATTGAATCGATTTCAATCATAATTGGGCAACAATTGAGGGTCAATTGAATGACCAATTGGTTAAGAATAACCTTAATTAACCCAATCCATAGGTGGTCAACATAGATTGGACCTTTTGAAAGCTTCAACATTGTTTGACATTATAGGTTGCACCTTTGAGCCTTGTTGAAGGACCAAGCGGCTGAGACCATGAGAACCTCGCGGTCTCAAGACCGTGAGAGGGCTCACGGTCTCAAGACCGTGAGAGGGCTCGCGGTCTCAAGACCGTGAGGGGGCTCACGGTCTCAAGTCTGAGAGGAGGCTCGCGGTCTCAAGACCGCGAAGGGCCTCGCGGTCCTGAGGTCAAACTAGCTAAACGGTCTTCATGACCCTCGCGGTCTTAATCTTAATTGAATGCATGATGGCTCGCTGTCTTGAAGCCTAAGGGGGCTCGCGGTCTTGAGGTTAGAAGGAGGTTCGTGGTCTTGGAAAGTCAGAGTGGGCAAACGGTCAACACTTTCAACCGATCTCAATTCAATTGATGATTAATGATTGAAATCAATCAATGTGATTCAAGGTTGACTTCATTAAATCAAATGATGATATAAATGGTTCAATGTTGTCCTAATCAAACCCTAATGACAACCTAGGATATTAAGGGGTTATTTGACTAAGGTTTTGACCATAATGATGATCAATGGGGTGAATTACCAATATACCCCTGAAGGGTCAATTGAGTTATACCTTGCTCAATTCAAACTTTAATTACATGAGAATGATGTTTTTAGTCATAGTGACTCTATCCAACTTGATCTAGTCTAATGTTATCATGCACCATTAGTATGATGAAAGAGAAAGTACTTCCAGAGAGAGAAAGTACCCTAGAGAGAGAAAGTAACTCTAAATCACATAATGATGATGTTTTTGGCTATGTTAGCCTATGATGACTCAATCCAACCTGTTTTAGAGTGATGTTGACATCACCTAACCTTATGATGAGAGAGAAAGTACTTTTAGAGAGAGAAAGTACCCTTTTTAAGTGGAAACTCAATTGAAGCATCCCCAATACACAAAAATGAGCATAATTAGGGTATGATCCACCTGTGTGAGATCATAGAGACCCTAATTATGATAAATGATGAACCTTTAACTAAACCAAGAGCATCAATGAAGATGTTACTCATACATGATGATGTTATGAATTTAATTCACCTTGATGTGAATAGTAAACCCTAATTCAAGGGTGATGACATGTAATGTGAATAGTAAACCCTAATTCAAGGGTAATGGTATGCTTTTGAGTATTAAACTCTATTTGATTTGAGTTAAAGATTTAACTCTTATGACAAGAGTAGGAAGTACATTCCTTATTGTTGTATTACCTTTATCAGATATATTAACCATGCAGGTTCTGATATGAAGGTAATCATATCCAGGTATGGATGTTGATGTTATATTCATTAAAGGCATGTTGTTAGCCTTAGGAATAAGTAAAGTAATCTGATGCCTTGCCAGTGGCATCCTATGCTGATAATGGGCTATGAGAGCCATGAATACCATCAAGGTCATGCCTTAGAGATGACTTGTGATGAGGATAATGAGAAATGATGATTGATATAAGTTAGGCCTGTTACATTTAGTATTCTTCTTTTATAGCTGCTATGCTACTGTTATTGTTTGAAGAACAATGTACGCTGTTAAAGAATACTGAATGTACCTAACTAATCAAGTATAATGTAGAGCCCTGATCATAGATCCATCATTGTCAGAAATTAAGTGATGGTGAAACAGGTTTTCCTCAGGGAACTCCTGGAGCACATACTTTTGAGTATGTGGGGTACATGGATGTGTAGAACCTTACATCCTAGTGTAGGAAAGTGATGTAGATGTGTAATCCATCCATCCTTCACTATAGTTTCATACTGTATCAGTGGTAGGTAAACATGAAACCTCCTGATGACGAAGAAAGCACAGATATTCGTATCAGTGGTAGGTAAATATGAAACCTCCTGATGACGAAGAGAGTACAGAACGCCACTGTGACTCTAGAATAGCGAAGGACTAGTTTACCCTGGTGAGCTATATTAAGTAGAGGCACAAGATGTCCTACAAGTAATCCTCTTACTGACTGAGGAAGGTGAAGGTCATGAGAATCCGGCTCTCTTAATGACCTATGTATGATACTGATGTGGCTTCTCAGCGATCAGTTGGAGTATGAGTGGTAAGCCTCATCTCCACAGGGCATAATGTTGTTGTAAAACATAATCAACCATGTAGTATAACTTGTTAGAGATAACTCCAAGTTAGTTGATTGATGTTACATTGCAATAGTGCTTATATTCTTCATATCTCCTAATTGTAGAGATCTTGTTATACTTGCAACTGTTATAGGATACTTTGAAGGCTTTACTGTTTAAGATATTCTTAAATGTTATAATAAAGCTTCTGGCGAAGAGTTATAACTCTCGCTGGGACAATTATGTATAATTGTCTCACCCCGTAGACTTCAACTTTTTAGGTGGACGTCGGAGACGAAGGAACCAGCCTACAGGTGATCAGTCTCAGCAGCAGCAGCACCAGGGGCAGCAATAATCTCAGGTGGAGATTTGTCCTGCCATGTGGTGTAGTTAGAGTCAGTCCTATGTGTCCTCTGTACTCTCAGGTCTTGGAGTCTTGTGTTATGTGATCTTGAGATTTTGTATCTTGATGTATATAATTACTCAAGAAGTAATTATCCTGAGATGTAAACAGTTACCTCTCTTTATGAAAGGAGTTTTTATGGATACAAGTCCTTATCTAGAAAAGTTTTAATTTCCCGTGATTTTTGTCTTCCGCTGATTACCGATTCGCTTCCTCTAAGTTTTAATTGTGTTTATGTCATGGTTTGGAGATCAGAGCCCACAACTAGTGGTATCATAGCTCCGGGTTCAGTTGAGTCTACAGAGGCATAGGACTTAGGATGTTGAGTCTACCTTTAGTACTCCTTCCTCATCTAATAGAATCTTCTGCTCCTCAGGAGAAGAAGATACATAAGAATGTCAGAACATCACGATGAGCACGTGGCAGAAAGTAGTGCTAGTGTACCTCGAGGCGGTGCAAGAGTTCTGAGAATAGAACAACCTGCACCTGAGTCGCCAAGAGAGCCACCCCAGTTCGACCCAACTGACATGAGTGATCCAGCTGTACAGACGATGTTCGGGTAGTTCATGACTGCCATGACACATATAACCGATAGGATGCCCATTCCTACACCTAGGGCACCTGTCCAGCCTGAAGCACAAGGTATTGGTAAGACATTCGAACGACTTCGTCGTGTCGGAGCTACCGAGTACTTCGGAACTGCCGACCCTGCAGAAGCTGACTTATGGTTGACAGAGTTGGAGAAGGCTTTCAGGATTCTTATGATTCCGGAAGATGAGAAGGTTAGACATGCTGTCTATCTTCTCAAAGGCAGTGCTGGTCACTGGTGGAACATGGAAGAGCAGAAGAGACCTGGAGTAGAGTTCTCATGGCAAGAGTTTCGTCGGGAATTTATCAATAGATATTTTCCAAAGACCTTCCTAGATGAGAAGATCTCTCAGTTTGAGAAACTAAGGCAGGGTATGATGAACATTAGTGAGTATGAAGCTAAGTTCATGGAGTTGTTGCGGTTCTGTCCGCACATGGCTGCTACGGATGAGGAAAGAATCAGAAGATTCGAAAAGGGTTTGAATTCCGATATGGCAACCCCTGTGTCTGCCTTAGAAAATAGAGAGAGATTCTCTACCTTCGTTGAGTCAGTCCGAAGGATAGAGAGATCTGTGGTTGAGAAAAGACAAACCCATAAAAGATATCCACAGTTCTAGGGTTCTTCATCTAGGGATTCCAAGAGACCTAGATTCTCTGCACCTAACCCTCCACCACCCAGATCAAGTTTTCAAACTCAATGGACACCAAGCAGAGGTAGAGGACGGAGTCAACCACTTCAAGGGAGGCACAGTTCTTCATCAGTGTCAGTTACTGGACCACCCAGACCACAGCAACAGGAGAAGAGTTGCTACAACTGTGGTAAGGTGGGACACTTGA